>CM038121.1:8436259-9036259 GCA_001642375.2 Mentha longifolia
TGGTCAAAAACCAAATTTCCAACATGTAGTTGAGCACTAACATCTAACATTTGTAGATGGTGCGTACGAAGAAGAGGGCACGTAAGACTACGGGACGTAAATTTGGGCGACGACTAGAAGAGGCCAAGTTCTACATCTCTAGGATGAAACCTAAGCAACCACTTAGCGTATTCCTAGCTAAACTACATCAAAAATGGGATAAGGCGCATGAGCATGGTGTCACGCACTTGGAGGGAATCAACCATGTTGTTCGAATCTTGCCCGAACCGTGGCAAGAGTGGGCCTCGAAGATTGCTCCCGAGTACTATGATCAATTATGGGAAGACGGTAGTGTTGGCGACATGCACGCCTTCATAGCTCGAGTGATCGGACAAGTGATTGAGCATAGAGAGCCGCCGGAAATTGAGGAGGATCCCAAGCCCGAGCCAACTCCGCCACCTTCGCCCGCCGCTGAGTCGGAAGAAGAGCCCTTTGAGGACGAGCCGATCGAGGAAGAACCCGTGGAAAATGGATTTGTAGTGGTCGATGGAAATGGAATTGTGGAACCCGAGGTTGATGCACAACACGACGAGGACGATGACGGGTACCTTATCGACTTGGATTGGTATGGACAGCCCTTCGCCCTGCCTGACTTTCCCGTCTTCGATTACATAGCTTCCCCAACAGCCCCGTCCACTCCTGAGCACGCCGCCATGGTCAACTATTCACCACCTCATGACTACCTCAATCCGATTATCCTTGATGATGACAACACCGACGAGGAGACCGGATCGATTAGGCTCGTAGAATTTAAGATGTTTTGGCTAGTGATCCTAGATACACTAATTATGGTTTGTATATTTTGATGATGATGGTAGGAAGTATGCCTACTAGGAATTCATTAATCTTTTGCTAGCCTAATTATGTAGGAAGATGACGTAGTCCGGTAGCGAACCTAGCAACTCGTACCGAGACTTAGAAATTCTAGATGCTACTAGATCTTCATGGCCAAGCTAGGAAGGCCAAAATTTTATCATTTTGCCAAAGTCCTCTAAGTGGTAATTTTCATCTTTTGTATAAGTCCTTGATTCAAAAGGCAATTTTTCCTTAATCATGAATATTCAATGGTCCTTTAAAATCTTGTCACTCAATTCCTTAAAGCATTAGTTCGATGATATTGAAAGAAGACTTAGTTAAGAAATGTTTTCGAAAAGTTTATAAAGATTTTCGAAAGAACCTTATTGTCTTTAAAAATGTTTTCGAAAGTTTATAAAGATTTTTGAAAGCACTCTTCTTGTTCTATGAAGATTGCAACACTAACAAGTCGAATTAGAGCATGAATTACTTGAATCGAAAATGTTGAAAATCTTGATCTCTAGAAAGGTTTTAAACGTAAATAGTCTTAACGTTTGAGAAAATTTTATAGCTCCCGATTTATAGTAGACATTAAATTGTCATTGATTAGCATTAGCTAATCTGTTTTTTTTCGAAAGTCCACTTCGAAATTTTAAACAAGCATATGATTTTAAAGTGTTGAAAGAAGCCTTGTTTTAAAACTTTCTTTGTATCAAAACGTCATAGCTTGTTTCCTAGCGAAAGAAAATTTTAAGTATGAACAATAATAGCAAATCGGAGTACTTCATTCCTAGCCTAGAATTAAGTTAGCAAATTCAAATAAGTTGAGTACCCCAACCAATATCGGGAACAGCGAAACGCTAGAAGGCAAAGTCTAAATGTAGGATAGCTTGAGCATCCTTATAAGTATGATCGAAAGCAAAGTGGTCAATTGAGAAAATGTAAGATTCCTAGAGCAATAGCAGACCCCCTTAAACGCCGAACGACTATACGCGTACACGAATGAAAGCAGAGATAAAATATCGAAAGGGTCACATCCTTGAGATGCAACAATGAAGGGAATGACATGGAAGCACTATACGAACAAGCGAGAAGAAAAGTCAAATGAACGAGATTTAAATAGTCCATTTAGAACAAGTTAAGGACGGATTCGACAACTAGCTCCAAGCCCACATGGCACCTAGAAGGTAGCTATGAATACTCGCGAATGAATTAGCACGAATGAGCTAAAAGAGTGGAATGTGAGTTATGCAAATGCCGTATTTTCCTCACCACATACCGTAGAAGGTATACGCAAGCTGAAGAAAGTAAAGTTACTAGAATTTTAGAAGCGATTGTTACCATAAGCCGAACAACAATCACCCTTAGATTGACGACTTTCAAGGCTAAAGGAAAATTTCCCGCGATTAAAAGGGAGTATCGAACTAGTAAGTATCGTTGAAGCCCCCAAGGATTTAAGTATTGCGTCGCAGAGATAAAAAGGAGAAAATGACTTCACAGAAAGCTAATTTACGAATAATAAATGTAGCACGAAATGATGAATACCGAACGTACCTCAAGAACCACGAGAAAGATCTTTAGAAACGTTAAATTAGCCAAAGATGATAAACGAAGACAAGCACGAGAATAGAGACTCATAAGGAATCGTATAGTGAGACAAGACGGTGCAGCCACTTCAATGGTAACCGAAGCTGCTTTCCGACAATATAAATAACCAACGTTCAAGGAGGAACAATTCGTGGTACAACCTACGAGAATCATACGAATCAAAAACTCTGCTCGGAAGAGAAAAAGGAAATGGCCAAAAGAAAGACGGAGAATTCTGATTGTGAGTTCGAGACTCACTCGATAAAATTTCTAACGTGACCATATCTGGATATGTAATATCCCAAATTTTCTTATTAAATATAATTGATTAAAATAAGTTTTGTATGATTTTTTTTAAGATAATATACTACAATAGAATAATTCTAACTTGGAATAATTTTGTAAATATTTAAATAATTGTACTAGTGTACATAGAAGAATTAATTTAGTAAACCTAGTATATATATGCTACTGTATATGCGTAATAGTACTACCATATTATATATATGACTAAAATATAAAAGATTAACATGCATTTACGTATACATACATATATGTATCACTAGTATGAATTACTTGTATATTGGCTTTATCATATCAGATAGTTGCAACTTGCAACATGTATTCACACGTGTCACTCTTCCAATTGCACTAGCTTTGATTAATAAGACAATACGCTACAAACGTGTCAAGCCTAGACTGATGACTAATTAGATTTTCCTGCCTATAAATAGCAAATGGGAGGTCTTCGTTGGATAGTAACTCTAAAGCTTCAGTCAAAATACCTTCTGACTATCTATAAAATATTCTATCGAAATTATACTCAAATAACTAGAGTCAAAGTACTAGTAGTAGAAGCATCAAGAGGTCACGACAGAAGATGATCCATAGAAGAGGATCCATAGTAGTTATAGATCAAGGATTATTATCTTAGATTTATCAAATGGGGCTTTATTCTTGCAAACTATTATTTGAGTTAGTAAGCTCTGATAAATTGGGATTATCCATGAAAATATTTTAATGTGTTATTACATGTTTAATGCTCTTATCTATGCGATCGGGTCTTTCGGTTGGTCTCACACACTAATCGGGCGGTTGTGCACATAGTTAAAAATCGTTGGGTTGATCACCAATTGATTCTAACTTCGAGGGGAGAACCTCTGGATGAAATATTCCATTGCCTCCAAACTATGGCTCCATCATGAAAAGGGATCCGGCAGTGGCAATATCCCGAGATTAATATAAGAGTAACAGGGTAATACACATGTGCGCACAATCATGAAAAATGAGGTTTGGTGTGCATGGAAGTAAATATGATTTCAAAACCCTTCTATGTATACTATATTATCATGGATATTTTTTTTATGACAAATGTTTCCGGGCACAAGTCCATTGGGTACATTAATACTTAGCCCTGCAATTCCTTTCCAAATGTTTTGCAGATTAGAGAGCTAGTGGAGCAGACGAAGCTGGAGATGACGGTTGTTGTTGCTGTTGTATAAAAGAATAAAGGCTTCCGTTACGCCTATAAATAAAGTCCATCTCCCTATGTATAATTTCCTAAGTTAATTCCGTATTTTGATATGAAATCTCTACGTTCTTCTTACACCATGAGATATATATATATATATATATATATATATATATGTATATATATATATATATATATATATATATTTATTACGGGTACTCAGACAAGTCGGCCAGCATGGTTTGTTTGGCTTAGCCAACCCCATAGTTTAAGCTATATGTCCCGATCCCGTATTTAAATATTTTATTATTTCTACGGGTATTCAGACATATGCGGCCGGTACGAGCAGTATAGTTTTTCTTATTACCTACCTCGTAGTTCGTGCTGTGCATCCCAATCCCAAATTTAATTTCTTAATATTAAAGTATATTATCCCAAGCCATGAGCCCCTTTCTATCCCCGCTTCTTAATTCCAACCCTTTGCCACGTCCCGGCATACGTGCCTTCCTTTGAGAACTGGGGCGTGACACCATAGTACCGTACTCAATGAAATAGCTTGGAAAACTCGAAGAAAATAGGTGATTTCACCACTTGAATCAACAATAAAACAATATCAATTATAGACGGTGCGCCAATCAAGTTTCGATATGATGAAAGCTTAGCAACGAGTCGAAAGATTTAAAGAGATCACGCCTCAAGCTTTACAAAATGGAGAAATAGAGAAAGATGCACCTATCACATAAAAATAGATTATGTGCCTAATGTATTTGAAATAAATTATAGCAAGCTCACACTACTCCATACTCAGCTCATATAAAAAGTACGAAAGTGTACCGATAATTAAAGGAGAATATTTACCTTCCGAGCATAAAGAAAGAGTCCATAAAAAGGGACATTAGAAAACACATGATAGAAACATGATGTTATTAACTTGGATGCCATGATCGAAAGCACTTGAATTCTCCATAGGAAAATGATTTAGTGATTGCGTTGAAGTGAGAATGGGAGAACTAGAAATTCCGAACTTCGCCTAAAGGAATTTAGATCAAACGATATGGTAAAAAGCGTTGTATGTATATATGCGTAAGCATAGAAGCAATCATTAGCAACAAAGACACGCGAATAACGAAAAGTCGAGTATAAGCGAAATCAATTTCCCCAACCTATGACATCCATAGATGCTAAGAACTAGCCTACCATGTGTCCGATGAAATGTCTGGCTGGAAGACGATTCAAAAAAGCGGCTATGCCTAAACGAAATACGAAGTTTATATATACGGATCGGAGCGAATAGATAAAAGGGGAGACAAGCGCGGAGCGAATAGTTAGCATTAGTCTAAATACAAAGAATGGTCAAGAGCGCACTACGAACACTTGAAGAAACGAAGTTAACCACCGCACTAGACCGCGGATGACGACGACGATAATCGACTCGACAAATAACTGAAAATACGCACTATCGCAATGAAAGCCAGTTTAAAGTGAGATTCAAAGCATAGCAAGGAGATGAAGCTGAAACTACGAACCGAGCAAATTAAAACATAGCCGATCACAATTTTGCTAGGAACGAAGACACGGCGCGATGACACGATTCAAAGACTGCCGACGAGATAGCTCTACACCTAACATAGATTTGACTTACAAGAAAATAACAACGATAGAACAATAGATCGCTGAACCCCCGAAACGATGACGATCAAGGAAAGCAATTGACATCAACGAGCCAACAAAGAAGACTAAGACAAGAGCGAGACAACTAGATGTTAGGATCAAAAAGCCCTAACAACGATCGACGACGAGTCGATCGACGAACACGAATGATCCGGCGCCTTGTCGCACAAGGTCGGCGGAGAAAATAAAAGCCCGGCGCCTTCGACGTGAAGGTCGTCAGTGGATAAAGAGGCTGAACACGGAGTCGCACTCCGTCGGCAGCAGAAAAGAAACGTTCTCGTGAGGAGAACGGCGAAGCCGATCTAGGGCACCAAAATAATATTATATTTCTTGATTCCCTCTCCATTCCCATTACATTGGGGTATTTATAAGACTAAATACTAATAACTAAGGAAAAGATATGCATAAAGATTAATACTAATCTAATAAATAAATATGAAAGATATTCTCCTAAATGAGTAGATATTATCGTATCAACTCTCCCCCGGTTGAAATCCACCTTGCCCTCAAGGTGGGTACCATGTTGCCACGAACCACGAACTCCGGGGCGAAGTGAAGCACAATGGAAGCGGAGGCGAGATATCCCCTCCGGGATCAAACACTCTCCGACTGATGCGCATGTGAACCCATAGGCTCTCCACGGACTCCACCAGACCGAAGGGGCCTTGATAGAGTGCCTCATAATTGCATGCGAGAAGTGCTGGTGATGGATGGAGCTTGGGCGCTTCACTCATGCAAGGATGGCCGGTGCGCTTCAGAACCTCGACCACCGGCTCCGCGAAGCACGGGGAAACTTCCGAATGTAGCTCGACCTTGATAGCAAGTGGTTCGTGCTCAGCAGGCGGCAGTTCGGCCTCGGCATCAAGTAGCTTTTGATACACAAAGGCCTCGGCAGTATGCAGCTCTTGTACCGGGATTACACCAAGCTCGGTTGACACTCTTGGTTCGGGATGAGCGTCTTCGTTCTCTTCGTCGGTAGCAGGGTCATTCTCCCACTGCTGATCATCGGGGTCTTCCTCCTCATAATAGGCAAGCAGCTTTGTGTGGCACACATGGCCATGTACCCACTTCTCGGGATAATAAAAACACAGACCCCGGCGGCCGCGCTCGGATTTCTCTGCTAGGGAGACGTGAATGGGTTCCGGTGCGGCACACTCGCTCTCTCGGATGACGTGTGGCTGAGGTGGTTGGTACAAAGTCTGGCTCGGAGTGGAAGTGTGTGTGAGAAGATGCGTACGCCAGCTGCTGCGTGAGAGCTGTGCATGCAGCTCCGCCTTGGATACGACTTGGCGCCAGGCAAGCGCCTTGGATTCCAGGCGACTAGGTGCATCCCAGGATGTGTGTTGGAGCGGCTCATCGTAGTCGTCACCTTCAAACTGAAGATGAGATAGAGGGCGGTCCCATGATGAGAACGAGGGCTGTGGACGTGCACGAGCATCATCAACGGAGGTGTGTGGAAAGGCTCGTCCAAAGACCCGCTGATTGTTGCTCACGAACACGCCGCGACGGGGTGCGTATTCCGGGCCACGATACTGCTTGCAACCCAAGGACGAAATCTGTCGTCCGTCGTCGTAGTCGTCTACCTCGAAAGGACGACGAGGCAGAGGGCGATCCCAGGAAGATATAGGGCCGTAGGGGCGGAGGTTCCCTGTTGTTGGAGGCCGTTGTTGTTGGTGCCATGTATTGGACGGCGAATGGCATGGGTACTGGAAGCCGTCATTGTTGACCCAAGCTCTCTTCTCCATTCCGTGATTTTTTTTTCCTTCCAAAGATCGGGGCTGGTGTCGACCTTCACCCAATCAATATTTCAGGCCTCAATTCAAGAATTCAAAGATGACTATTTCTTCTGACTTGAGTCCAGAATTCAGAGGCTGGTGTTGGTGAATGAGGGCTGGCGGCGTGAATTCTGCGAGGGTGGCTTGAACTGTCGATGGCGACGCCGGAAAAAACTTGAAGGCGGTGGTGCTTGAGGGTGAGTAGCAGCAGCGTTAGCACAGGTGCGAGCCGGCAGTGGCTTCGAGCGGCAGCGACGTGAGCGCGGCTGCGCTGTCATCAACTCGTGGCGGCTGATTTCAGGCTGGAGAAAAAAAAAAAAAAAAAAAAGGACGTCTGGGCGGTGGTGTTGACGGCGTGATAGAGGTGATGATGGCGTGAGTTCGGCGATGAAAGCTCTTCGGGAGAGAGCTCTCAACGAGAGCACCAATTGTTAGGATCAAAAAGCCCTAACAACGATCGACGACGAGTCGATCGACGAACACGAACGATCCGGCGCCTTGTCGCACAAGGTCGGCGGAGAAAATAAAAGCCCGGTGCCTTCGACGTGAAGGTCGTCGGTGGATAAAGAGGCTGAACGCGGAGTCGCACTCCGTCGGCAGCAGAAAAGAAACGTTCTCGTGAGGAGAACGGCGAAGCCGATCTAGGGCACCAAAATAATATTATATTTCTTGATTCCCTCTCCATTCCCATTACATTGGGGTATTTATAAGACTAAATACTAATAACTAAGGAAAAGATATGCATAAAGATTAATACTAATCTAATAAATAAATATGAAAGATATTCTCCTAAATGAGTAGATATTATCGTATCACTAGACCTCAAAGATTCTAAGCCGACAAACAAAAGCTTAATCGATAAAGAAAGACAAGGCATAGAAGGCAAATAACTTCAAGCTTAAAGATTTCTCCAAGGAGAAGCGTCGAGTAGTAGCACGAGCGAAAGTACAAAGAAACGGATTAGAGACAATACGAGAAATTGCGGAAAGGCATCGACTCAAATCAAGCGATGTAGCCTTAGCTTCTCGAGCACTCTAGAAAACGATCTCTACGAGAAAAAGCAAAGAAAAAGTGAGCATGAAGCGACGTGAGCCTGACAACTCAAGTGAAGAAATGAAACTCGAGCATGAAAAATAAAGGGGCTATGAAAACACGCTACACTCCAAATAAAAACGATCGAATTCAACTTAATTGAACCGCCTCTGCATTAGATAAACGATGCTAAAGGCACGACAACACCAAGAAGAACCACGGGAGTATGATAAGAGAACAAGAACAACCTACCCGAGATTTTGCTAGAGGGTACAAATTTCGAGGACGAAATTCTTTTTAAGGGGGTAGTGTTGTAATAGCCGTAAAAATCCTAAACTGGAAAATCCGATTTCCATCGTCGAAAAGAAATATTCAAATTAGAAAAATAATTAATTAAATAAATATTTTAGCTATTTTATTCTCATGAGCTAGAATCTAACTAAGAGATAGTATTTCAAATAGAATTATTCGAAGACTCCATAGCAAAAGAGCAACATAGCGATTTTCTTAAGCTATTTCCGAACGGAAGTATTATCGAGATTATTCGCACCATTAGCATTTCGATATTACCATCAAGATATTAATTAGAAGAAATCGCTACTTTAATTAAGATAGAAGAAAGAAGCTTAGCTTATTGTCAAAGCTCGAATAGTAAAGACAGGAATTAAGAAATAAGAACACGATCTCTGAGGAATAGATTATGAGAGCCGAAATTATTTCCGAAAGTAGAATTAATTGTCGAGCATAAAGGAAAATTATTTCCTTAGAAAGAAAATATGAAATTCGAGCATTACAATATTGTAGCTAGTTAGTAGCTAGCATGACAAGATAATAGCTAGTTAATTAATTAAATTGACCCTAACATAAACATGTGTTCTGGTGGTAGATAACCACTAATTAAATATAATAAGATGTGATAAGTCTCCTACAAAAATAGAGATGATGTAGTAAAATCCCACTACTTAGATCTTATAATATTAAATAGTTATGTGAGTAGTGTGTGTGAATGTGTCTTGTAGAATAAATAATATTAATGTAGTAGAAATTCACCCACAAGAACAAATAGATAAATAATAGTGCATGAGTGTGTGTCTTGTAGAATTAATTAATATTTGTATGTGTGTGATGTGTCAACACAACAAAGGGGATTAAGTGAGGTGTGTGCAAAGTGTACCAATAGGAAAAGAGAAATAAAATAAAAGAAGAGGGATATAGAGAGACCGAGAGAGAGTGAGAGTAGATGATATATCATCTTCATTCCTACACTCAACCTCATTTCATCATTCCATCTTTCTCACTCTAGCAACTCCCCCTCACTCTAGAACTCTCCCTTCATCTTCTTCCTCACCACCGAACACCCCCTTCATCCTCCATAACCACCGAACATCCTTCAGCTTCCACCTTCAAAGAACCACACTTCTCCTTCTCCGATCAACATCCTTCACCAAATTCGAAGAGGAACAAACCTATGGTGGTAGATTGATGATGAAGAAGGCGGAGATAGGACATGCAAGGATCGAGAGTTGTTTCCTCCTAGGTATTTCGATCATCAACTAAAGCTTAGATCATAATTTGAAACCCTAAAACAAAGAATCATTCTCATAGAGTATGTTGAAGTTCATGCATGTCATAGATCTTCAAGGATTCTTGTTCTACTCTTGAAAAGAAGTCAATTTATGTATAAATTGCTAAAATCTCTTTTGAATCCTCATAGATCGAACCTTCACAACCCCTGTACGAATAAGATTCTTGATAATCTCTGCAAGTTTTCTTCTTCAATTGATGGTTAGATATTCAAAGAAAATGTTTATGCTCTTGAAGTTTGAATAAAAACTATTTCTTTGATTTTCCGGAAAAACCCGACACCTTCGAACTCAATCTGGGAAAAATCCGTTTAGATTATGAAACTGATTCTTATTATATCTTAAATTTCATTCTCTCATCTTTCTATAGACACCTTGTTCACTCAAATTGAAGCTCATATGAATTTACTATGAATTTACAAAGAAAGAATGTCTAAGCTCGAAAATCTGCCGAACCCGTTTCTGCATCTGTCTTCAAATGGATTTTCGAATACTTTTCCTTATCTTAACTTGAAATATTTTTATATAAATTTGCTCTTGGATGTCTGAACTTTAATTTGATAGTTTATACACTCAAAATAGTCGAGTATTGAGTGAGCTACACCCATTTGAAAATCATGTCGAAGTCTGTCAAAATGTTTACTTGTCCTGTAAATCAGCCTTAAAGATAATTCTGTTTTTCAGAGACCGTCCAAGATAAAAATCTCAAATTATTTATGTGAATAGATAATGATCTTAGCATTCTAAAACATCTCGAATCATCTCAATTGGTTTTATAACGAGTGAGACATAAAATATTTAGTAGAACATCGGCAGTCTGAACTTTAAAACTGAATAGCCTCAGAAACCAAGTCATAGCTCACGAACCATTTATCTTAAAAATCCCCATAAGGTACCATTAGAAAGATAAATCTCTTAGAATTCAAAAAATGTGCTTTTCTTCCAGATCGAGATTATAACGAGTGATCTATGCTCATCTTACTAAAAGGTCGCCAAACTGTTTTACTCTGCAATTCAGCCTTGAAGATCCTTTTTACTCTAAAAATCAGCACGTTCCAAAAATGATTATGCTTCATTACTTCAAAGATTCAACTCTTAGCTATCCACTATAATTTTTGCAGCTCCATTCGAACAGTCCTTGCACAAGAAATAAACATTTCATTACAAGATTCCAAGTATGTTCTTAAGATAACTAGGAACCTAAATCATTTCTATCCTTTTAAGTATTCAGCTTGTTTAATAGAAAGGATAACAATTCGAATAATGATTAGGTGTATGTGTTAAACTAAGATATAAGATAAGAAAGAGTAATTATAAGATTAAGCGTGAAATAAGCTTAAGTTAAGTCAAAGGAATTAAGCTAATTAATTAGAAACAATTAAGCAAAGTATGAGTTAAATATTAATGATAAGATCCTTTTTCCGATAAAAAAAATAATATTAATGATAAGCTAGTACTAAATCGTTATTACTAATCTAAGGTGCTAGCTTTGGAGATCGAATTAGCAAGGCAGAGGATCAACAACCATCTACTTTTGATTGGCAAACTGTTGGCAAACTGTGAGCTCTATTTTAATATAAAATGCATGATGCATGAATCATTTTTCATGATAAAATCAAAGTATGAAATTGCATGATTTCCTAGCATGAAGCATGATTTATAAATTGTTAGACTTGCCAAGTGTTAGCATGTATGTGACTGATCTACAACAGTTCGACGATATTGGCCCACCTGAAACGAGATGTCAGTTGGGTGTGTACACGAAAAAGGTAAAGTGCTCGAGAGGGTGGCCAACCTCTCGGCACACATTTATATTTGTAGATCTGGTATGTTATTGATTATGATTATGACTCGAGTCCATGATGCATTAGATGATTAAGAGCATGCAAGTCATTCTTTTTAAAGTAGCAAGCACAGTTTATTTCTTTAAAACCCTGTGTCATGATAAAATTGGGCAAGTCTAAGTATAGCTCTAAGTAGCACATTTTGTTTTGGCGATGAGCTCACTCGGTACAATTAATGCATTGACGCCCTGTGCGTATTTCTAAACATGCAGGCAAGCTGTGGATGCGAGGATGACGAGGAGGCGAGCCGTGGTTGGGATATTGTGATCACTACTAGAAATTTGCACATAGATAACACCACATAGATAACGGTTTTTATAAAATACCGTTATGTATATGCGCGCTAGTCTAATACATAACAGTTCTTACGAAAACCATTATCTATGTACGTGTACTTTTATAAAAAGATAATGCTTTGTATAAAACCGTCATCTATGTGGGTAGCTATAGATATCAATTTTGTATTAAACCGTTATGTACTCCCTCCGGTCCTTTGAAGTTGATACACTTCTTTTCGGCACGGGAATTAAGGTAGAAGTGTTTAATGTTTTAAGTGAGTTTGGTAATTGAAGAGAGTATTGAATTATGATTATAATTATTATTTTAATTTGTTAATAATTCAAAAACTGAAATTTAAAAAATTATATATTTTTTCTAATTATAAGTTTATGTATTTATTTTTATTTATTTATTTATTTTTATTTTTTTTTGCAGATCCATGATAGACGAGGTTTGGTGGTGATGAATTCTCCCACTGAGCACCAGAATAGCTTGCAAATTCCCCTTTTTCGACCACAACCAAATCTTGGAGAATCAACTTAAAATCTCAAGAAAAAAAATCTGCAGAAATGAGAAAGAGAAAAGAGAAAACCTAAATCTGCAGAAAAATTCAAGAAAAATTAGGGATGAGGAAAAAAAACTGAATTCAAGAAAAATTCCCATAAAATGCGTAAATCCCAACAGAAATAGATTAAAAATTTCATCAGACGCCCAATTTGGTGGAATTTGGGGGAATAAGAGCGTAATTTACTGGACGCCCAATTTGGGTAAATTAGGGCTCCTGGTGACGAAGAAGAAGGCAGGAGCTTTGGAGCGGAAAACGAATCGCGAATGGAGGATGGCGGATCCACCATTGTTGACTGGAGTGGGCAGAGGGCTGGGAGGGATGAGAGAAAGAAAGAAAGAGAAGGTGCAGCCAAAACCCTCAAAAATCAAAAGTAACAATCCAATATTTTCCTCCCAAAATCAGTTTTCTTCTTCCAATAATCTCAAACCCATGAAGTTCCTTCTCTCTCTCTCTCTTCGGTGGCTTTGCTAGCGCGGTGCTCGAGACAAGGTGGTGGGAGAGAGAGATGGGAGACCACCTCACGGTGGTGGTGAAAGCGGAGGCAGCGTAGGAAGAGGGTGGGGGCGATGAAGCTGTTGGCGACGTAGGCGAGGAGGGCGAGAGGTCGACGAGTTGCAGAAATGAGAGTGGAGTGGGAAGAGAGCTTGGGGAGGCTACGAAGAAATGAAGGGAGAAGAAGATGGAGAGTATTGATTAGGGGTTAATTAAAAAAATAATGGCCCAACCCTAATTTTTACTAATGATGTGTTTTATTTGCTAATTATTGCCAAATAAGGAAATGTCTCAACTTGAGAAGACCGGCCCAAAAAGGAAAGTGTATCAACTTGAAAAGACCGGAGGGAGTATTAAATTTTAAAACTATACGTATGTTTTAAGTTTTTTTTAAGAACTCTAAAATTATAAAAATCGATCTTCTTCTCTCTCTAAACACAGAAAACTTATTCTCCTCATCCACCACAGTTACGATAGCAGATCTGGATCTCCCTCCCGCCGGAGAGGTCGTACCACGCCGCCGGAGTTCCGGGGTCCTTCTACGGCGCCTATTCCCCTCCAATTCCATCGCCGTCGCCCACTCCTCGTTCGCTTTCCAAGCCGCCATAGCTAGGGCTTCCCAATTAGGGTAAAATCTTTTAATCTGGTGCCTCCAGCACGTGGTCGGAGCCTAGATCTGGCAGCTTTTATGAGCGCGATGAATTTTTCTTACACTGATGAATTGCCTTCTATTGTTGTTATCGAATCATTCGGAAATTGAATTTTGATTATGACGGCTAGGATTTTTGGATATTGAAAGTGGTGTGAAATTTTCTTTGTGCCTCTTCTGATTTTCTTTTTTTTGTTAATGTCTATCAAAGCTTTGTTTAGCAATGTGGCCAATGTGCTGCTGGACTGGGATGAGGTTCACAATGATGATTTCTGCTCATGGAGAGGGGTTTCTTCTGGCAACCTCAGCATTTTTGTTGTTGCTCTGTATGTTTCCTCTCCTCTCCTTTCTTGATTCTTGATTCATAATTAACTGTTAGTATTTGATATCGAACAAATATCTAGGATCTGTTTTCAGCAAGTTTTTTGTTAACATAGCTAAATCTTAGATTAAGGAATTTGTCAAAATCTCAACTTCGGTGGAGAGTTATCACCTGTTGTTGGAGATTTGAGGAATCTCCAGTATGTGTAAGTATTCACTAAGATGACCCTGTTTCCTTTTTTCTTTGTTGTTGTTTCATCTTTATTCTCTTCAGTTTTTTTTTTTTTTTCTTTTTTCTTTTACTTGTGTGGTGGTTATTTATGACTTGCACACATTGTTCTTTTGCTACAGAGACCTTCAAGGTAACAGATTAACTGGTCAAATCCCACATGTGATTGGAAACTGTGTCTCACTTGAACTTCTGTAAGCTTGATGTTGTTCTTCTTGTGAGTTATGGTGTATGTAGCTTGTCATATAAATAAGCTAGCTCCAAATGCACTGTTTCTTTTTTCAGTGATTTGTCGGATAATCTACTCGAAGGAGACCTATCGTTCTTGATCTCTAAGCTTAAACAGCTTGAGCTATAGTGAGTTCTAGAATGGTTTCCTATTTTTGTCGAATGAAATTCTTATGCGATTAAGTTGATGTGCAAATGCTACTCCATATTAGGAACTTGAAGAACAATCAGCTTATGGTCCAAATCCTTCAACACTAACACAAATTCCTAATTTGAAAACTCTGTAAGTTCACTGATGCCTTTTATCACTTTGTTGTAAGAAATATATTTTTCTGGTGTTGTTGCTGACGGCCAACTGTGGTTGTGTTGTGGTGCTGTATTGAAGCGATCTTGCTGAAAACCAGCTTACAAGAGACCAAGGTTGATTTACTTGAAGAGGTCTAGTTGATATATAGTTTTTGCAATAAATATTCTTTTTTCAATTATTATTTCAGTATACCATGCTACTTTGTTTATACTATGTACTGATTTATCAGCTATAGTTATATTTATTGGTTTTTCTAAATTTTTCCATTTTTCTATTGATAAGGTATTTTTCCTTGCAAAACAAAGTGTTGCTCCTGTATCTATATATGCTTTAAAATTATTATTTTCTATTTTTATTTTTATAAATGTTGCACTGGGATTACCAGTTTTCTTCATCTGTTTCTGTTTCGTATACATAATATTCTATTTCAGTATCACTTATTTCTTCATATACTTCTATTGGTTCTAGCCCTGTATTATAGGCTATTTTTAGAAATTCTGTTTTTCTATTCTCTTTTTTATTTGGACATTTATTAGCATAGTGTCCAATTTCTTCACATAGCCAACATTTACAATCTTTTTTATCTTGTGGACAATATTTATCATTTTTCTTAGTATAATTCTTATATTGTTTTCTATTTCTGAAATATCTTTTTGGTTTGTATTTATAATTTCTTTTATATTCTCTATAAGGTATTCTTTTAAATTTTCGCTTTCTTTTATTATTAGGTTTTTCACACCCATAGTTTCCTATTCTTTCTGGATTATTAGATGGGCAACATAATTTTGTTATCTGTGTTTGTTGTCTTTTTCTTTATTACACTGATTAGTCATCCATTTTTTTAATGCATATATTCTCCCCCCCAGAGAAGGTTTAATATTTTCTTCATTAACCAGTGTTTGAAAATAATCATGAACTGCTGATGATACAGTTTCTGGTAGTTTATTAAAGAATATATCATCATACATTATTCTATTTTCTTGTTTTATTTGATAATAATATTTTTGAAATTCGCAAATATATTGTGTATAATAACACATATTGCATATTCGTAGATTTGTTAAATGATATATAGCATTTTTTTCTAATTCTGTATTATTTTCAACATTTTGTCCTATAAATTCTTGTATAATTAATTTTTCTACTTCTGTAACAATTTTAAAAGGATCAGTTTCTCTTGTTAATATTGTTCCTAGTGGGTCTTCTTCTTTACTTAATCCTACTAAGTATTGATATACAATTCCTTTTGTTCTAAACGATATAAAATTAAATATTTCTGTTGGACTTAATTTTCCAAAATCTTCTTTGTTAGTGGTTACTACTAATGCCGTTCTATTTCCCCATTCCATAATTGTACTTATTATGTTTTCCGCGCAATCAATATCTAGTATTTCCATATTAGTATGATATTTAGGAATATATTGTAGTGGTATATTTTTATATCCCTTTTCAGTGGGTATTTGTCCTTGACTATATGGGTAATTCCAAAATTGTCCAAATTTTCTTTTAAGAGGTCTTATATAATAATTATCGAAACTAGTTCCTTCTTCTGGATTTCTATTATACCTTTGCCATCTAGGCTCTTCTTTTGGTATGTTTGTTTCCATAAAATTTCTATTATCATTATTTTCAAATGGGTTTTCATCACTAGAATAATCGTAAACTATATTTTCTTGTTCTTCATTATTGTCTTCAATACTTATAGTATTTAATAGATTAGTTAATCTTTCTAACTGTTCATCCATTATTCTATTGTTAATAGTTTTTTTTCTATTAGTTTTCTTAAATGATTTCTTCTATTTATTATATCTTCATATCTATTTATTATATCCATATCTCTTGGATAATGAAGATCTTCTAATAAAGGATATATTTTTATCAATTCTTCAGTTAATATTTCTAATTCTTTTTCTAATGTTAATCCTGGCATTTTAGAAGTGAAAAACTTCGTTTATTTTTATTTTTGATTTTCCCTTTATCCCAAAATATGTTTCTAAATCTTTTATAGTTATACATCTATTTTCTTCCATTTTACCTATTATTTCCTTCATTTGATTTATAATTTCTTCTAATTTTTTAGGATTTTCTATTTCTGTAGGATTTTCTGGTATAATTATTTCATTTATCTTATCCTTTGCTTTATCTAAATCTGTTATAATTTCTTTTTATCATGACAAGCACAATTAAGTAGTTCTTGAAGCATATCTGTTATATTATTTAATTGTGGATTAAAAGTATGATTTAAATGAGGTCAAGGTCCTCCTGTATGGTAACATTCTGATTCTTTATTATTTCCTACATATGTTTCGCTTGGTTTTGCTAGTCCTTGTTCATATTCTATGGTATATATAGGGTTTTTCATATAATCTCTTAATGTCTTATTGTAATTATTATTTTCATTAATCATTTGTTTTAAATGTTGTGTTTCTTCAGCTATATTTTTTACAGCTTCTGCTAAATTTTTTATTTCTCCTGATAAACTCATATTTTATTAGATAACTCTTTTATTAGTTCTACTAATTTTTTATTTTCCTCCCTGTCTTTTTCTAATTCTTTTTTCATATCTTTTATTTCTTTTTCTAATGAATTATTTTTCATTTCATTTATCTGATTAATTATTCTTTGCTGATTTTCAAATAAAGTATTATGTTTTTCTTCTGACATATCTCTTATTATTTCTAAATCGTTTTTAATATTTATTCTATTTTGTTCTAACATTTCAACTGTTTTAGATAATTGTTTTTCTAAATCTATTCTTATAGACTCATTGTTTTCTTGATATTCGCTTATAATTTCTGGATTTTGATTCAATATTATATAACTTATCATTTCTATTATATTATTTAATATAGCTATTATATTTCCTATACTTTGTCCTAATGGTCGTGACACAGGTTTTCATACTCCATACAAGTATTCACTTCCTGTTATTAAATTTTGTGGTACCTCATTTTCTTGGGGAAACTTGAAGAACTTCACAACTTTGAACAAGAACTTTAGATTTTTGTTTTTTAGGTTAGGGTGAATGAAAAAGTGAGTTCTAGGGCTTAAAATGTAGCTTATGGGATGGGTAATGAGACTATGGAAGGACTTAACAAGATTCAAAGTGATTTGAGAGTAATTAGAACATGAAATTTCAAATGTTTTAGTGAGAGAAAGTGATGTTCATGTTTGAAAAAGGGTTTGAAAAACATAAAATGAAGAAAAGGGAGTGAAAAAATCAAAAATAGAAAATAGGGGGAGGGAGGACCGGCGGCGGTCTGGCAGGTCGCCGTGTAGACCGCCGTTTACTCTGCCATTCAGCTACCTGGCCGGCGGTCTGGCAGGCCGCCGGCGCCCCTTCTTGCACGGTTTCCGACCTTTTTTCGACCCTTTTCTCGACCTTTTTCGACCCTTTTCGAAGCACCGGGCCCTTCTCGACCTTCTCTTTATTCTCCCTAAGTATTTTTCAACTTTCTTTTTCAACATTTTCTATTTTTTATGGTTTTTCTCAAAAATCAAACGAAAATTGCAACAAACTCAAAAATTGAAAAATGAAATAAAAACTCACAAAAAATTAAAAAGAAAAGGATACGTGTTGAGGTGCCTCTCAACAAGCGCTTTATTTAATGTCGTTAGCTCGACTTAGTCTCCAAGATCAAGCATCATTAAGAAGAATGGTCGACTCCTCCTTGAACTTCTTCGAATTGAAATAGAGCTTAAGTCGATGTCCATTAACAACGAAGGTAGAACCATCATTCTTTAGAAGTTCAAATGTGCCATTCTTGAAACTCCTACTTACAATGTAAGGACCGGTCCACCTTAATTTGAGTTTTCCGGGGAAAAGACGAAGACGAGAGTTAAAAAGAAAAACCTCGTCGCCCGGAATGATCACCTTGCTTCGAATCTCCAAATCATGAAACTTCTTAGCTCTTTCCTTGTAAATCCGAGAATTTTCATAAGCCTCGTTTTTCCATTCATCCAATTCCACAAGATGATTCTTCCTATTCACTCCGGTCTCCTTAAACTCAAGATTAATTCTCTTCATAGCCCAAAATGCCTTATGCTCAATCTCCAAAGGCAAGTGACAAGACTTTTCAAAGACAAGTTGATATGGAGACATACCAATGGGGGTTTTGTAGGCGGTTCGATAGGCCCACAAAGCATCATCGAGTTTCTTCGCCCAATCCTTTCAAGTAGTGATTGTCTTCTCCAAAATTTGCTTGATTTCCCGGTTTGCAAGCTCAGCTTGACCATTGGCTTGAGGATGGTATGGCGATGTAATCTTGTGCTTCACTCCATACTTAGCGAGAATACTTCCCAACCATTTGTTATTGAAGTGAGACCCCCCATCACTAAGCAAAGCCCTCGGAGTTCCAAACCGAGTCAAGATGTTCTTCAAAAACTTGATCACAACCTTGGAATCACTAGTAGAAGTAAGAATTGCTTCAACCCATCTTGAAACATACTCAATAACAAGAAGAATGTAGGAAAAACCACAAGAATTAGGGAATGGTCCCATAAAGTCTATCCCCCAAACATCAAACAATTCAACCTCAATCATAATGTTTTGAGGCATCTCATCTTTCCTTGTGATATTCCCCATTCTTTGACATCTATCACAACTCTTCACAAAAGTTTGGCAATCCTTAAAAATCGAAGGCCAATAGAATCCGCTTTGAAAAACCTTCCAAGCAGTACGATTAGCCCCAAAATGACCCCATTCGGTCCCTCATGACAATCTCCAATAATCTTGAGTCATTCATTGTCCATAGCACATCTACGAATAATTCCATCGGCACACCTCCTCCATAGATACGGATCTTGCCAATAATAGAACCTCACATCTCTAAGGAACTTGACCTTTTGATAATCCGAGAAATTTGGTGGCAATTCTCGAAGCGCAAGGTAATTGGCAAAGTCGGCAAACCAAGAATCTTTACACTTCAAGACCATAATCTTCTCATCCGGGAAACATTCATTGATACACAATCTCAAATCTTCACCTTCAATCGGCTTTTCAAGCCTTGACAAATGATCGGCTAGCATATTATCTACCCCTCTTCTATCACGAATCTCCATGTCAAATTCTTAAAGAAGGAGGATCCAACGAATCAAACGAGGCTTTGCATCCTTCTTTGCCATGAGATGTCGTATAGCTATATGATCCGAATAGACAATAGTGTGATTCCCAACAAGATATGACCGGAATTTGTCAAAAGCAAAAACAATGGCCAAGAATTCTCTCTCGATTGTTGTGTAGTTCTTTTGAGCACCATCCAAGGTCCTACTAGCATAATGAATGACTCGAAACACCTTATCTTTCATTTGCCCCAAGACCACTCCTAAAGCATAGTCACTTGCATCACACTTTAGAATGAAAGATTCACTCCAATTAGGCTTGATGAGAATAAGAGTAGAGATGAGGGCTTTCTTCAATGTCTCAAAGGCTTTCAAACATTCTTCATCAAAGACAAACTTCACATCTTTTTGCAAGAGATTGCAAAGTGGCTTGGTAATTTTTGAAAAACCTTCAATGAATCTTCTATAGAACCCCGTGTGACCAAGGAAGCTTCGGATTGATTTCACATTTGTTGGAGGCGGAAGCTTCTCTATGGCGACAATTTTGGCTCTATCAACTTCCAAACCATCTTTAGACACCTTATATCCAAGCACAATTCCATCTCGAACCATAAAGTGGCACTTCTCCCAATTCAAGACAAGAGAAGTGTCCTTACATCTTTGCAACACTTTTGTGAGATTATCCAAACAAGAATCAAAACTCCTCTCAAAAATCGAGAAGTCATCCATGAATACCTCCATAATATTTTCAATCAACCCTCCAAATATAGATATCATGCACCTTTGGAATGTGGCCGGAGCATTACACAACCCGAAAGACATTCTCTTATAAGCAAATACTCCATAAGGGCATATAAAGGTCGTCTTGTGTTGATCCTCCGGGGCTATGGCAATTTGATTGTATCCGGAATATCCGTCAAGAAAGCAATAGTACTCATAGCCCGCTAAACAGTCCAACATCTGATCAATAAAGGGCAAAGGAAAGTGATCTTTCCTTGTTGCCGCATTTAGAGCCTTATAATCAATGCAAACTCTATATCCGGTGGCAACTCTTATAGCAATAACTTCTTCTTTCTCATTCTTTACCACAGTCATCCCTCCTTTCTTCGGAACCACTTGGGTAGGACTCACCCATTCACTATCTGAAATAGCATAGATCATTCCCGCATCTAATAACTTCAACACCTTTTTTCTCACCACCTCTTGCAAAACCGAATTCAACCTCCTTTGAGGTTGAACCTTAGGTCGACAATCATCTTCCAATAGAATACGATGCATGCATATAGATGGACAAATACCCTTGATATCATCAATAAACCAACCAATAACATCTTTAAACTTCCTAATGACTCTCAACAACTTGTCCAATTCGGACTCTGACAAGTGTTGTGACACTATAACAGGAAAAGAGTCATTATCACCAAGAAAGGCATATCTTAGATGATCGGGAAGAGGTTTCAATTCTTGAGAGGCACTTGAAGAAGATTCCTCCTTAGTTGAACTCCCACTCTCCCCCGGTTGGTTGATGTCAAGGTAATGAACCTCATCCTTCAATGATCCTTGATTTGCTTCCAAATAAGCAATGGACTCCAATAAGTCATCACAAGCATCATCTAAATCGGAATAAGAATAGAAAGAATTGGAGATGATTGAGGTCTTTTGCCATAGATGTAGGCAAAGTGGTAATTGCATTGCACTCCTCATAAGTTGAGTCATCTCCTCGCTTCATTGCATCGAAGATTGAAAGAGTGAGGGTCTCTCCATTCACTCTAAAAGTGAGATTTCCATCTTGTACATCAATAAGAGCTCTTCCGGTTGCTAGGAAAGGATGCCCAAGAATGAGAGGCATCCTCTCATCTTCCGGCATATCCAAAACAACGAAATCTGCGGGAAATATGAATCCCTCCACTTTTACCAAAACATCTTCAACAATTCCTTGAGCATATGATATAGAACGATCGGCCATTTGAAGACAAATAGATGTAGATTTGATCTCTCTAATATCCAACCTCTTAAAGATAGACAATGACATCAAATTGATACTAGCTCCTAGATCACATAAGACATTTCCAAACTTTTTTCCTCCAATCACACATGCTATTGTGAAGCTTCCGGGATCCTTCTTCTTCAAAGACAATTTTCTTTGAATCACCGCACTAACTTCCTCTGTGAGGCTAATTATTTCAAATGAACCAAACTTCCTCTTTTTAGCCACGGCATCCTTCAAAAACTTTACATAGCCAGGCATGTCACGAAGTGCATCAAGCAAAGGAATGTTGATTTGTACCTTATTGAATATATCCAAGAATCTCATCAACTTCTCATCAACCTTAGGCTTGGTCAAACGATGAGGGAATGGAGCCTTCGTAATAACATCCTTGGTAGGGAGAGGAGCCTCTACTAGCACCGCCTTAGGAGCTTCTCCGTGAACTTCTTTCCTTGATTCTTCATCAATAGTTGGAGACTCTTCATAGGGTATGTCTTCAATAAGAACTTCCTCTTCTTTACTCTTGGATGTAGCTTCATTCTCATAAGCCCTTCCACTCCTCAAGGTGATAGCATTACACCCTTTAGGATTCATCTCCGTGTTGCTTGGAAACTTTCCCGGTGTGTGTTGAGTGGTGGCTTGGTTAGCCATTTGACTTATTTGGCCCTCCATCATCTTCACTTGCTTTGTTAAAGATGTAAGTGAATTCTCCAAAGCACTCACTTTTTGCCCGGTTTGTGTGATGAAATTTCCTTGTTGAGAAGACATTTGAGCTTGATTTGCCAACATTTGTTGCATCATTTGCTCCATTGATGGAGAATTCTTCTTTGGTTCCTCAATAGCTCCTTGAGATACCGAAAATCCGGGAGGTGGCAATTGAGCATTGTTAGGATTACCATAAGAGAGGTTAGGATGAGGTCGATTGTTGGGATTGTATGATTGATAACCTCCTTGATACCCATAAGAATTTCCTCCTTGTGGCCTTCCTTGAAATCCTCCTTGTTGACCTTGGAAACCTCCTTTGTTGAAATTTTCATATTGCCTTTGGTTAACAAAATTCAAGTCTTCTCTTCCACTAAGCTCCAAGTTCTCTTAATATTGATGAACACTTTGAACTTGAGCTTGAGATTGAACTTTCCTCTCTTCTTCATATTGCTTCTTCATATTAGCAACTTCCATTGCTAGAACATCATACTTCTCATCATCAATAGAAACAACTCTTCTTGATGGAGCCCTCTCCATGGGCCATTGATAACTGTTAGAAGCCATTTCCTCAAGAATCCTTAGAGCTTCCTTTGCATTTCTATTCACAAGGCATCCTCCGGAAGTAGCATCCACTATGCTTCTCGTGTGAGGTGTGAGGCCACTATAGAATGTGGTGATTTGTTGTCCCTCATTGAAACCATGTTGAGGGCACTTCCTTAATAACTCTCTATATCTTTCCCATGCCTCAAACAAGGTCTCGTCACCTTGTTGAGAAAAATGTGAGATGTCGGAGATGATCTTTTGAGCTTTAGATGGTGGAAAGTATTTGGAAAGAAAGGCCTTGCACAAGTCATCCCATGTATGAATGTTGGCCTTGTTCAATCCCTTGTACCAATCCTTGGCCCGATCTTGTAGAGAAAACCCAAACATCCGCATACGAATAACATCACTTGGCACTCCATTTAGCTTGACCGTATCACACATATCAAGAAACATGCTAAGATGGGCATTTGGATCCTCCGTGGGACTTCCACCAAATTGTTCACTCTTCACCATTTGAATAAGTCCGGATTTGAGCTCAAAATTGTTGGCATTGATCGTCCCCCACTCTCCTCTTTGGAATTGTTCCGTTGGAGGTTGGAACATATGGTTGAGAGGAGGTGGTGGAGCCTCATTTGCCCTTCTTTCTTGCTCATCTCTCCAAGCTCTCATATTTTCAAGTTCCTTCCTAAGAGCCTCATAATCTTGATTGTTGGCCATATCTTGTTCTTCAATAGAATTCCGTCTTCTATGTCTTCTTTCAAAGTTCAAGATTAAAGGTTGAACGAGTCTTCCTTTAGACCTTGTGTGCATACACCTACAAAACAAAAATCAAAAGAGAAAAATGCTTGAATTAGTAATTCAATAACCAAATCAACTATTGAAACTTAAACTATGCATTCCCCGGCAACGGCGCCAAAAATTGGTCCGCCCTCACTTTAGGGTGAGGGTAGAGAGCAATAATAATCGATTAAGTAATCGAGTCGAACCACAAAGAATGCAAGGACGCTCAAGTCTCAAGTAGTAACCTAGCTATTAAACCTACTATTCAAGCTACCAACAAACATGTTTTTATGTTTTTGATTAACTAATGACACCAAAAAGTAATTATCAACTTCAAACTTAACTAAACAAGCAACAAATAAGCAAAGGATATAAAATCAATAGGAAATAAATGTGATTCCAATTATACTTTGATTAGGCTCAAGTGATGGGTGATTAGAACTCTAACTATAATTAACCAATTTAATCCAATTTCATGTGGGAAACCTCCTAACTATGGTTCACTCAATTCTCATTGCAATGAAGACAAGTAGATTAATGAAAGACCTAATTCCGACTAAGACATCAAGCAATTCATTAACTCCCAATAGCTCATGGAGTTCCTTAACCCTACTATACTCTAGCATGCAAATCTCTTGATCCTAGCATCTAATCTAAGCCTCCTAAGCATTAGATCAAACACTTGGTATGCAACTATGGTGATCAATCACAATTACATAATAAAACATAGCCCCAAGAGAAATGAACATGAAATTAGAAGGTAAATTCACAATTAAAGCCTAAACCCAATCACTTAATCCTAATCTACATATAGAAAAAATGATATTCTACATTGAGCAAGGGCGAAGAAGGCGACCTCCTCCAAGTCTTGAAGAAGCATAAGCTTGCTTTCGGTTGGAGTTTGGCCGATATTCGAGGGATAAGCCCGACTACCTGCATGCATCATATCAACCTAGAAGAAGGGGCTCGTCCGAAGAGAGATGGACAACGAAGGCTCAATCCAGTTCTGATGGAGGTTGTGCGCAAGGAGATCTACAAGCTTATGGCGGAAGGAATTATTTATCCCATCGCCGATAGTGAGTGGGTTAGCCCGGTGCATGTTGTGCCAAAGAAGGAAGGGATCACAATTTCAACAAATGAGAAGAATAAATTGGTTTCTACTCGTCCCGTCACGGGATGGAGGATGTGCATAGATTATCGGAAGCTTAATGCTTCCACCAAAAAGGACCACTTTCCTCTCTATTTTATTGATCAAATGTTAGATAGATTAGCCGGATAAGAATTTTACTATTTTCTTGATGGTTTGTCAGGTTACTATCAAATTGCCATCGCTCCGGAGGATCAAAAGAAGAAGGCGTTTACAAACCTGTTCAGAACTTATGCTTATCGTATGATGTCTTTCAAACTCTGCAATGCACCGGGTACGTTTCAACGTTGTATGATGTCCATCTTTTCGGAGATGATAGGTGTCACACCCCAATTCCCGAGGGAAGGCGCACGTGCCAAGAGTGTGACTAGGAGTTGGAATAGAGAAGCGGGGCTAGAAAGGGGATTCAATTCATTACAATAATTGATTGATACTTTCCAAAAAATTTGGCAGTATTTCGTTTGCAAAGGGGATAAGCCAAAATAAAGGAACGGCAATATACCCAACATAATATACATATCATAACATAAGTATCGCCTGGGATTCGATGGCTCAATGAATCAACATAAGGCCATCATTTTAGTACATAACGTCGAGTTCAAATTCTCGAGAATAGATAATAGCAAGTTCAGAGTGCAGTAGTTCAAGTTTCGAAACAAGAATACATTTTGCGGAAGCTTAATCAAAAAGGGATTTTCCTAGCCTCAACTCTGCACCATCACCACCGCAGCATCAACCTGAAAATATTTTGAAATATTTTGGGCTAAGTACTAATGAACTTAGTGGGCTGCGCATTTTATCAAAAGCTTGGAAACATAGCAGTTTATCCATATTGTAAGCATGACTTAGAGGTTTTGGAAAACAAAGTTCAACTAAGCATGTTAAATTATTTTACTTGCAACTGCTTCATGTTGCATTCTACAGTTACTCTTACTGTTATTCCGGACCTCTAGCCACTGACGAATCCATATATCCAAACTTCGGGTCGAAACCGGAGAGTCTATTTGAGCTGGTGAATTCCGGGTCGAAACTTAGGAATTCCATTGAAATAGTATATGAGAGAGATCAACCAATCACATATAACTACCAGGAGAGTGTACACGATTTAAGGCTAGTTTATAAGGCTAAGCGATGAATCTCTGTGGGGCCCCTGATTAACACGTATTTTATGTGCATGTTGAGTGTTTTGGAATGTGTTTGAGTCTCAATTTATGTGCTTATATGTTAAAAATACTAGGGTTTCTTAACTCTTAGTACATTTTAGACTTTTCTCATTTTTTTGGTTTTCGATCCATTTTGGTAAGAATTGGAATAGTTTTCATGTGGCTAAGGATCAAAGGCCGGAAACGAGGAAGAATTGAGCTCAATTAGGGTGAAACCTAGGTTTGAAATGTGGAATTTAAATCTATAGAGTTAGGGTTTCACTAGTTTGATTTCAATTATGTTTTTCTTGTTCTCTCGAGTCTCTTTATGCTTTTTTCAGGGAAAATGGAGAACTCATTTGGGCCATTTGATCATTCCATGTCGAAGAGGGATTTATTGGGAGTCCATAGCAAAAAGCGGATCGAGAATTGGAGTTTGGACGAGGGAGAATAAGGCGAAACCGTAGGGCTGCGCACGGAGAGGATCGCCGGCCGCCTGGACGGCGGCCTGGCAGACCGCCGGCCAGGTGGCTGGACTGCAGAGAAAATGGCGGCCTGAACGGCGGCCTGCCAGACCGCCGGCCAGACCGCCGCCGTTCCTTCCCCCTTCACTTCTTGACCGAGTTAGCTCGTCTAACTCAGTCCAACTCGACCCAAACTTGATTTTCTATGTATTTAATCCTAGAATTCACCTTATTTGTGGATCTTTTACATATTTTAATTCCCCAAGAACCCTAGAAATATTTCCCTCTTTCCTTTTTAGTATTTTGAAGATTGTTGAAGCTACATTGGTTGGATTTGCAATTGGAGACCATCTTCTTCTTCCTTATTGAATTCTCTTTCTTTTAAGCATGATTTCAATTACTTTTTATGGTTTATTTTCCTTAATTATGTCTAGCTAGTTCTCTTTGTGATTTCAATTGAAAAGAAACACTACCTAAGTGAAGCGTGAATAATCATCAACTACAACTAGAGTATATTTCCTTCCATTTAGGGTTATGGGAGAAATAGGGCCAAAGAGATCCGTGTGCAATAGCTCCAATATGCGCGAAGTTGCAGTTCCTTCAACGCTTTGAAATGATGTTTTTACTTGTTTGCCGCTTTGACAAGCTGTACATAGTTGATCTCTATCGAAGACTTCATTAGGAATGCCACGTACAAGGCCTTTCCTAGAAATCTTGTTGAGTGCTTGGAAATTGAGATGGGCTAATCGGCGATGCCATAGCCATGTTCTTTCTGAAGAACTCTTTGCTACTAAACAAGTTCCCTCGTTACAAGCTTTCCAGTTTGCAACGTACATGCTTCCTTTTTGCACACCTGTTAGTCTGCATAGTCGATTTGTTCTTGACAATACGCTCATTAGCAACAAACTCAACATTATAACCCTTATCACACAGTTGGGAAATAGAAAGCAGATTTGTTTAAGACCATCAACATATGAAATATTTTGTAGTTTCACATGTCCAATGCAAAAAGTACCGTGCCCTTTAGTGAAACCTTGTGAGTTATCACCAAAGGTTATTGAAGGGCCCTCTTCTTCAATGAAATCCATGAGAAAAGATTTTTCACAAATCATGTGACGTGAACATCCGTTGTACAGGTACCAAACAACTTCTTCCTTTTTTCTTTTCTCGCTTGTTGAGGTCCTTCCGCTTGCCCTGCACGTTCAAGGTTTAACCTTAGGTACCCAAATTTGTTTAGGTCCTATAGGGTTAGTTTTCTTTGGAATCCATACTTGACTAAACTTCAATGGTGAAGCAGCCTTTTGTTTGGGTGCCTTGTTAACAATAGTCGAGTTATGCTGAGAATCATAACCACGAGTGTGTTGACATGCAATGAAGTAAGATCATCTCTCCTTCCTTGAAGCGAATCGTGGAGGATAGACTTTCTCCTTCATGTTATGAGGGCGTTGAATAGTTATGCGAACATAGCTATCCGGTGTGCTCTCATAATAATGATAATCACCACTAGGAAATATATTCTTCTTCCTTATAGAAGAATGATGAGGAATATAAGTATTAGGTGAATCATCTCCCTCTGCATATGCGTGCCAAAATTGAGGATGATGTAAAATAGGAGCAAAGCGAATTGAACCTTCTTTGGTCCATTTGTGACTAGGTTTGTTTTGTCTTGTTGAACCACTTTAGAATTCACTTCAAACTATTTTCGCTTTTGATTATGATTAGAAGCATTTCACTTTTCAGTTTGATTTGCTTCTAAAGGTGCAAGTCGTTTTCCTTTAATTTTTAAAATAGATTTCTTTGGGAAAGTCGATTTGGGTTTAACCTTCTCTTTTCCTTTTCCGGTGGGATGAAGAGTAGCAGTGGGCTTGCTCTTCTTCCCTTTGAAGGAATTCTCAGTTAAAATTCTGGCAAAGGTACAGGCTTGGTTGGTGAAATCCACGAACCCAATCCCTTTGTTTCGGCCAGTAGGTCGAAGAGATTGATCAATGATCTCAATGGCATGCGATGCCTTATTAAGATCATTAAGTTTGATTCGGAGGGATTGTTCACTTCCTTAAATAGTTTGGAAGCTTTGTTAAAGTTCTTCGAACTTAGTTCGCAGATTGAGGAGATCACATTTTTTCTCCTCAAGCATATCTATGAGTTTGTTGTTCTCACTTCGACAATTTACTACCAATTTGTCAAGTTTTTTATGACTCTCCTTCAGAGTATCAAAGCTCGCATGAAGATTGTTAAGATCTAGTTGCTTAAAGTCAATCTTATCCTTTGCAAGAACAAGATCGCTTGTCAACTTCTTATTATCTTCCATATAGCGAACTAGTAGTTTTTGAAGTGATTCATGATTCTTGGTTAATTCCAAGTAGTCATGAAGCATGTCATTGTCATTTATTTGTGATGTCTTGTCCTCCCAATTTTCTTGGGAGTCACTCACATCACAATGCACGTGTAATTAGAGAAGTATTAGGGTTAGAAATGTATACCTCATCTATACTTGTGTCATCATCACTCATCGCCATGAGCCCCATGTCAATTCCGATTGCGTTCGCTTCAACATCATCTGTGAACTCATCCGCATCATGATTGATGGTTTTGTTAACAAGTGACGCTTCGGTTGACTCTTCAGCTAGAAGAGCGGCTCGTTTGGCATTCTCCCTTCGAGTTTTGATTTCTTGCTTCTCTTTCTCAGTGAGGTATGGGCATTCACTTCTATAGTGGCCCATTTTATGACATCCATAGCATTGAATGTGCATTTTCTCCACTGGTATAGCTCGAAGTTTATCTTTTCTATTTCCATCACATGGTCCGGAGCGATTCGCTTGTCCTCTCTGGGTCATGTAGAATTGCTTGTACTTTGCAGCATGAGCATTGGAAGTATTAAACCCTTTGAGTAAGGTCAAAGCAAATTCCTTTAGTTCGTCCTTTGACATATCAGCAAATCTCCGTGGGAAAAGGCTGCGCTCGGCACAGATGGAGAGGGTTCTTCATATGCTTCAACGGATAGGCCTTTTGCAGGTGCTGGAGGCTCATCATCATCATCCTTCAGTGTTTTTCCATTTAAGTCGAGCTCCATTACCTTGAAGTCTGAGAATAACGCTTCTGGAGAAACAACACCGAGGTCCTTCATGAACAAATAATTTTCCTTAATTGTTTGCCATTTTCCAGTTAGTGCTCGCACTACCTTAGAGTTAACCTCCTAGTGAAAGAGGTCTTTCCCTAGTGTAGTAAGTGTGGATACCATGTTTAAGATGTGAGTCTTAAACATATCCATGCTCTCGTTGTTCTTCATTGAAAGCGCTTCGAATTCACGCATGAGCACAGACAATTTGTTCTCCTTGATCTTCTCAGTTCCTTGAGAGATAAGGGCAAGTGTATCCCACATTTCTTTTGTTGTCTTACACTTCATGATGTGTGCAAGATGAGCATTAGAAATGGTCAATTGAATTACATTCCGAGCTAAACGATCAAGGTTATCAACCTTGAAGTCGTAGGGAGTGAACTCGGCTCGAGGGTTTAGAATTACTCGATCTAGAATGCCTTTGATTTGAGCTTGAACATTTCCAACTTCATCCCTTTGCTCGACCACTCGATTTCCAGCTATGACCTTCGTGATAACAATTGGTCCGTTCTCGATCACTTCCCACATGCGATCGTGTAGGGAAGCGAGATGTGATTGGACTCGAAAACTCCATGTGTTTTAGCCTTCAATGGAAAACTACGGTAACTGTGTAGACGACATACTTGAACGATGATTAGTAGTATGCATGTATGCTAGTGTGTCAGTCTTAATGCAAGATTTAAGAAAACAGATCGGTTCGGTAATCTAACTGTAATGCTTTAACACGTTACCAGTATCAAGAGACAGAGGTTGTGAACCCCTGCTCTGATACCACTTGTTGGTCCCAAAAGCGAGTTTACGCGTGTAAAGGGGTGTGAATATACGTGTTAGAGAAGTTTAGACTTCTCTAAAATTTTACTTAAAAAAAAGAGAAGCATTTCGCTTTTGAAGAAGCGAGAGCTTTTCAGAAGCGAATCGCTTTCAGAGAAAACGCTTGCGGAATTTGGTGAGCGATATTATACTCACTTTTGTAAAATCTTGCTTTAGTTAAAACAGTGTTGGTTGCTTAGAGTGAGTGTGTGTGCCTTATGCAATAGTCAAAGCTTGTAAATATAAAGAAATAAAAATGATAAATACTTGGCTAGTAAAACAGTAGAGAAAGCAGTAAGGACACAAGCGATTTATAGTGGTTCGGAGGTTACACTCGTACATCCACTTGTTACCTTCACTCAGCAACTCAAACTTCCTTCACTCGGAAATCGAACAAACATAAACAAACACATACTGGTTTTATCCTACCTAGTGAAGTGTTTCAAGTTCCACCTTGAACTTAAAACCTAGATATTTTCTCTAGAAACCTAACAACTACAACAATAGACACCAAACAATCTTCCACTTGTGTGTGAAAACACAAGCTTTTCAATCAACGAAAGATAAACACAAACTAACAACACAAACAGACTTTGGTTGGGGGTTTGGTTTATGAAAGTTCTAACTTAAGAGAGAATCCTTTTACATGTAGATCACGTAAAATGGTTAAGGATTCTCCTCCTAGAAAACCTAGGGTTGAAGGGATATAGGTGTTGTGGACTTAGAAACTTTTGGAAAGTTTCTAAGGACTCAACTAGACTCTAGAACTTAAGAACTTTGAAAGATGATCACTTGGAGCTCTGAAGTTCTTGCTATGGACTTGTGCATGAGAGAATAGTTTCGTAAGTCTTCACGTTGAATATGCACCCCTATTTATAGTGGGAGATCGCCAGCTACCCGTTAGAGAGGTTGGTGTTGCGTGCTCTCACTTCCCTTCAGTCTAGCGATAATGCAGCTTTTTGCAGGCTGTCATTGCTTTACCGGCTTGTCTTCTTTCCGGAAGAGGAAACCCTAGATATCTGCAGATTTCCAACTTGGAATGTAGCGGAGACAGTAGTTGTGCACTGTTCTGGCGATATCCGTTGGCTTATAGCAATCTTCCACGCGTCCTCTGACCTCTGCGCCGCATTAATGAAGTGTATGAACTGTTGCAGAGTTTGAATTTTGAAATTCAAACTCCAGTTCACTTTGTCCCTTCTCATGCTTTCTCACAAGCGCTTCATCAGTGTTGGATACTGTTTTGACTTTCGCTTGTACTGATGTCGCTTTCTCTGAGCAGCTTCTGCACGAGTGCTTCTCTTCAAGTCGATTTTCACAGATGTTGCTTCTCACTTTATAAAAGTGATCTCTTGAGACTTGTCGCTTTCAGCAAACTTGAAATTATAAATCTTTCTTCGCTTTCTTCTCACTTTTGCTCAGCTTTACTTAGCTTTGTTTGGCTTCGCTTCACTTTGCTTTTCCTAGAAACAAATACACTTATAGAAATATAGCTCCCTAACAAGTGAATTTTCTAATACATTGAAAATTACAACAAGCGATACTGATATTCATCAAAAATAGTAAGGAAAAATTCTATGGGGTTTTGAAATCTAATCAAAACAAAAATATATTTCATTAAAACACAAATGGATTTCACTTCTCCTTAACCAATATTCAAACACTCTAATCTACAAAAGATGATTGAAGACTCCAGATGGGTGCGCGCGCTTACAGAGAGAAAAGAGAAGCCATATTTGTTTCATCTACTGAGATTCTTTTCATAGTATTTTCTATAGCATTTCGCCGTAGCCAGCTCTCCATTTTTTATCATCCCACTGCTGCCAGACTCCTTTCCTCTCATGCCGTCCTTTGTTTCAAGTGGTCTCTCGAATCTCAGGATGAAGGCTCGGATCTTGTGTGAACCTATCCAAATGTTGTTTAGGCCCTCCAGTTTCCTGTCTAAGCCCACCCTCGAATCGAACCTCACAAACCCAAATTTGTTCCCAAATTTGTCTCTTTTTGCTGGAATTTACAAATCAACCACCCTCCCTACTACTTTGAACCTCCTCCGCAGCTCAACTTCTGGACAATTGTCTAGGAAGTTCCTTAAAAAGAAGGTCTCAAAACCCTTCTCCAGCGAGAATCGTTGTTCCCTCACCTGCGACGTTCGACCTTCGTCCACTCTCCCTCTCCCCCTCTCATTTTTTACACAATTTCCAACACCCCCTAAGTGATTTAATCCTGGGTCCGCCCCTGTAATCGACCAAGATCCTCCTAGCCGCCATGAGTCCAGTGGAGAAGATGTACATGAAGAGACCTTTGTACACATGAAATTCAATTTTATTGTAATTCTTTAATCATAAGAAATTTATTCTCTTTTTTTTGCCTTCGCACTATCACATTTCTCCTCTATTCTTTCTTCTATTTGATGGAAACTTAATTCATTCTCATTAATCTTTTTGCATTTTTACCGTTGGTGGTAAGCTTAGATAGTAGGGTGACGAGAGAGAGTCAAGTCGCCAAACTTTTGGGCGATAAGCAGGTTTTGGACTTGAAATGATTGGAAAAAAAATGATTTGTACTTCCAATGCCATGTCAATTTTTATTTGGGTGGAATTTCAAATTATGAATATACATTAGGCATAATTTCAATGTTCGTGTATTTATTAAAAAAATTAAAAGTTCATGTGTAAAACGATATGTTAGACAAAGTTGCTATATTAAAATGCATCTTTATGATATAAATATTACCACAACAAGAACACAACCAGTATGCCATCAAGTAATAAATGCAATGCTGAAAGTTGATAGTGAAAATAAGGTTTGCAGTTAACATCAAGCATAATAAGGTGACTAAAGAAAAAAAAAAACAAAATTAGATTCCACGGATATCAACTGCTCAACTGTCCCAAGGAGTTTCTACAACAATGCCTCAGCCTCATCCTCGTCCTCAAGTAATTTATTCATTCCCATCTAAGAGCCTTTTTGCATGTTAATGCAACAATTAAAACCACGTGTTGGGAAAATCGGTCATCGTTTCACAGAAACAAAGTTGTGTCACTAACGTAACAAATTGTATGTTTTTCAACATTATCAAATCACCACATAACATCAGTTGAGAAATATAATTCGAAATGCCTGCTAATCTGAAAGGAAAAGTAACGTGTTATTAGTCCACTTTTGTTCCTCGTTCACATATTTAAATGTATAGTAAGATCTTATTAAAGCTATAAATACAATAAGAAATCAATTTTATACTTTATTTTTCTGCCAAAGTCTTTCTAGGACTTCTTACACCGGAATCTAGAGAGCATTACCATACAATCTTTAGAGATGCAGCTGCTAATAACCCAAGCTTCTACCATCGAGGAGCGTTCCAGACTTCATAATGTATATTCTAAAGGATTTGTTGACAATTTCATCGAAAGATCGTCCAAGAGCCATCTCTAAGTTCATAGGAACAATCAATGTGTATGGCAGTCACAAGCATATTCCGCACATGAAACCCATGTTTTCATTCTTCAAATTTTGGAAAAAAAGGTTAACTATCTATAATCACAGAAATATGAACCACAATTTCATAAAGAAAGCTATAAAACTGAAAGCTGCATATATACATAAAAGTCATGTATGTACGTATAAATTTGAATGCATACAAGCACGCACATAAAAGTCAAAATCAACGAGAAACACCAAACTTAATTGAGATACATGGCCATCCCCTTTGTCTTCGTAACTGTTGTTCCATTTATTGAAAATCTGCAAAGAGATCATGATCGACCAATGCGAGTGCAATCAGAAGGGATTGAATGTGTAAAGTTCAAATCATTAATTTAATCTATTTTCCCTACATGAAACGCAAATGCACAAACAATCCCATTTATCAAATAGCAAGAAAGAATATGACGAGAACAAGTAGTCCCTCCACCACACCATGTTCACTTTGCAAAGGTGAGGTCGAAAAAGGATGAATATCATCACTCAGATCATGAAGGTAATTATCGCAGCAATTTCAAGAACAGGATGATGCAACAGAGGAAGGATTTTAAGAATTTCAATCATAAGAAGTTGATAGATCTCTTTTTGACTAACATAATTTCTCATAAACTCTGCGTTTGGTAATCATCTCAAGATGAGGAATGATGATTCATCTCAAGATGACTCATATGAATAGTGTCAAGATGAATCATTCATCTCACCATTTGGTAGCAAAAATTCAGACTCGGATGATATCATATTGTGTTTGGTACAAATTATAAAACTCTAGATTAAAATTTAGATTGACCAAATTATCCTTATTAAATACCTCTACCGATTTCACTTTTTATCGTTAGGATTAAATAGTACCCTTTATTATTTATTACGGAGTATTTATTATTATTATTATTATTATTATTATTATTATTATTCTTGTTATTATTATTATTATTGAGTTATTATTTTTATTATTATTATTATTATTATTATTCTTGTTATTATTATAATTATTACTATTACTATTACTACTATTATTATTATTATTATTGAGTTATTATTTTTATTATTATTATTATTATTGTTATTATTATAATTATTACTATTATTGTTATTATTATAATTATAATTATTTATTATTATTATTATTATTCTTGTTATTATTATAATTATTTCTATTTCTATTACTATTATTATTATAATTATTATTACTATTATTGTAATTATTTATTATTATTATTATTATTTTATTACATTATTATTATTATTATTACTATTATTATTATTATTATTATTATTATTATTTGAAATCGTATAAATATATAAGGGTAAAATGATAAAAGAGAGAAAGTGTTGTGTTACTGTTCGAATGAGATGAAGTCATCCGACCAAAAACGTCGGATGAGTTAACAAGCGAGAACAGTAAAATAGCAGCGGGCTTGGGCTTCATCTCGGGCCATCCAGTTTATTTCATTTCGGTACCAAATACTTAGATGAACCAAGATGATTCACCTCATCTTGGTTCATCATATCCACCAAACACACCCTGAGATGCATTAGTAATTCTAGGATATAAAACACCAAATCCACTAACAAACAACATAAGCTCTAGAAACCACCATAGTTTTCCCTCAACCCTATCGCTATAAATACTGAAGTTGAAAAGCGAAGTACCTTAACTCTGAACAACGTAAATAAGTAGATGAATCAGCTCTATACTTTCTCAACAATAAAACCCGATCCTGCATAAGATTATTATCAAATTAAAAAAAAATTAACAAAACAACATTGCCTAGATCACAATTAAAATTTACTTCAACAAATAATGTAATTCACAGTCAAAAAATAATACCTCAGTATCCCTTGGTGTAGATGGCTGCCTACCATCAAATCAAGTCTTTGGGTTGGTACAAGTTTCTTAAAAATATCAAAAGAAGTATCACTATCTCCACCTTCCATTTTCGATTGATGAAGCATCGTCGAAAGACTGGTTCCATCAACTTTGAATCCCCTTAAAATCATTTCTTCCACGACTGGAATTGCTTCATGCATCATGTTCCTTCTCAGAAGACTTCCAACAAAAACTTTGTACGTCACATGATTAGGCTTGCAACCCTCGTTTACCATTTGCATCAGCAAATCCTTAGCCTCTTCTATGTCCCCTTCTTTGCAAAGTGCACCGATAATGATTGTATAGGTTACAACATCAGGCTGCAAACCTTTGGATGAAAGCTCATAGAAAAGATCCGTTGCTTGTCTAACTTTATAATCATTACACAATCCCTCAATCAGGGTTGTATACGTCACAACATTAAGCTGCAAACCTTTGGATGGAAGCTCCTTGAAAAGATCCATTGCTTCTCTAACTTTATTATCATTACACAATCCCTTGATGAGAATATATAAGTTACTATATTGGGGATAACACCTTCATTTTCCATATCCTGCAAGAACAAAAAAGCTTTATCTATACGATGAGCTCTGCATAAGCCCTGCAATAAGATACTATAAGTCATTAGATTAGGGGCCAAGTCTCGTGCTTTTATCTCCCCGAAGAGCTTCAAGCCATCATCACATCTGTCTTGATGAAATAAGCCTTGTAGCATCGTGCTATACGAAACAATATCACATTCTAACCCATCAGCCTCGATCCTGAGAAAGAGTTGCAAAGCTTCAGTGACTAGCCCCTTTTTGCAGTACTGACGCAGCGGCTATAAGAACAGAGAACCAAAAGATAGAACAATAACACAACACAATCTGTTGATTCCGCAGAATACCGAAGAGAGGCGCAAAGATGAGGAAACCCTCGTTGAAACTTCAATAATCCAAAAGACTAAATCCCTCTAGGTCAAAACACCAATAAATACTACTTCCTCCGTCTCAGAGATATTGACCCCTTTCATAAACTAGAATCCTAATAGGAATAAAAGTTTTTCTAAATTAACAGCAGCAAACTAAATGAAATAAAAAATAATATAAGCTAACAAATATATAAATATATTTTAGCTGCTACGAAACTTCAAAACCGGAATATGATCATGCTTCTCTAAGTAATTCAATGCGGCTTCATCTCCATCATTCTCCCTAGTGAGAAACGATTCGCCCTCGAATCAACAGAGGCTTCATCTCCAGAAGAATTGTCACCAGAATAAGGAATCAAATGCTTGACCTTGAACACGTCGGAAGTGCGTATATGACTAGGAAGCTTCAAACGGTAAGCATTTGAATTAATTTTTTCAACAATCTCGACGGGACCAATTTTCTGAGCAACTAGCTTAGAATACTCATGAGCAGGATAACGGTCACGAGTGAGGACAGCCCAAACAAAATCACCAACATTAAACTCAACGGCACGTCGATGGATATCCGCTGCAGCTTTGTACCTCGCATTGGCTTCAAGAAGATGGGTGTGCGTAGACTGATGCAACCATTGTAGTTCATCAATAAGGTCTGCAGCACAAATATCTTCACAACCAGAAGAAGACAAGGCAACCAAATCAACGGGAGCACGTGGAATAATCCCAAACACAATCTGAAATGGACAGTACCCCATGCTACGATTGATAGTTGAATTGTGGGCGAATTCAACTTGTCTGAGTTTAGTATCACACGATTTGATAAGCTCTCCGATGAGATAACGCAATAAATTCCCTAAAGATCGATTGACCACCTCTGTTTGGCCATTAGTCTGAGGATGATAAGTAGTACTAAAATTCAATTGTGTATTAGCTATGCGCCAAACACTCCGCCAGAAATGCCCAAGGAATCGAGTATCCTAATCGGAAACTATAGAGGATGGTAAACCATGAATGCGATAGATATCTCGAAAAAATAGTTGTGCCACATGAACTGCATCAGAGGTGTGCTTGCAAGGAAGAAAGTGTACCATTTCAGAAAACCGATCCACCACTACAAAAATGGAATCATGCCCACATTGAGTGCAGGGTAATCCGAGAACAAAATCCATGTTAATATCAGACAATGGTTGAGAAGGAATAGGAAGAGGGCGATATAAACTAGCATTGGTGGCAGTTCCGTTGGCAATATGGCAGGTGCGACAACATGCAACAAATCGAGAAATATCACAACGTAAAGTAGGCCAAAAGAATTGCCTTTGAACAAGCTCAATGGAACGGTCACGCCCGACGTGTCCCATGCCATGTAATTCACGAATAAGATGCAAGCAAACTTGAATTCGGCACACACAGACGAACACCCTTAAAGAGAAAACCATCCAAAAGTAAATAATCATGTGCCTGACCTTCACGCATGCGAGATAAGATGGTATTAAAGAACGGATCAACAACATAGAGGTCACGAAAGATATCAAAACCAGGCACTTGAAGACGCATATCCGCCACAAGAAGGTGACACTGACTGAGAGCATTGGCAACCAGGTTAGATGTACCTGCTCGATGCTTGATCACAAAAGAAAATTGCTGCAAATACGAAGCTCAAGAAGCATGCCTAGCAGAAATTGAATCTTGTGAATTAAGATGTTTCAAAGCATCATGATCGGTAAAGAGGATAAAATCACGGTGAAATAAATAATGGCGCCAGTAGCGCACAACACGAACAATCACATAAAATTCCACTTCATAAGTGCTATAACGGGCACGAGGACCATTCAACTTTTCGCTATAATAAGCGACAGGATGCCCGTTCTGACTCAATACAGCCCCTATACCCACCTTAGATGCATCACATGCCAACTCAAAAGGAACGTCAAAATTAGGTAAGAGCAAAAGGGGAGCAAAGGTCAACTTCTTTTTAATTAAATGGAAAGCCTCATCTGCTTCTGGTGTCCAAATGAAGATCTTTCCTAACATGCAATCCATTATTGGAGCCATGATGGAACTAAAGTGAGGAATAAACCGATGGCAAAATGATGCAAGACCATGAAAGCTTCGAGTGGCGGTTAAAGTAGTAGGTGTCGGCCAAGAAGAAATCGCAGCTATTTTAGATTCATCCACCCTAATGTCTTGTGCTGTGATAAGATAACCCAAGAAGAGAACACGGTCAACTCCAAATGTGCACTTATTTGGTGCGGCAAAAAAAAATTTGCACGCAAAATTAAAAACACAGCACGTAAATGCTCAAGATGCTCCGCTTCTGAACGACTATAAATAAGAATATCGTCAAAGTAAACCACAACACACTTGCCGATCAATGCACGCAGCGGCTATAAGAACAGAGAACCAAAAGATAGAACAATAAACACGACACACTCCGTTGATTCTGCAAAATACCGGAGAGAGGCGCAAAGATGAGGAAACCCTCGTTGAAACTTCAATAATCCAAAAAATCAAATCCCTCTAGGTCAAAACATCAATAAATACTACTACCCTCCATCTCGTATAAATAGTCCACTATTCCGTTTTAGTCCGTCTCACGAAATAGTCTCCTTTCCTAAAATAGCAATAACTTTATATCAATTCAACACATCATTTCAACCTTTAATTAAGCTTTAATCCAAATTAGACCCAATTAGGCCCAATTTAAAAGAAACCCAAACCCAATAAAATAAACCCTAATCACTACCCACCTACCTTAGCCTAGTCCTGCCCACGGGCCGAGCCCGCCGGTTTCGGGCCCGGCCCAGCGGGCCACAGGCCTCGGACTGCATGAACCTAGCCCGGCCCTAGACTTGTGCCGCGGTTTAGGGCTCGGCCCTAGGCCCGCCGGTTTAGGGCCGGGCCAGAACCGTAGGGCCTAGGGCCGGCCCGGCGGTTCACGCAAATGGGAAATGATAATTTTTTATGTTTTGATGTTGTTTTGTTTTATTTTAAAAAATTTAAATAACTCATTAAATTGTTGAAAATGAATAAATAAGAACTTTTACATTTTGATGCAGCGTGAATGCTTGACAGGAAGAAAAACTCGTAAAACGCGAGAGAGATAAATCTCAGATTCAATAATATTCAAAAATGCCGTCCATCATCGTCTAACAATGCTTAAATACGAAACCCTAATCACCGAAAAACAAGAAATAACAAAAGGACCCTAAATAAAAATCCAAAAATACGAAATAACCCGAAAAACTATAAAATTGCAGTTTTGACCCTCTAAAAGATGGAATTTGCCCAAAATCCGTCACAGCTCATGGCAAAGACATGAGTTTTGCTCAGAATGTCGTTTCCACCCGAAAAACACTAGGATTTCTCCCGAATTGAATAAGGGACATGTTTTGCCCGTTGGGCCCCGGCCCGGCGGTCCTAATTGCTAGAAGGGCCCGACGGTTCAAGCCTAAGCCCGGCGGGCCGGCCCGTCGGTTAACCGACGGGTTTTCGGTTCAACCCGAGCCCGGCCCTTAGTCTTCGGTCCCGGTTACGGTTCGGGCCCGTTGACCGGCGGGCTAGGGCTAAGCCCGTTGACTTAGGGCCGGGCTAGGGCTAAGCCCGACGGGCCTAAAAGCCCAGGCAGGTCTACCCTAGCCCATAACACTAACTGAATGAAAACCCTAGAATCTCCTACCCACCCACCATTGTCGGTATTCTTATGCTCTCTCTCTAGAGACTTCTACTCTCTGAACTCACCGCTTCTCTCTTGCTTCCTCCATGAACTTCGTAGATCCCATCTACTACCACGGTAGGGGGGGTGCGAAGCTGGAGGAATTTGCTAAAATCTCGCCTGAAAAGCCTCTTGTTTCCCCTCAGCCGCCTCCCCCTTTCCGTGAAACCCTAGGGTTTACCCGCCGGCGGCGTAAACCCATCCGTCACCGCCTTCACAGCTATATTCGACGGCCGACGGGGCAGAAGCTGGCGGAGGAAGCGTCGTCGCCTGAGAAGGCCAGATCTGAGCCTCCTCCGCCGCCGCCGCCGTCACCTCCGGCGCTGCCCATCCCTGTGGACAGAGGTGACCCGAAAAAGTATCGCCGTCTCCCCCGTTCGTGGTTCAAGTTCCGAACTCTGCCGAAGTGGATGACGGCCAGAGTTTCTGCCGCAGGGAGCCTCGAGGCGGCGCCGACGGAGGAAGAAGCTGTCCCTGGGAACCCTTTCCCGCTGCCGGATTTTTGACTGGCTTGCATGCCGTCAAATTGGTGATTTCTACTCTTTTTCCTCTGTTCTTTGTTGATTTCTGGTTTGCTGAATTGATTATGATGTGGATGAATTTTTGATCAAAAACTGATTCATGTTGTTGGTTGTGATGTGGTTTGATCTGTGAATTGGTCTGATCTGTGAATTGGCTATGGATTCCTTAAATTTGTCCCTAGAATTTATTTGCTTGATGATGTCCCTTGGATACTGAATGTTGTGGGAATTTGGGTTATGTAAAACTGCGATGATGACTCATTAAAAGTGTTAGGACAATAATATTCCTCTGTTTGGAGTGGTTCTCTCATGTCTTCTCTGTGTTATTTGTTGCAACTGCATACACAAATGATGAGCATACTAACTTTTTTAAATAGAACTTCTGAGGTTCATTCACAAATGACATGTTTGCTTGCCATGTTTGCTTCAAAAAATGCATTACAAGACATATGCAATTCTAAAATAAAGACTATACTTGCATTAATCTGCACAAAAAAACTGCATGTACCTTCTAACCATTCAAATCTGGTACCCCCCTCCTTCCTGTGGCAAAGTGATTCCCATTGCTTCCATTAGGCTTTCAATTCCCTGAGTGCTTTCTTCACCAATCAAATAATCTATTGTGTCTCTCACCAAATATTCTGGTACCTCTAGATTTCTAGGGAGTGTACCCTGTCTGATATGAGCTTCCTTTTGCATATGTGGTAGCTTGAAGTTGTTAGTACCTTTTGCCTTCAATATTTCTACAAGAACACTTTGTAGTGAAAGGAAAACTTTGTTCAATGTCATTGGTTCCAAATCACTGAAACTGCTCAACACAGCAGCTATCAATTCATCAGCAGTCTTGCAATTCTTTCTCTGTTGCAGGGATTGAATTGCACAGAAAAACCCCAGATCATTTGCATTGCAATCTGGGGATTTTGCTGGCTGTTGTGTGAGCATGATGTTGAATCCATCTGAACTTGCAACTTCTTGAAACTCTGCATCTGTGTTTGATATATGAGTCCTTGCATTATCCTGTTGAATATAGATGTTCTTGCTTAAAAAACTTGGCCACTTCTCCTTGATTGATGGTACTATCTGCAATGATAATGAAATTATATGCTTGCATTCATTAAAGTATGAAACTGACACACTAATCATGTGATACATAATGGAATAAAAACATGTTACCTCTTTGATGATGTACTCTCTGATAACCTGCCTAGTTATGCATTGTATAGGCTTCATTTCTTTTGTACCTCTAGGTCTTCTAATGCTATTCCTTTTTGCTGTTACCCTCTTCAACAAGAGGCCAAATACCAATTTTTCCATCAAATAAAACTCTACCATCATCATCTAGCACTGGTCTACTAACCGCACAAATAAACATGACCTTAGGTATGAAATTTTTTGACTCAGTCACTCTTAGTGGATCTGCCTCCATTGGTGTAAGCCAGTAGCTGCAGTTCTTCCTAGTTAGCATGAACCACTTTTCATCAATGTGTATAGTGTTCTCCATATCTTTGAACTTCAGTTTATTGTGTGTTGCATCATAGTGTAAAGCTTGTAGGCAATACTTTACCCTTGAAAGCATGTGATGAGCTGCCAACAGAGGTTTTATTGAGTTTGAATGATGTCTGAGCAGTAATTTTGCCCATCTTCCCACAGTTGCCCTTGAAATTTATGGCCCTAGAGCATTTGACATTGATGTGATTGTACCTCTTTGTTCTTTTGGAATTGCCTCTATTCTTGCATAATCAATCTCATGGGTCTTCTTTCTTGTTCTTTTCATATTTCTTGAAATTTCCAATACTCCTCTAACTCCTCTTTGATTCTTCAACTCTTTCCAGATTCGACTCACAGATCTGCTACAAATGTTGAAGCGTGCTGCAGCTTCTGAAAGCTTTCCATGAGGACACTTGTCCTCCACCAAAGACGCAATCAAGAACTGCATCACACCATTTCTGGTCTCATTTGTGAGGTGCTTCTTCTTACCCATGGCAGCCGAGTTCTTCCCTCTTCAGCTCTCCCTGCAGATTCTTTAAATTTTTGTGTTTAGGCTTTGTAATGAGGTTGTAATGGGGCTGAGGATGATTTATAGAATAGGTTTAGGCAATTTGGTGGGAAATTTGTTTAGTTTAGAGCCAAAATCTGTAAATTTTGCCTCTACTTGAAATTTTAAATTTTTTAGATTATTTTCGATTATTTTTATTATGAACAGTTAAATGAAGCTACAGTAGCTCCGCTACAGTAGCTTCTGAACAGTGTTTTGTAACAGTAATTTAACCTGTTAATTTTCTGCTAATTCTGTGTACTTTTTGTCCAAAAAACCACTTTTCAAATATGCATTGGTATGTGAAGTAACAGTAAGTATGACTAATTAGTTGAGATGGAGGTAGTAGTAAACTAGAATCCTAATAGGAATAAAAGTTTTCCTAAAATAACAGAAGCAAACTAAATGAAATAAAAATAACACAAGCTAACAAATATATGAATATATTTTAGCTGCTAAGAAAATTCAAAACCGGAATACGATCATGCTTCTCTACGTAATTCAATGCAAGGAGGAAGGGGCGTAGGTGTAGGAGTGATCTAGGATGGTGAGACGCTCGTAGAGGCAAGAGTGGCAGAGCTGGTGAACTGCTCATCCGGGTGTAGGTCGCAGATGAATGAGGAGCGCGGCGGCTGGCTGCGGCGGCGGAGGCGGTGGGTTGTTGGGTCTACAGAAGTGGTATTCATAACTGTCGGAATTAATTGAATGGAGACATGGCGGCAACATCAATGGATACGAGGGAAGCCATGTCTGTATCACAAGCTGCGAAATTGTGTCGGCATTGGAGAAATGTGGCTCCGGTTCTTTTGGGATTTCATTTGTTTATTTCTAATGCTTTTATTTTTTATAATTTTATTTTAAAATGTTTTTCAAAATTCATGGACTTATAAAGTCTATCAAAATAAACATAAGTTACAACAATCCATGGAATTACATAATCCACAGATTATAAAAACTCTACCAAAATCATTTAGAATCCAAATTGAATACACCCCCTTCATCTCCATCAAGTACCCACTGATCAAGCTAGTGTAGCTTACAATATCGGGCTTAAGCCCAGAGCTCACTGAAAGAAATATGGACTTGATATTGGTATTAATGGGTTTAAGTTAATAATTAAGTTGGACTTAATTATTAAGTGTTTATTTATATTAAAGCCCATTAACCAGGTTAATGTGGGTTAGTATAAATAATTAAACACATTAAAGAAATCCTAATCCTAACAACTCACGCACGCACGCACACGGCAAGAAGGACGTACGTTCTTCTTCTTCGATTCTTCTCGGCGATTTCCTAGCTTTCAAAGGGAAGATATCACTCCGGAATTGTTCCACACGATTGAACGGCTTCACGTGGATACCATAGTAGCGGTTCGTGATATTGGGAATACGAGAAGACAACACGTAAGTATCGTATTTTCGTTCATATATGTGTATAATCTCTAGCACGTAAATTAGATCGTATATCTAGATCGAATATGGTTTCATAAACTCGATGCTTCCGCTGTGATTCGTACGTATGAAACCTAACAGTGGTATCAGAGCCTAGGGCTCGATTTATGATCTTATTTCGTGTTCAATTGGTACATGGGTTTTAAGATTTGATATTTTCTTGAGAATTTTCGCACGATATATTTAGAATATAGCTGAAAATTGATTGAAACATTTCATCGAACACTTGGATGGCATACCTCTTACAAGGCTGTTGAGAACAGTCTTAGTAACCTTTCATCGAACACATGGCTTGCTCGAGTCTTTCTAATGAACCAAGGGTTCAGACATTAGCCAAAATGGTTCGGTGGGGGCTCAGACTCGTGGTCATGCCTGGGGCACGCCAAGACGAAGTCGAGGAGGAACGCCGTCAAGCGCTTAGGCGCTGGGTGCTGGGCATCCGCGCCGAGGGGCGATCCAGCCATGGTGGCTCGCGCTGCCTGCTGTGTGGGCACTACGTACTGCAAGCATCGAGCGCATCGGTTGGGCGAGGTCTGAAGGCATGAGGGGCGAAGAGCTGGGCTCGCCGGGCTGCTTTGCAGCAGCAGCGGCGCTCCTTGGCCGCAAACCTCGTGCACAAAATCTGTTCAACAAAATGCCTCAAAGAATAGTTTAAAGGAAAACAAGATAGGCAGATTTTCTGCGCACGTCAAGTGCTCGATAAAATGCCTGAACGAAACTTTTAGCTCCAAATGACTTGTTTTTGAAATCAAGCTTGTTGGATATATGAACTATAATTTCGGATGGTCCGAAATGCTAAAAGGTTTCGTAAAATTGCTGCAAAATAGAAAATTAATTTGTTTGGAACAAATTTTAATTTCTAATGTTTTCTTTATAAAATCTTATTATTATTTTGGAAATAATAACAAGTTTTATTTATATTAATTTGGAATTAATATAAATGAAATAAACCCATTTTCAATTGTGAATAAATATATTAATCGGATTAATATATTTATTTATAAAGATTTATTTGTTATTATTTGTTTAAGCATGTTAATTGGATTATGTGCTTTGCATTGTATAACTATAGTAGTTAGAGACCGCATATTTATGTCTGGGTAGGCGGCGCCCAGTACTTGTAGTCCGTTATTTATGTCTGGGTAGGCGGCGCCCAGTATTTGTGGTCCGCATTTTTATGCCTGGGTAGGCGGCGCCCAGTAATTGTTTAAGAGCAATATTAGATATTGCTGAACAGTTAGATCACATATTTTCCCAAATAATAATATAAGTCTCATCTGGGATGCACGCGTTGTCCATTACAATTGACTGAGTACTTAAACTTTTTCGTTTAGAGTATTTACACCCCAGTGTTTGCTCAAATCGTCATTGTTTAGACTCTTTCATAGATGCAAATTGTTTTGCGATCGTGTAATGGGGTTGACTTACTTATATTATTTTGGCGCCTCAGTGTCCAAAATAATTTAAGAACGCAGGTTAATTAGATTAACCAACCAAGAGTTTCAAAATGGTTTTGAAATTAGCTTAGAGGCTTACTAGGTGATATTATTGCAGTCATCAGCCTCAGCAGAGTCTGCAATAATATAGACCTGGATCTTGGTCCACTAAAATTTATATTGGATATAAATTCGTATTCTGCAATTTTGGGGTTGCATTATATGTCAAAATTAGTGGGAGCTAATCTTACAACATGCCATTGTTTGATTAGAAATAAATGTGATGGTTGAAAATACTGTTCTAATTTGTTTCTCTTATTTCTTGATCAGATTTATAATGGCGAGTTTGTCGTTAAGATGTTTGTTGGATACTATGAAGTTGACTGGGTCAAACTTCTTGGATTGGCAACGCAATCTGCGTTTGGTACTAAGGCTTGAGAAGATTGAGTACGTCTTGGACGAACCAATCCCGGTCGTGCCTGAAGAGGACTCTGAAGAGGCTTCTGAAAAGGCTTCTGAAGAGGATGAAACGCTGGGCGTTTTTGCTCATCAGAAGCATCAGGACGACGCATATACGGCTCAGTGCATCATGATTGCCTCCATGGAAGTGGAGTTACAAAGGCAGCATGAGCACATGCTTCCCTACGAGATGATACGGCACTTAGAGAAGCTGTATGCATCTCCGAGTCAAAACCTTGAGTTTGACATGTGCAAGGAGCTGTTTGGAACTAAGCTCCCTGAAGGGAAGAGTGTTTCAGAACATGTTCTGAAGATGATCGGAATGATCGAGAAGTTGGCTTCAATTGGATTGAAGCTTCCAGAGACTCTCGCGGTCAATTCGATTTTGTATTCGTTGCCTGGTTCATTTGAGAATTTCATTCTCAACTACAATATGAACAAAACCAAGGCAAGTTTGACAGATCTTCATAACATGCTGAAAAATTATGAATCTACTGTCTCTAAGGGCAAAGCTGTGCTCATGGTGAGCTCTTCTGCTGCTCCCAACTCGAAAGGGAAGGGTAAGCAAAAGAAGAAGAAGAAACCAGCATCCAATGCTGTAGCTTTGAAACCTAAGGGAGGTACTCATAAGAAGCCGGATATATCGAAGGACCAATGCGTCTTCTGTCGCCAGAAGGGGCATTGGAAGAGAGACTGCCCGAAGTTCAAGGCACAAGGTGCTTCTTCGTCAGGCTCAGGTATGTTTGTAATTGAAATAAACATGTCTATTGATAACTCACATTCTTGGGTATTGGATACCGGCTGTGGCTCACACATTTGTTCTAATGTGAAGGGGCTAAGTGACAGTAGGAAAGTGAGGCCCGGAGAGGTCGATCTGCGCGTTGGGAATGGAGCAAGAGTTGCTGCCGAACGTGTAGGGACTTTTAGATTAGATCTTCCTTCGGGACATAGACTAGTTTTGCATGATTGCTATTTTGTGCCCTCGATTACGAGAAATATTATTTCTATTCCTTTGTTAGACATGGATGGTTTTCATTTTCGTTTTGGAAACGGATCTTGTTCTTTTGGAATGAATGGGATTATTTATGGAAATGCATCTTTGGTGAATGGTTTATATTTGCTCGATTGTGTACAAAATAATTTCAATGTTTCAAACAAACGACCTAAGCTAGGTAATACGAATAATCTTACTTATCTTTGGCATTGTCGGCTTGGTCATATCAATGAGAAAAGAATAGCAAGACTGAGAAAGTTAGACTATCTCACATCATTTGACATTGAGTCTTATGGTGCTTGCGAATCTTGTCTCAAAGGAAAAATGCCCAATAAGCCACTTTCTGGGAAAGGAATACGATCCAAAGAGGTGCTAGAGTTGGTTCACACAGATGTGTGTGGACCATTATCGACTCAAGCAAGAGGTGGATATTCATACTTCATAACTTTTACTGACGATTTCTCAAGGTTTGGATACGTTTATTTGATAAAACATAAATCCGAAGCTTTTGAGAAATTTAAGGAGTACAAGTTAGAAGTCGAGAAACAAGTTAGCAAAAGTATCAAGACTCTTCGATCGGATCGAGGAGGCGAATACTTGAGCCAAGAGTTTCTCGATTACCTGAAATCACATGGGATCCGTTCGGAATGGACACCTCCGGGGACACCTCAGTTAAATGGGGTATCCGAAAGGAGAAATCGAACATTATTGGATATGGTTCGATCCATGATGAGTTTCACTAGTCTCCCTATATTCCTTTGGGGTCATGCCTTGCAAAGTGCCATATATATTCTGAATAGGGTTCCTTCTAAATCAGTCGAGAGAACACCATTTGAGTTATGGTGGGGCAAAGTGCCTAGTCTTGCTCATGTTCGGACCTGGGGTTGTCCTGCATTTGTAAAGAAAATGATGACTGACAAATTGGAATCTAAAAGTGAGAAGTGTTATTTTGTGGGATATCCTAAGGAAACTCGAGGATATTACTTCTATCACCCTGGAGATCACAAGGTGATTGTCTCTAGGAATGCGACGTTTCTTGAAGACGACTATGTCTACAAGGAACAAGCTCGCAGTGTGATAGATCTTGAAGAAATTCGAGAACCACAAAATAGCGATTGGGATAAAATCTTGTTGGATGGTCCGAACAAGAATTCAGTGGGAGTATTTGAAGACTCGTTTGATGACGGATTGTCCGTAAACAGACAACTGTTAGACAGTGGGAGTCACCAAAGAGATGAAGATACAATTGTTGCACCTTCACCTCCTCGGGAAGAACATGGAGTTAAAATTTCTGAGAGCTCTCATGATGTTGGTTTATCCAATACACAAGATCCTACTCACGTTCAGGATAATATGGATACCCAAATGCAGAACCAACTCAATAGGCCTCAGAGAATTCGTCGACCATCAAACAAACTCAATCTATTGGTTCAGAACCAAGATGATGGAGATTTGGTAGACGATGATGAACCGAGGACCTATACCGAGGTAGTATCCGATACTGAATCGGAGAAGTGGCTAGAAGCCATGAAATCTGAAATGGACTCGATGTATGCCAATCAAGTTTGGAACTTGGTTGATCTGCCAGACGGGGTAAAACCCGTAGGCTGCAAATGGCTTTTCAAGAAGAAAACCGATGCAGATGGCAAGATACAAACCTACAAGGCTAGGTTGGTGGCAAGAGGTTTTAGTCAACGCGAGGGCATTGACTATGATGAGACCTTTTCGCCAGTTGCAAAGATCAAGTCCATTAGGATTTTACTTGCGATAGCTGCATACTACGATTATGACATTTGGCAGATGGATGTGAAAACTGCATTTCTCAATGGAGAATTAGAAGGTAATGTCTATATGACACAACCTGAAGGTTTTACATCTCAGTCTAGGCCAAATGCAGTATGCAAGCTACAAAAGTCTATTTATGGACTAAAGCAAGCTTCCAGGAGTTGGAATATTTGTTTTGACAAAGCTATCAAGTCGTTTGATTTTGTCAGAAGCAAAGAAGATCCTTGCGTTTATAGTAAACGTAAGGGTGGGAACATTGTTTTCCTTATCATATATGTTGATGACATTTTGATACTTGGAAACAATATTTCTATGATGCAATCTGTCAAGACATGGTTGTCTAATTCCTTCAAGATGAAGGATTTGGGTGAAGCCTGTTACATCCTTGGGATTAGGATCTATCGTGATAGATCCAAAAGGTTGTTAGGGCTGTCACAGTCCACATACATCGACAGAGTGCTAAGGCGTTTCTCTATGGAAAACTCCAAGAAAGGGAGTCTTCCGATGGGGCATGGTATCAAATTGTCGAAGAAGGATAGTCCTTCTACAGACAAGGAGATTGAATACATGCAGAGGGTCCCATATGCTTCAGCTATAGGATCGGTCATGTATGCCATGACTAGTTCTAGGCCAGATGTGGCTTATGCGCTTAGCATGACGAGCAGATTTCAGCAAAATCCCGGTGAGGCACATTGGAAAGCTGTCAAGACTATTCTTAAGTATCTTAGACGAACTAAAGAATACCTTCTAGTCTATGGTGGAAAGCAAGAGTTATCAGTTACTGGGTATACTGATGCTAGCTTCCAAACAGACCATGATGACTATAAGTCGCAGTCTGGACATGTGTTTGTCCTCAATGGTGGTGCAGTTAGTTGGAAAAGTTCCAAACAAGACACTACTGCAGACTCAACCACCGAAGCTGAGTATATTGCTGCATCTGAAGCGGCAAAGGAGGCTGTTGAGATTCGGGAGTTCTTGAAAGAACTCGGAGTGGTTCCGAGTGCCAGTAGTGCTATACCTGTGTATTGTGACAACACTGGTGCGGTTGCACAAGCAAAGGAACCTAGGGCTACAAACAAAAACAGGCACGTCCCTAGAAAGTACCATCTGATCAGAGAAATAATAGAGAGGGGCGATGTGAAATTAGAACGAGTACCCACTGATGATAACCTAGCAGATCCACTTACCAAGCCATTGTGTGTTGCAAAACACAAGAGTCATTTTGAGAGCTTGGGTATTAGATATGTTGGAGATATGCTTTAGGTTAGTGGGAGTCCGATGTTTGCATGTCTTAGAAACAATTTTGTAATTGAGACGCACAAACTTGATCACATTTATATGTATACGTTTTCATTTGATGATATTTGTTATTGGCATACACATTTCTCTGAATATTTATTTTAATTGTTTGTAAATATTCTTGTTGATTTGTTCCCTTGAGTTAAGACTGTCATTGATGGAGTGAGACATTAATGATATAGTTTAACTTTAAAATAGCCCCAACCAAGAATCATCAAGAATGGGATATTGATGATGTGTGATAGGTTGGCATGGGGTCTGCATCACATTCTTAGAGAATATAGTGGTTCTCACCTCTATATAGTATTGGATACTCGTGATGGACACATGGATACTTTGGAGAGTATTGGTATACCCTACCTTTAAACTATTTGTTTCTAGTGTCTATAGTTTATTGGTGTGTGAAGTATATGATAGTCCTTTGACTTGAGGTCATTGCTTATCTTGTTTGCAAAATGGTGTATTTTGACCAAGTTCAAAGCTTGCACTCCATTTGGGGTAGATACGGCTTGGATTGGATACATCAGGATGTAATCGAAGATAGTAGTTGGGCCAAGAATAGGATTCATTCATCGATTAAATTCGAGAGTAACACCCAGATTCTCTATATTAATTGATTGCTAAGTCACTGGCCAGTGCACGTGATATATTCAATTATAGTAATTGAATATGATCATCAAGGATCAATTGATAAAGATGAGAGTAAAATGGTTAAGCTATTTGGATAGACACTTAGCAAATCCAAGGCTTAACCGAGTGTTACGTGAATGAAGGGATATCATACACACTTCATATAAAGGTCCAGTTTGCGAATCCGCGTAAACGTTCTTCATATATCGAGTTCGCTATACTACGCAGTCTAGGAGTTTAGTATAGACTTTAACTGGGTTATCGTCGATAATGAAGGCCTATAGGGTCACACTTTATGTGTTGTTGTTGATCGTGTTAATGGGTGATTGTGTGGTGCTTAGTTGTTGTTTCAAATACAAGTCCAAGTGGGAGATTGAAAGAAATATGGACTTGATATTGGTATTAATGGGTTTAAGTTAATAATTAAGTTGGACTTAATTATTAAGTGTTTATTTATATTAAAGTCCATTAACCAGGTTAATGTGGGTTAGTATAAATAATTAAACACATTAAAGAAATCCTAATCCTAACAACTCACGCACGCACGCACACGGTAAGAAGGACGTACGTTCTTCTTCTTCGATTCTTCTCGGCGATTTCCTAGCTTTCAAAGGGAAGATATCACTCTGGAATTGTTCCACACGATTGAACGGCTTCACGTGGATACCATAGTAGCGGTTCGTGATATTGGGAATACGAGAAGACAACACGTAAGTATCGTATTTTCGTTCATATATGTGTATAATCTCTAGCACGTAAATTAGATCGTATATCTAGATCGAATATGGTTTCATAAACTCGATGCTTCCGCTGTGATTCGTACGTATGAAACCTAACACTCACTGCTAAATCGAATATGTTTCTGGCTCTTTCCGTTTTTCCCAGCAACAAAAACCCTTTGATGAGAGTGTTAAAGGTTACCACATCAGGCTCGAACCTAAGCTTGATAAAGCGGCCTAAGATAGCGAATCCAAAATCAGCTCTTTTCACACGGCAAAAGCAATCGATCACAATATTCAAGGTGTAGTCATTTATTAGAGCATTCCACAGGAGCATTTCAGTGAAGCATTGCAGGGTACGATGGTATTGTCTCGTCTTCACCACCACACTCAATAATTTCATAAAATCAACGACAGAAGGGAGTGCCTGCATTCTTACCATATCATGAAACAGAGCAATGGCATCATCATGATCGCGTATTGAGCCAAAATTAAATCTGGGACTGGGGGAGAAGCATCTAATTTGGACGTTCAGCAACGTAGGTTCCTAAGAAATTTGTTATTGTTGAGATATGTGAAGGGTTTTGATTTCTTGAATAATATACGTAGGGCCGGTCCAGTGCTTCCTGTGGCCCTAGGCGAAACCGAAAAACGGGCCCTTTTATAAGCGAAAATATTCACCCACTTCAATTTGATGCTCTGTTAATATTTCATTTTCACGTGATTTTTTTTTGCGACCGAGCTTAAAATATTTATTAATAAAGAAATGTGCATAAGGGTATATAAAAGGAACAAAAATATAAGAAATGTAGAAAAACAAATAAAAGAGATGTAATTAGTGCAAAATAACAATGATGAAATATGCATAAGTGTTGTAAATATATCTAAAAGATATATTTCATATATATTTGATAGTCATCCCTAACCCTAACCCTAACCCTAGTTCCTGTACATTATAAATAGAGGCCTTCAGTCCTCATAATAAACATGTATTCTCTTCTCTTTCTCTCTTCTCTTTACTTTATTTCTCTCTAGTTTACAACACGTTATCAGTACGATTGTTCTACTTTCTGAGTTAGTAATTGCTATTGGTAAGGATCAAGTTCATTATTCAAGAGTTCAATTTCATATTGTTGAAATCATTCATATGTTATAAAGCTTCGTATATATTCCTATGTATACATAGTTTTATAGAGTTCAATTCCTATAAAAGCTTCGTATATATTCATATATATATACTATTTCGAGATTATTTTTATCCACGAGTTGCATAAAAATGGATTAAATAATGGAGTAAGCAATATTCCATTAAATAATCTATACGCATATGCATACTGTGAAGTTGTTAAATAAATTGGAATTAATGTTTTGAATTGATTGCTTTATACGTGATTGATCTTTTGGTATTAAATCATTTATCAATAATAGTGTATGCATTTCGAGGGTATGAATATATTGACTAAAATCGATTGCATATTGAATTCATGACTATCCCTTTCTGATAATGATAATGATAATGATAATTCACGCATAACTATGTAATTGAATGAACTAGACTTAATGATATATGTGTCATCGCATGATATATACACTTATATCTCTATTGTCGAAGGTTTGTTGATTAAAACAACCGATTTATTTCATTCGATTCACCGTATGCAGTATTAATAGATTTAGTAGTATATTTTGATATTTGTCACAAGTTTTAATTTTGTTTTATATTGCGATAGTATATCTATTCATTATCATTCTTAATCGATAAACGTGATATTGATATATAAAACATTGTTTCCTGAAGAAGCATTGTTTTCACAATAATCCTGAAGATTATTATTTGAATTGTTGCTCTCGAAGTAGCACAATTAATATTCCTGAAGAATATTAGATGCTTTGAAAAGCAATTTATACTTTGGATAAATAATGATATATTTATCCATTTAATTTTCTTGTGCAGAATTGCACAAATGGCAAATATGGCTAAGATTGAGTTCAATGTTCTTGATATTTTTGGCAAGAACTATTTGTCATGGACTCTTGATGCTGATGTTCACCTGATCTCAAAGGGTCTAGGAGAGACAATAAAAGAAGGAAACAAAGCGTCCAAGCAGGACTGCGCTAAGGCACTAATTTTCCTTCGTCATCATCTTCATGATGATTTGAAAATTGAGTATCTTACCTTTCAAAGATCCATATGAATTGTGGACAAACCTAAAGGAGAGGTTTGATCATCAAAGGATTGTTGTCCTTCCTAAAGCTCGTTATGAGTGGATGCATCTAAGGTTGCAAGATTTTAAAAGTGAGAGTGCTTATAATTCTGAGTTGTTCAGAATTACCTCCAAACTAAAATTGTGTGGAGAAAAAATCACTGAAAGTGATATGCTTGAGAAAGCATTCTCAACATTTCATGCTTCAAATGTGCTCCTGTAACAACAATATAGGGAGCATGGTTTCAAAAAGTACTCTGAGCTTATATCTTCTTTGTTGGTTGCCGAGCAAAATAATGAGTTGCTCATGAAAAATCACGAATTACGCCCCACTGGTTCCACTGCATTACCTGAAGCCAATGCAACTTTTAGAAATAAAAATACACTTTGTCGTGGGAACCAACGTGGTCGTGGAAACTAACGTGGACGGGGACGTAGTTCTGGATATGCTCGCGGTCGTGGACGCGACATACAAAATAATGCAACCTTTAGCAACAAAAGGCAAAAAGCATCTGATCACAATTCATCAAACAAAGATGTATGTCATAGATGTGGCATGATAGGGCATTGGGCGCGTGTCTGTCGAACTGCAAAACATCTTGTGGATCTATACCAAAAACCAATCAAGGAAAAAGGAAAAAATGAGACCAATCTCATTGACTATGACGGTCCGATTGATACTACTCATTTAGATGTCTCTGACTTCTTTGAAGACCCGAAAGGAAACATAGATTCATTGATTGAAGGTGGTTTGCTGGAAGATAATAATCAAGATATGATTTAGATAGTCATTTTGTTTTGCTTATTAGATAGTTGGTTTTCGTTGTTTGGTTTCAATACATTATTTTTCTTTGCTCCCAACATAGTTGTTTATTTCTTTTGGAATATTTATACTAATTCGTCTTTATCAAAAACTTTTCCGAAATTTAAATGGAACATTGTGATATTTGTTTAGCTGATAGTGCTACCACGCACCTCAAAGATAGAGAATACTTTCATACTAGTGGACAATGTTAACACTATATCGGGTGCATCAAATATCATTGAAGGCTCCGGAAGAGCTTGTATCACTTACCAAATGATACTAAATTAACTATATAGAATGCCCTTTACTCCAGTAAGTTCAGGAGAAACTTACTACTAAGTTTTAAGGACATATGGATAATGACATTTCCACCATTAGGTGAGACAAATCTACATCCAGAAAAGTATAAGGAAAGCTTTGTCACATTTTGATTCCCCAAGTAATTAATGTGAAGAAGAAGTTATAAAGATAACTAGCTTGCAAAAGATTGCAAATCAACTTCCTGATGCTTTTATTGATACAAGTAAAGTGAAACACACAATGCTGATTTGTCTGAAGTAAATTTAAATGCATGAATTAGTGTGTTGTTTCTCATAATCCAAAATTATTTTGAGGCATTAGGGGGAGATATAGATGAAAAGAATGTCGTCAAATTTATGTTGGATTATATACAAGCACAATATATGATGAACTGAAAGTTCATAAAATTATTGACCGCCAATAGAGTGATAAAGCATATAATATATATATGCTGCACCATAAATAATTAAAGTCATGATGGACTTTGAAATAAAAATTGTCTCTTGACGCTAGAGTCGTGAGAAATTTCGGTGCTAAAATAAATATTCGCGGAATATGAAGAAGGTATATCACTCCATAAACCTACCAAAGAGGATCGTCCTGAAGACGAGAGTCCCAGTACGATTGCACGTGCACTAAATATTATAATATTGGGATTACGGAACAACCAGATCAAGTATATTATGAGAATATAGATCTGATTTCCATATGTGTTGATAATGCCATGTATCTTGTGAGTACATGAGATATATGTGATAGAAATATCAAGTTGTCGACAACACTTCTTGCCTCAATTCTAAATGATGATTTGGATCCAAAAGTTAAGTTGATAGTAATGTGCCAGAAGCACATTGACAAAAAAAATTGAGGCAGAGCTTTACTTGGTAATATGACTAAAAGTCTTCTTTATAGTATGTACACCAGAAAATATTGCCTGAATGGACTCAAAAGATCATTTTTAAGGAAGAGAAATGACATTTAATATGGTGTTATGAAATAAAGCGATAAGCTCACAAGTTTGAGTAAAGACTCTAAAGTAAATATGATTCTCATGTTATGGCATTGCGTTCCGATATTACATACTCCCTCCGTCTCGCCGAATTCGCCTTGTTTCTTTTTTGCCTTTTTTGGACCGTAGTATCCCGTAAAAGAAAGAATTCTTTAAAAATCCATTTTAAAACTCATCATCGAGAAGCGTGGAAAAGCGTGCCAAAAAAGGCAAAAAAGAAACAAGGCGAATTCGGCGAGACGGAGGGAGTATATGGCAGTAATAGTAAATATAGATATTCAATTAGTAAACATCATGACCACATTGTGTATATGTCATTGGACGTGAATATCTATAGATATAAGTCCCCGTTTGACTTAGACTTCCTTATAAAAAGGAAAATAAACTCATAACGTGTATTATATTTAGTCAATTCTTCCTGAAGTAAGAATAGATGAATCATGATAAATGCTTTGGCATGTTTATCGAACTTTAAATGATTGTATATCATTTCTATATATGTTGACTAATTAATACACGTATAGAACTCGAGAAGAATAACTCATCACTGGAGAAATAAAAGACTTAGGTGAACCTAAGTAATGTGTCAGCTTGCAGACCAAATATCTCCATGAAAGATTACTTTTACTGAGTATCCCAATGATTGTCTCATTATTGGAGTTGATAAGATAACAAAGAAAGTGTGAACCGGAAGTTCATTATTTTGAGTACTAGAAGTACTACATGTCAGGCTTGACACGTTCAAAGCTAACTTGCTAGCATGATTAAGAATATCTCCCAGATGGAGATGAATTCATATGATGTTAATCATATTCTTTGTTGTCTTCAAGGTAAGGGAAACCTTGATCTATATTATAAAAGAAATTGAGATTGACATTGATGAATACTTAGATGCAAAGTATTTTGCATGATCACGAGTATATTAGATCTCATATTGGTTAATGTGAGATTTTCTCACACAGTCCTTTATAAGGATAATATATTGATTGTGTTACACACATACGTTCTAGAAGAACAATAGAACTTGATAATTAGTGATAAATTTGCATATTTATTCACTAGACTCCTCCTAAATCTACGAAAAAGAAAAATATATTCAACGGGATTTGAATATATGCGAGATTGTTATCTTGAGGGGGAGTGACAAGTTCAAAATGATCTTGAACATTTGGTCATGTAATCCAAATGGATAATCGAAGAGGTTAGGCCGTGAAGGTAAAATGGTTGTACTCTCTTTCCCTTATTAAGTTTTTCCCATGAGGTTTTCTTAGGAAATATTTTAATGAGACAACTACGTGCAATCCATGAGTAAGTGTTGTCATGTACTCCTTTTCTTCTCTAGATTATCACTTACCAATATAATCTTTAGGGCAATTGGACATTAACTTAACTAACTGCAATAGCCAATATACTTTTTCTGTAAATCTCCTTGCAAGGATGTAAGATGCGGTTTTAGGATCACATAAGCTGTCACAACTGAATGTATTACATGTGAGAATGCTCTATCTTGAAAACCGAAAGCAAACTTTGACTAATCTCAAAATTTGAGATCATGCAATAGAAGCAAGTGGGTGGTGGTTGGAATTGGAGTTTATCCAAGAGTCGGCGGAATGTTTCATCAGACAATCGACTGTTTGTTGAAAAATGCTGCAATCTCGCAACTCAAAAGAGGATTTATCAAAGGCGATAGGACAAAGCATATATCTCCAAAGTTTTTTCACACACATGATCTCCAAAAGAGTGGCGATATCAGTATTCGACAAATTTGCTCAAGTGATAATCTCGCGGATTTATTTACAAAGGCATTGCCGACATCAACATTCAAATAGTTGGTACAGAAGATTGGCATGCGTCGACTCAAGGATTTACGGTGATTAATTTTAGGGGAGCAGTTGTACTCTTTTTCCTTCGACCAGGTTTTGTCCCACTGGGTTTTCCTGGCAAGGTTTTAACGAGGCAGCATAATTTGTTAGGGATAAGGGGTAGTGTTGTAAATATATCTAAAAGATATATTCCATATATATTTGATAGTCATCCCTAACCCTAACCCTAGCTCCTATATATTATAAATAGAGGTCTTCAGTCCTCATAATAAACATCCCGTAGAATACTTCTCTACGTATTCTCTTCTCTTTCTCTCTTCTCTTTACTTTATTCTCTCTAGTTTACAACAATAAGAAGTAAATGAAAGGAACAAAAATGAAATAAGTGTAAAGATAAAATAAAAGAAAACCAATTAGTTAAATATGAAAGAAATAAAGAAATATGCATAAGGAGTAGTATATGAAATGAACAAAAAATGAAAGAAATGTCAAAAAAAGAAATGAAAAAATGTGGGCAAAAAAAAAACTGTGCCTAAAAGGGGTCGAACCCTTGACCTAATGAGAAAGAGATTTGAGGCTATATGCATAGCCAACTGTGCTAAGTGTTTAATACTCCCTCCATTATATATATTGACACCTTTCTTTTTGGCTTTTTTGGCACGCTTTTCCACGCTTCTCAATGATGGGTTTTAAAATGGATTTTTGAAGAATTCTTTCTTTTACGGGATACTACAACCCATCATTGAGAAGCGTGGAAAAGCGTGCCAGAATAGCCAAAAAGAAAGGTGTCAATATATATGAAATGGAGGGAGTATGTATAAATTTAACTGAAAGAAAAAATATATGGGCCCCCAAAATTTTGGGGCCCTATGCGTGTGCTTCTTGGGTCTTGCCTCAAATCCGGGCCTGAATATACGCGTATTTGAGATATGAGAATGATTTTTATTTGGATGTGTTCAATTTTGTGACTGATTTTGGGACTGCTACATGTTTTCCAATGTAATCGGTACGAATTGACCTGATATTCGTACCAATAACTCAATATTTAATTATGTAATTCGTACTACATTATAGGCAATCGGTACGAATTGACTTATTTTCGTACCAATAACCATATACTTACTAATATAGTTATAAAATTCATACCAATCACCATATACTTATATTATTATGAAATTCTAATCCCGATTGTTGGTACGAATATAACATTTCGTACCTCTTCTAGAAAATATTTTGTAAACAAATGTTGTGCTACTATCAAATACGAATATTCGTGTTTGTACTTGTTCGTACCATAATTAGTCTTGTTTTGGTACGAATTACACATGCCGTACATGTTCCATATTCATCACAATTGGTCTTGTTTTTGTGCATTTGAATATTAAATGAATTATGAAATTCTTACCTGATTTTTATAAAAAATTTGACATTTCGTACCTCGTACCTAGACCTGCCCTAGGGCCGGGCCCGGCGGTTTTGGGCCTCGAACTGTCGGGCCGCGGGCCTCAACTGGATGGCCTTAGCCCGCCCTTGAGGATGATGTGCGGTTAGGGGCCGGGCTCGAAGCCCGTCGGTCCCGGGCCGGCCGAAACCGACGGGCCAAGGCCGGCCCACGTGCCTATGTCTTCCAACTTGTCCCCAAAACAGGGGAGGGGATTTTGCTCTCGGCATTTTGTCCGAAAATTGGTTTTTTTTTTCTTTTTTTTTTTCAACTTTCTTAAGTTTTTAAATTTTATTCTTTTATATTTTTTTTATGAATAGGAAATGATAATTTGTTATGTTTTGATGTTGTTTTGTTTTATTTAAAAAGATTTAAATAACTCATTAAATTGTTGAAAATGAATAATAATTTTTTAATTTTGCATTAATAATGAGAAAAATTACAACAATAATTTAAGCTCAATTTAAGGACTTTGACAATTGAATAAGAAATTTTATATTTGAAATGAAAATAATAATAATAATAATAAGGGACTTGAACTCAATTTAATTTCAAAAATCGAGTTGCCTACGTATCCTCATAGTTATAGAGGAATCAAAGTCGACATAGTTCTTTTTACAACACCACGCTTCCTACTCCGCACCCGATGCCGATCGATCCGTCTCGGTGAAGGCTTCATCTTCGCTCTCATTCCGATCATCCCATTCCGGTTCTTGACCTCTAAGGTCTGCCCTACACCAATCATCAAGCAACATGGTAGCTTCAATGTTCGCCGGCTTCATGGTTGATCTTCTTTGATCTAGCATAAGACCTCCAGTGCTAAAGGCTTGTTCAACGGATACGGTGGATGCCGGGACGGTAAATAACTCCTTCGCCATGATCGAGAGTATTGGATACTCCTCTTTCTTCGACCACCACTTCAACACATCGATCGATGGACCACTATCTTCAACACCAAAGACAAAATGAGTTTGTAAAAACATATCCAATTCACTATTACCTTGGCCCCTTGGAAGTTCATAGGTTCTATTTTGGTACATTCCTTGCATTTGTTGAACTAAAGGATCTAATGAGTTCATAGCAAAGGGAAAATCAAATGAAGACATCATAGAAGAAGAAGGAATATTGGTGTTATTATCCTCATTAGTACCATACTTCATTCTATATTCTCAAAATATCTCTCAAAGTCCTATGTAGATTATCCTTTATTTGTTGCACATTAGGAAGATCAAAAAATATTTGTTTACCATCAATTACAACACCACTAAAGTCCATTTGCAAAAAAGCATCATAATAAATCCCAAGCATTTGACAAACACCATCATATCTCCATTTAGGATCCAAACATTTAGCAAGCAAGAAAACTTTCGGAATCTCCCTAAAATACTTTACACTTTTGAACCATAAAATAAATTACACCTTGCAAGTTTGGCCTACTAAAATAAGCCTTAAAAGACATGGCAATATACATGCAATGCTCCAACACTTTAACGGAAGTACAATAATAAGCACCCGATAATTATTTAGTAGCCATATGAAAAACCTTTAATAATCCATACAAATCCATACATGCATCCCAATGACTCTCATTAAGAACTAATTGAAATGATGAAAACTCTTTTCTAAAAAAATCACATAAATGACCCCTATACTCTATGGTACTATTAAGCATCTCATAAGTAGAATTCCAACGATGAGATACATCTTGTTTGAAACACGTATAAACAAGACCCTTTGTATGACAATATTTTTGCCATTTTTTTCCCAAAGTTTTTGATTTATGCAAACATTTAACGGCATTTCTAATAGGAACAACAGATTCTTAAAAAATATCGAGCGCATCTTGGACACATAAATTCAAAATATGACAAATGCATCTAGAATGAAAGTATTTTTCATCAAAAGATGGTGAACATGCTTCAATGAGTTGAGGAATACTAGCGGTGTTCGTCGTTGCATTATCAAAACTAACCGAAAAAACCTTATTAATCAAAGAATATTCATTTAAAACGGTGATAATAATCAAAGCAATATTTTGAGCCGTGTGGGGCTCTTCAAACTCCCTAAATACAATCAAACGTTTTTGCAAAATCCATTTTGCATCAATCCAATGAAAAGTAATTCCCATATAACTATTTTTATTATATGCATCGGTCCAAACATCGGCACAAATAGAAACTTTATGACCCAAACGAAGCAAATATTTCATCAAATCTTGATTTTTTTTCCATGCATTATCGCCTAATCCTCTTAAGCATTTGAGTTCTAGCAACTTTACTAGCATGGGGACCTAATCCTTCTTTATAGGATGATTCATACGTTATTCTATCAGCATAATTAAAAGGTTGTTTCTTCATAGCACAATATCTAGCACATGCATCTTCATATCGACCTTTATCAAATTTAAATAAAGAGGGCGTACCCGTCTCCGAAGATGAAGTTGTACCTCGAATTTGAGTTTGAGAAGTAGACATTCCGAACTCACTCAGATGCGTGCTCGCCATGTGCCTATTTATCATGCCATAGCCTCCCCTTTCGATCCATTTGTATTGCGTTGTGCAATAGTTGCAATATGCGATGTATCTCTTTCGACCATCGGAGAGAGGGGGTTCGCCTTCACGTTCCGGAGCCAACACTTTTCTAAAGTGTTTCTTGAAGACATCAGACTTTGGTTCCTTGATGGTATTTGTTGGGAGAGGTTGGTTTAGCACGTCATCTTCGTGCTCTTCGTGCTCTTCGTGCTCTTTATCGTCATTCGAGCCATGGAATTCGAATCCTTGGCTTTCCATCGTATTAACCATCTCCTCAAACCTCTCGTCTTCTTGGGCTTGAAGTCGTTTGGCGACTTGCATTGAGATTTCCTCCGCCACTTCCGTCCTTCTTGCCTTTTGAGTTTGAGATGGTCGGCCTCCTTCGCTTTGGGTTTCACCGACAATCTTGCCCTTGCCCTTGTTTCCTTTGGAAGACATTATGTATGTGTGTGTGTAGTTGTGAAAGTGAGAATGAGTGTGTGCAAAATGTGAGAGTGAAAGCTTGAGAAATAGAGTGAAATGCTCTTGCAAAATGAGTTAGAATGAGAGTAGAGATTGAGAGAAAATGATAGATTTTTGGTGAATTGGAGTTTGAATAAGAGTAATATATATAGTTAAGAGTGTAGAAGGAGGTTATGAGGTATTGTTGGAGCCTTGGGGGTGGGGAAGAGGTGCAGCCAACGGCTCCTAGCCGTTGGCAAAGGTGCTGTCGCTGGGGGCTGCTATGGGCTGCTGCAGGAGGCTCTGTTTTGCCCGTTGGGCCCGCCAGGCTAGGCCCGGCCCGTCGGTCCCAACGGCTCTTTTGAGCCCGGCGGTTCAACATGTGGCCCGGCGGGCCAGCCCGCACCAAAACCGTCGGTTCACGGTCCTCACCACCACGAGCCCTAGCCCGGCCCTCCCATCCTCGGTCCCGGTTCCGGTCCGGCCCGTTGACCGGCGGGCCCGGGCTTAAACTGTTGACCCCGGCCGGGCCGGGCTAAACCCGGCGGGCCTCGAAGCCCAAGCACGTCTACTCGTACCACTTCTATGTTCATACAAAATACAAAGAAAAAAAAAGACTGAAAAAAATAATTTAAAAAAAGATAGAAAAAAAACAAAAAAAAAAAGAAAAAAAGAAAAAAGAAAAAGAAAAAGAAAAAGAAAAAAACAAGAAAAAGGCTTAAAAGTTTGGAAAAAAAATGAAAAAAGAAAATAAAGAAATGGAAAAAGAAAAAGAAAATGAAAAAGGAAAAAAAAAAGAGAGAAAAAAAAGCTGAAAAACAAAATTAAAAATAAAAAAATAAAAATAAAATAAAACTAAAAAAACAAATGTAAACACAAAAGGGAAAAAAAAAAGAGAAAGAAAAAGAAAGTACTAAAAAAAGGCAAATGAAGAGTACTTAAAAAAGAGGGGAGAGAGGAGAAAAAAAACAAATGAAGAGTATTTAAGGAAAAAAACACTTACCCATGTGCACAAAAAAGACAAAAATTGGGTATTTAGGTTTGTAAAATTAAAGGGGTGGGTAAAATTTGATTTCCTTATACTACCTCTGTCACACCGAAATAGTCTTGTTTCTATATTTTATACCTCACATATATTCAAGAAATCAGACCATTTTAACGGGACGGATGGAGTATTAGGTATTTCACAATTTGCCCCTAAGGTCTATTATGGAATATCACTTCAATACGACAATTAAATTGTACATATTTGAAAACACAAAACGTCAATTAAAATGAATGGGAGCAAGTAGTTAAAACATATTGAAAAAGATTAACAAAATCATTTTAAAAACCTAATTTTTATATGGAAACAAATCAAAATCTTATCATAAAGGGTAACAAATCAAATACTAGAACAAGGTAATTAATACCAAAATAGAGAAGGAAACAAATCTACTAAGCTATCATACTATAAAAGACGAAAATTACATCAAATAATTCTCTTAAATAATATCTTCAAACTTTGGCCCATATAATCTTCAAATCTTGGCCCACAAGCTTGAAATCTTGAACCAAGGCTTGCATCATTCCCCTCCTCTTGAAGACGATTTGTCCTCAAATCGTAGGGGTCGAGTAAATAGAGCCTTCAATGTCTTCTTAACGAGTAATCTGTTCAAATCAAACCAAAACATTTTTTTTTTGTTCTTTCTTTTTTTATTTTTTTTTTACCTTTTTTTCCTTTTCTTTTTCACTTTTTTTTCCTTAGAAAAAAAACAAAATTACATGATAAATAAAAAAGAAAAAAAAAAATCTTAGGCTCTGATACCAAATGATACGATCCTTGTCGAGCAAGAGATGCCGACGTAGATACGTAGCCCAGAATCGGAAGCCATAGAAGTAAAATAAATAAACTAAAACTAAAAAGATAGGATGGATATCCCAATATACCTACGATCGAACCCTCTACATGATATAGGCCAGAATTAATCTCCCTATACCCCAAAGAGACAGTTGCCGTAGTCACATAGGGACGATTAATGACACACAACGAGCAATGATTTACTTGTCGATACGCCGATAAATAATGAAAATATACCTAAGATCTAATCTATAAATGATATAGATCGATCTAAACCCCTATACCCCAAATAGAGATCGCCTTAGTTACACGAGGACGATGAATGACAAACAAACGAGGGTGATGAACTCGATTGATACGTCAGTAAGAAGATCTTGGTGAACCGAGAAATCCATAGGATAAATAAAGGAGATAAAATCTCACATTTTTATTGATAATCAATGATGAAGGTGTTATTTTCGTCACCTCCTATAGGCTTTATTTATAGGCTTGAAAAAACCTAATTTTTACATGGAAACAAATCAAAATCTTATCCTAAGGGGTAACAAATCAATCCCTAGTCTAAACAAGGTAATTAATACTAAAATAGAGAAGGAAACAAATCTACTAGCTATCATACTATAAAAAAGAAAATTACATCAAATAATTCTCTTAAATAATATCTTAAACTTTGGCCCATATAATATTTAAATCTTGGCCCACAAGCTTGAAATCTTGAACCAAAACTTGCATCACCCATATACTAATTATATGCAAACACATGCCATAACACTTATTTTATGCAACAATTTTTAACACAAATCACACAATTGTTCTACATAATTTTTTGAAATTCTACATCTAAAAACAAGAACATCATATATGAACACAAATTAAGATTTATGCATCAATTTACTTGCCTTCATCGAAATCGATCTGAGCATCTTTATGGCGCTTTGACATTCTTCCTGCGAAATTTGCTAATCTTTGGAGTTCTTGGAGTTCTGGTTCTGTAATTTGTTCGCAAGAGGTATATGGAGAAGAGGGTGAAGATAGATTTGGAAGAATTTTAAGAATCCCATCTTCTACGCCTGGCGATATTACTCCCTAATTTAAAATATGATTTTGACCCTTATGCCCTCTAATTCACGTTAATTAAACAACAAGTTAATTAATTAAATGCATTGAACTTTTAATCCTCACCATTTGATCCATATAGTCTTAAATTGGTTTCTAGATTTCACACTAAAGGTGGTTTCACTATAATGCAACCCTATATATATATATATATATATATATATATATATAGGGAGTGAATCCAATAGAAACCACCTCTTAGGTAGTAACTAGGATCCAATATAAACCGTTGATCTTATATACTTGAACGTTATAGAATTTATCTAGATATTATGATTAGGATCTTACAATCAATCCAAATAATGATCCGGCTATTAATTTAAGGGTAAATTAGTAAACATCAAAACAAATATATCCCACACCTTAATCAGTGCATTGAAATAGGAATATGATTAGAGTGGATATATTATAAATTATTTTCCATAATGAAACACGAATTTTTATCGGATAGAATAAAAGATAACATTACAATTTAATATTCAATTTTATTTGAGAAACATTATTGACAATATGTATTTGTATGATGTTGTTTTGATTACAATTAGTATTTTTTAAAGTAAAAAAATACGTGTTGTTCAAAGCTTAAAAGTGCTTGCTTATTCTAATTTAATGAGTTGCTTATTATTTTGTAATTTGTACTTACAAATATTATTCTTTACATAAATATATGTATTATCTTCGTTTCAAGTGCTTATTATCCCAACTTCAAGTGCTTATTTTTCAAGTGTTTATTATAGCAATATCAAGTGCTTATTATCTTAGTTTCAAGTGCTTATTTTATCAAGTGTTTATTATCTCAATTTTAAGTGCTTATTATCTTAGTTTCAAGTGATTATTAATTATCTCAAGTTCAAGTGCTTATTATCGCAATTTCAAGTGTTTATTGTATTAGTTTCAATTGCTTATTTTTCAAGTGCTTATTGTTTCAATTTCAAGTGCTTATTATCTTAGTATCAAGTGCTTATTATCTCAATTTCAAATGCTTACTAATAGGGTACATAAGCAATAAAAATAAAATAAAAAATAAGCACTATAAAAGAATGAAATTATGAAATAAGCAATATGAATGCAATTATCAATAAATAAACAACATGATTATTACATCCAAGTATTTTTAATTGAGACATGATATGTTCTATTTATACGCAATCTCAAGTGCACTAATGCATTATGAACACGTCTATTCTTTTTGTTGAGGTGCTTAAATCATGTCATCGTAATGCTTATTTAGGTTACTGCTTATATTGATGTCATCATATTTGCCTATAATTTTCTTGCTTCTTGTTTATATTATCATCGATTATAGTGCTTATCATTGCTAGAATTATTGCTGATATTGATGGAATATACATTTATTATCTTTTTTTCACTAGCACTATCGTTTGTAATCTTAATGCTTATTACTTTTTCATTAATTGCTTATATTTGTCATTGCATTGCTAATTACTATGTTTTAACTATTGCTTATCTTGAGATAATTGTACTGCTTATTATTTATTCATTTATTACTTATATTTTGCCATCTTAATGCTTAATCATTACTATTAGTATTACTTACGCATACTACAATTGCTTAAAAATTAAATGTATGAATATGAAATAGTCTGATCCACATGTTCAATATAATAATGTGCGTATACTTGGGTGTAAGAGTATTCATCGTTCAATAGTTGTATATATTTAGATGCTTAATTTGCATTTGTTTGTACTGCTTAATTAATTTATTTTTAGTGCTCAGTTGTACATATTTAGATGCTTAATTTGCATATTATTTGTAGTACTTAATTAATTTGTTTTTAGTGCTTAGTTGTATATATTTGAATGCTTGTATATTATTTGTACAAAAAAAATGTACAAAATAAACATTTCTACTGTATCTCATTGAAGAGATTCAATCCTTCTTCACATCTACGTTCACAAAATAAGGCATGTAGCATTGTGTTATACGAAACAACATCGCGCTCTAACCCTTCCTCCTGAATTTTGATAAAAAGATTCAGAACTTCATCGACTTGCCCCTTTCTACAGTACCCACCCATCAAGCTATTATTTTTATAATGTCAGGGCTGAGGCCAGAATTCACAGCTAAATCGAAAATTTCTCTGGCCTTCTGCATATTTCCTCTCGAACAGTATCCATTAATCAATGCATTGTAAGAGACAATGTTTGGTCGAACATCATGATCAATCATATTCTTTAACAGTTTTTCTGCCTCACCGGTCTTTCCCACCAACAAAAACCCTTTGATGAGAGTGGAAAAGGTTACCACATCAGGCTCGAACCCAAGCTTGATACAGCGATCTAAGATCGCGAATCCAAAATCAGCTCTTTTCACACGGCAAAAGCAATCGATCGCAATATTCAAGGTGTAGCGATCTACCATAGCATTCCACAAGAGCATTTCAGTGAAGCATTGCAGGGCATGAGGGTATTGTCTCATCTTCACCAACACACTCAATAATTTCGTAAAATCAACGACAGAAGGGAGTGCCTGCATTCTTACCATATCATGAAACAGCAATGGCACCATCACGATCACGTATCGAGCAAAAATCGAACCTGGGATTGGCGGAGAAGAATCTAATTTGGTAGTTGACGTCTAGCAACGAGACATAATGCAGGGATTTGAATGAAGAATTTGACAGAAATCTTCCCAAAATCATGATTGGTCGGTCTGAAATATATGCTCCCAACGATCGATTTTGAATTTAGGGTTCTCTCTTTCTCGCTGATTTTTCCCCTTTCTCCCTCTCTTCGAATCTCTTTCTGTGATTGTATAAGGTTTTCTTTCTAGTACTCCGAATATACACCAATAAGGAAAAAGGGCCATTATTTGAAATATCAATTTACACTTAGCCATCAAAAATTATACTTATTAACTTAAGTTGCATAAGTTATACCCAATTTTTGTATTTTCAGACCAAATTGCTCTTAATAATTCAAATACAAAAATGGATTGAATTTTGCCCAATCGTTGCGCCTTTCGGAGTAATCAAAACTTACAGGCGACTCTCCAACTTTCTCATTTCGATTCCAAACCCTCAACCGCTCTCTCTCTCTCTTCGACTCCGATTCTCTGAAGATCCAAACTTGCAGGCGACTCTCTACGGAATTTGAAGCCCTAGCCGCCGACGTTCTGCCGCGACGATGCTAAGGATCCACTGAGAAGCTCAACCATTACATCCGCTACCAGCAATGGTCTCTGCGTCGACTTCAAATCCCGAAAACCAAGTCGAGGTATGGTTTTAATCGGCGGATTTTGAAGAATATTGGTGGGTTTATGTATTTTCTGTTTAGTTCTTATTTTTTATGCTCGATTTCTTTAAAAGTTGTGAGTTTTGATGAATGTTGTGGATTTTTCTGTGGAATATTACTGTTGGTCTGGTTATTAGGGATTTTTAAGCATATTGTAGATTCTTGGTGGTATATTACTTGATTTTGGGATTTCTTCTTATATTTTTCTATAAAAATTTCAACATGCAACTGGGTTTTGTTAATCTACTGTAATTTTTGGTGTATTTGGAGGAATATGTTCAAGATTTTGGTTCTTCATTATTGCTCTCTGTGTGAAATTGTTGGCTTTGATTCTAAATTTTTGTGGTGAACATCTGCAACACTGCAAATCCTTTGTTTGTTCTTTATTTTGGTGGTTTTTTGGCGGTTTTTTCGGTGGTATTACTACGTAGCGGTGGTTTATTTTGGCGGTTTAGGGTTGGTGGAACCCCAATTCCTTAGTTCAGTTGGACCGATTTCATAAACAGTTCCACATGTTCCATGTGATGGTCAGGAACAATGGGAACTATTTATGAAAGTCGTTCTATCTGTTCCAAGTAGTCCATGCGCATTCTGTTGGAACACTTGGAACATGAGGATCTATTAAGCGAAATAGTTCCATCAGACATGTTTATAGTATAGTATACTCTATTTTACTAACATCTGGTGCTTAATTTTTGAAGGTTAATTAGGATGAACCCCGAAAGCACATGCAAGATGAAGAATATTACAAATTGATACTCACCGGCAAGGAGGATATCATATCTGTCATTCAGGGCAGGCTGGAAGAATTCGGAGAAGATGCTGAAGCAGCAATGGGTAAAAGTATGTTCAAACATTTTATGAGATATCCAACTATAATATCGAAGTCTGAGAAATACATTCACCATCTAGTCAGCCAGGAAGCAATAGGGATCCCAGACCCTGACCTTACTGCCATATTCTTCAGGGTGAATGGTGAGGTAGTTAAATTCGGACGAATGGAGTTTGCACTCGTCACTGGTCTCCGATTTGGGCCCACCGATTTTGATCCGTTTGCACAGCACGAGATACCGGAGAACTCTCTCTACACCCGGTGTTTCCAAAACAACCCTATCTCACCAAACAATTTTTGGTATTGGTACATGGTTGGCACGAATTGGGAAGGTCTTGATGCTGGGGACTGCGTGAAGCTCTCTCAGATTCTTATTGTAGCATACATTATCATGGGAATGGACGGAGCATCCTCCAAGATTCCTGACTGGGTATGGGTCCTGGTCGAGGACAAGAAAGGATGGGCTAATTTCCCTTGGGGCAGCATTTCTTACCAGCTTTTGGTGAATTCAATTCGATCTGTGAAAAAGCATATCCCTGCCAAGTGTTATCACTTGACAGGCAACACTCTAGCTTTCCTGGTATGTGGCTTGTATTCCTCATTTCATTGTAATACATACTTTTTAGTTGCATAAGTAAATTCTTAAATGTTTGTATTTTTCTGTGAATAAGGGTTGGATATATGAGGCCTTCCCAGATTTGGGAAATTTTTTTGGTGCAAGGGTGAGAAGGAATTGTTGTCCCCGTGGGCTGCGCTATACCTACAATAGAGGCTTAACTTATCTGGATATCAAGATCACACATGTGAGAACACTCACCTCTTAGCTTGTTCTTTGCTTGGAACATTTGGATCTATTTTTGTATATTGTTACAAGTGTTCTAGGAAATGTTATATATTTGTTAATTCTTTGCCTGGCTGAACACTTGGAACAGTTGGATCTATTTTGGTATTGTTGGTTACAACTATTCCAGGCTATGTTATAACTTATTTGTTTGTCTGGTTATTTCCCTTTTCGTGTAAATAATCATTACTGATACATTTATAATTTTTGTTTCAGATTCTGTTGCGGTTGGAGCCTGATGACAAAGAGGTACGTCGCAGTTATGTAACGTCCGTAGAGGCTGAAGGGACGTCATTCTCTTTTATCTACACTTCTCAATTGGAGAGAGCCTCGACAACAAGGAGAAGAGCAGCAGAAAGAGCACTTCCACCAATACCACCGAGGAGGGCCGATATGCACCCGGAGTCGAGTGTAGCTGGTGAAAGGCGAGGTCAATGCACATGCACCGTATTGCCGGTGAAGACGAAGCCATCTACACACTGACACTTAGCAGGAAGAGAAAACTGGTTGCCGAGATTGCGAAGAAAGCAGCAAAGAGAGCGAGGCAGGAGCTCGAGGGTAGCTCTATTTTTGCAGAGAAAGTAGTTGATCTGGTTGTGAGCAAGATGACGGCTCTCCTTTTTCCCGACCGTGACCAAAACTACAATAATGATGTTGGTAGAGCAGCACGCATGTCTGACATGTCGCAGAATGAAAATGAAGGTGAAGGAGAAGATAAGATTGAAGAAGAAAATGACCATCAAGAGGGTGGAGAAAACCATGATGAGGAAGATGATGAGGTAATATTTGAGGAGGATGAAGGACATGCTGAGGATGGAACTGGTGTAGTCGATGAGGTTGAGGGAGATGAGGAGGCTGACGGAGATGGCCATGGTACAGGCCATGCTGATGAAGGGGAGGGACAAATGGAGACCGAAGGAGATGCCGAGGATGGGGAGGGAGAAAGAAAGCTAAAGGAGATGCTGAAACTGCTGGATTGGTATTAATTCTTTAGTTTTTTTGTGCAATTTTTTTAGGGTTGGAACAGTTGGAATAGCTCTTGCAAACTGTTCAGTTGTTCCAGTTGTTCCAGGTGTTCCAACTGTTTTTTTTTTTTTTCCATTCGTTGGATGTCTCTCATTTTGCCAACTAAATGGGATGTCGGCCAAACAATTGAAGACACCCACAACACTTCCTAAATGGAAAAGGAGCTGGCTAAGATACGTTCATTTCAAAAGGAAGTTTTTAATGAGAGCTTCTGAATGATAAGCTTCCATTCTCAACTCCCCAAGCCACCGTAAACCGAGCCGAGCCGACATCATCAGAAGAACAGAGAACACTTCAATTACAATTGGAAGATGAGGCAAGACAGAGAAAGGGCAAAGGTACTGTAGTGAATTACACTCGAGCAGGTAGAAAGAGAAAACCCGCAGCATCATTAAGGAGCCCCTTCTTACCAAACGATGTTGGGGGCACGGACTTCCAACGCTTCTTGAGGGGGATTGGTGGAGAGGAGTAAGTTCGCCTTATTTTATGATGTGTAGAATTATGTCCATTGTTATGTGAATTTAATTCTTTAGTCATTTCAATTTCAGGAGGAATGTTAGCTTGCCGTATCTAGTTGGCAAAGAGTATTTTCTTAATATCAGAAAATTAACATTTCAATTGGAGAATGAGCATGTGGATCCATACTTGTCTATCATAGCCACGGACCCGAGCATAGCTAGAATTCATAAAGTGAAGAAGGGAATAAGGATCAGGGGATCCACTTTCTATGTAAATTTTATTAATTTCATTTTCACTTTACTTAACTTCTAGCTGAGATTGTTTTATTCATGCACAAGCTACTGTCAACTTTCAGCAAGCTATATTGGAGGTTTGGACTGACATCAAGAAAGATCGCACGGGATCCATCAGGTTTGATGAGGAGGAGAAAGTGAAGGAGGAAGACCTTAAAAGGCTGTCTAAGTTTGTGGATGGATGGTTGCCCAAGTGGGGGGCCCTGGAAAGCTGGGACGATGCAAATCAGGTAAATATTTTTCACTTAAGTTGGTACTGTTGGAACTGCTTTCCAATACTGTTCCAAGTGTTCTAACATTCATTGAAATGCTATTTGCATAGGTTATTATGGTGTGTTGTTTCAATAAGCATTGGGCTACGTGTATCCTAGACCTAACGCAGTGCACTTTGGAGATTTGGGACTCGAACCAGCACAAATTCCATGCCCACCACCTTCAAATTAGACCAGTAGCATTCGAGCCGGTAGCACGTATTGTCCCACAAGTGCTGAAGTATCTGAACTTTTATGAACGAAGGCTTGAAGAAGTCGTGCCCATCTACTCGCAATGGGAGCATCGTATTCCTCAAGATCAAGCAGGATGACAGCGCAAGTTGCGGGCCACTAGCGTTATTATACGCTGAAAATCAACTTAAGGGGGTGGCTGATCAGAAGATGACGAAGGATGATATTCAGAATTATCACAATCACATTGCAGAGTCAATCTTCAAATTCAGCACGGATGCGAGCACAGTTTACCCTGTCGTTTGATGAGGGGGCTTCGATCAGGGCATAATGGGCCGGTGTTTAGTGAAAGAAACAAACAGATTTTATTTTATTTTGTGAAGCATGTTATGTTATAGCCATTGGTTTTGTAGGAAAAACTGCATATTTTATTGTAGTCTTTATTTGTGCATGTCTAGGTAGGATGGGAAATCACAAACAATCATGTCTATTAGGGAAAACTGCATATTATGTCTATGCATTTTGATATATTTCTCGTAATATTGTGAACTGTTCACGCTCTGTGTGACGTGTGCGTTGCTGGAACAGTTGGATCTATTTCTCGTAATAGTTCCAACCGTTCCAACTCGTACGCACCACATATACGGAACAGTTGGATCTATTTCTCATAATAGATCCAAGTGTTCCGTACATGTGGTGCGTGCGTGCTGGAACACTTGGATCTATTAGGATATGTAGTTTCAACTACTCCGCGCTTATGGTGCATGCGTTCTGGAACAGTTGGAACTATTACAAGAAATATTTCCAACTGTTCCGTGCTTGTGGTGCGTGCGTGCTGGAACAGTTGGAACTATTACGAGAAATAGATCCAACTGTGTAATATCCTGAAATTCTTTTAACTCAATTTAGTTAATAAATTTTTTTAGTATTAAAAAGAAAGAATACATTATAAGAAATTACTTAAATTTACAATAATATAAGTGTGTTGTCTTATATGTTATAATTATGAGCATAGCCTATATAAAGAATTTTATTATCATTAGTTAATATCTAGTATATACGTATATATATGTATGAATTATTATATATATGGTGTATAGTATATATAGTCTTCATCTATGTAATATAATATAGATACATATATATAAGTAGCTACGTGTGTGTGTAATAGCATAAGTAATTTAATTTTCGTATAATTTCTAATAGGTATAAATAGTATAATAGTATATTATTTATCTACTTTTCTAATATATATACCTATATAGACGTCTATGCCATGGATAAATGCTAGATCAAATTATATATACATAAATATCCTATAAAAGTGTGGATAAATGTGAGTTCCAAATTTAGTGTATTATATATATATATATATAGAGAAGTATACGTAGATGTATACTTAAATGAGTAGTAAAAAGAAATATAATTATCCTAGTAAGATAAGAATAGACTCATGCATAGCAACTTAGGAAGAAAGAAAGTGTATGAAATTAGTTTAATTTGTGTGCGTCATCGTTTGTAATTTCAACACGTATCCTTCAACTTCTTGTGTCCTCCCATTTAGTACGATAGGTTGATGACTCATCAGAGCTACCATAATGTGATTCCTCCTATAAATATGTAGCAATTTTCTTATATTGACTTCACATCCGATCAAAGCTTATAAATACATAAGTTATATCTAAGAAGATTTCAAACATGGTTTGTGGGAATGCCAAATAAGAAGAATATAGTGTATTAGTTTAGAGCTACTTTCAAGGTTGCTTCAGGTTACAGGTGGGTCCAAAATATTTTGGCATTATTTTTAATGTTGTTTAAAAAATATGTAATAAAATGCAATTATCCATAAAAATATTTTGTGTATATGTTCCAAGAAATGACTCTATGGATCGATCGAGATTCATCGTTAGTATCAGATATACTAACTTTGAATTGTGCGCACCCCGGTTACATACGATGCCTTGATCACGTCGTATGCTAACTAATGGCGAATTCCTTGAGTTTTGACTCGGGTTTTCTGCAAGTACTGGGATTATTTAGGGTTACGGCCCTGAACCCGGTCTAGATGAACCAAAGGTGATTTGTAGCCTTGGTTAAGTCCAAGAATGAACATCACACACCCCAAAATGATATTTGTATTTTCAAGAGTTGTTTTTTGCAAGCCTCTTGATATACCATGCATGGATAAATTGCTAGTTTTCAAAATGCTTGCCCAAAGGGGCATGATCCACTGAGTACATCAAGTACTCAGCCCAAAACTCTTTCAAATGTTTTCAGGTTTGGAAGCAGGTGATGCGCAGCAAGGCTGAGGCGGGGGATTGTTGCAGGACCTTATTAAGTTTCCGCTATGCTATTTTGTTTAAAACTCTGATCACCAGACTACATAGTTTTGCAATAATATATGTGTCGAGGGCGTCTTCTTCCAACCCTCTAGTTATATATAATATGGTTTCTTTTATTTTATTCTCTAAACTTGTTTCACTTCCTGTTGGATGGAGAATGCCGTGTATCAGTTTCTTTTGGAAGCTCGAATTCCCACTCAATTATGGTTACGCCATTTTGGTAGTGGATGTCGACTCCTCTAGTTTACTGGAAGCCGGTTTACCCCATCTTTTACTTTACGCAGGGTGGAGAGTGTCATGCAATTGTTCCACTTGGACACTCGATTTCCTACTCAATCTTGGTATCCCCAATTGTCGTAGTAGATGGTCGACTCCACTTAGTGACTTGACGCTGGTTTACCCCACCATTTTCATTATAGTCTCATTTTACATTTAAGATACTCATAAAATGGTCATAAATTAATATTATCCCCTTTCTTCCCCGCTTCTTTAATCCAACCCCGCCACACTCCGGTTCACAGGAATCGGGGCGTGACAAATTGTTCCGTGCTTGTGGTGCGTTTGTGGAGTGACAAAGGGATGGACTTGCTAGGACTTCAAAGTAGACTAAAAGGATGATGGACTTGCTAGGAACTTCAACAAATAGACTTAGATAACTTTAAGTATGATGGACTTGCTAGGACTTCAACAAATAGACTTAGATAACTTTTAAGTAGCTAGGACGACTTCACAATGAGAACGTGAAATTGATAACTAACAACCAACGGTTGAAGCATCTCCCAAGAGTGTCCCCATCACGGTTTCCACCACATCAGTGGCGATGTAGATGCGGTTGAGCTATGACCTTGACTTGATGACTTTTTCTTGCTTTCCATATAGTGTGGCTTTCTTGGGCCGAAGTTCATTGCGGGGAATGAAGGTAGGTTCGATGGGCCGTCAAAAAGTCTACTGCATCAGGAGTTCAAGGGTGGAGATGATACTTCAACGGACACATCATCCGAAGCTTCACTTTTGTCCAAGTTAATCACAGTGTGCGAAAGTTCTTCATTCTTGACATCGTCGAGTGCGAAAAGGATCATCATGTCGTCATAAAGTGGCTCGCCGCAGCTATAGTATGCTTTAGCCATTGGTTTCTCCTGCAAACAAATTAATGTATAAATAAATGAATAGGTACTTGAAGGTTAACAAATTATGTCGTATTTACCAAGAACATCATATTCCATTTATCATCGCTAGTGAATACACGATTGCTCTCTCTATCCCAGTCGGATCCTTCATATGCAAGAACCCACTTGAAGATCGCATACCGGTCTCGTAGGAGACTGAAACGGCAGTAGAGATCCTCCCAATCGAGGCTTAGACTGGGATTGTTGTTCAAGAGAATGACCTTCGCCTCCAATAAGGCATCTGCCGGCGCATGATCATATTTGAGCTCCGGGTATTTCTCCATTAGTGAGATAAGACACCCAATGAACGTCTTATCAAGAGTTTTGTTCCATGGGGGATTGTAGAAGTACTGTCTTTGAGGTGTGAGATTGGAGAAATCCATCTGAAAAGTGAGCAAAATATAGCTAGGAAATAAATGAAAAAATATGCAACCACTAAGACCATCTATATAACACTTGGAAATATTGGAGAGGATGCGTATGCACTATTTGAGGGAATCTTTTAACCATTCAAAGGATGTCATTCTTCTCAAAGCAAGCATGTTTGGTCAAGGGAATCTTCAACAAAATAAAAAATTAAACACAAGATTTGAGAGAAGATTCTTGATTTGATAAGGCATACAGTGAGTATTATCCTTGGAGCATGTAATTAATGACGGTTAAGAACATTAATCGCAATTGTGCATAACGGGTACAATTGGCACAGTTGGATCTATAGTATAAATAGTTTCAAATGTGAATCGTGCATCTTGGGTTCGACTATAAAATAAAAGTCTAGGGAATATGAAAGTATTCAAATTAGATTACAAGCCGACAACTCTTGATAGTTTCGTCTACGGCGGCAGAACCCTATGAATGCATGTCAATCGGGTATGGCCAGTAGCATGACAAATGCCGCATGTCTTCAGCCTGTGGCGTTTGGTACCCGATGACAAAGCCTCTTCGGCAGACGGAATGGATATTGGAACAACACAACTACTCTGATAATGTCCAAACTGCGAACGAGTACATCGAGGGGTGCCTCTGCTTTGAGATGATGATTCGGACACGGGCCTTATCCTGCTGACAAGCGGTCGACCAGCCTGTTTAGGATTTTTCGGTGCTCCAACGACCCACGATTCAACCGCAGCGGGTAGGTTCCAATCTTCGGGCATAGGAATTGGCATCACCTCACCCGCATAGTTTTCCTGAAGTGCATCAGTAGAGTAATAACGAGAGACATATGGGATTGGCGACTGCTTCGTGTGACTGCAACAGAGAAACCACTTAAGATGTTAGTGCTTGAACAATTGGAATAGTTGAAACTATATTGGATCAAACAGATCTAACTGTACTATAAATTAGCCCTAAACCGATAAAGACTTGCATGAAAAATAGGAACATTTATACCAAAATGTCCGAAATAGATCCAACTGAACTAAGTCAAGGGAAATAAATAGTGATCACGTTTCAAACATGACATGGTTACCGTAAGGCTGCTGAAGCATGAGAGCACGGAATGAAGTCAATATCGAATATAAGACAAGTGCATTGCTTCTTCTCAAGATCTACTACGTGATGCTTCATCGCTGCGGATACCTTGAACTTTGTTACCGAAATTGCTTCAACGCTTATAGTCGAACCTAACTCAGCTGCCCTACTCAATTTCAACTATCCGAAATCAGTTAACTCATGAGTTTGATTGGTAGCCAGAGCACGCCGTTCTACAAACCACTGCCCGATGAGAGAGCAAATACACTCGAAGAGAGTACAAACTGGCAAAGTTCTAGCCCATCGAAGACAACCATTGAAGCACTCAGTAACATTAGATGTTGAAAATAGATAACGGGGCACATAGGATTTAGAACGAGCCCATTATCTCGGATCAACACACAGTACTTTATTATATGCAGCTGGAGCATGAGATTTAAGATTTGACATTGCAAGGTCGTAGTCACGTTCTCGGTAGGCATGTACAGTTGCTTGGAAGAGCGCAATGGCATGATCTCCCCAGAACTTGATGTTTTTTTATAGGTGGTAAACACAAAGCTCATGAGCTACGCCGGGGTAGACAACATTCATTGCATTCTTGATGCTAGCGTGTTGGTCTGAAATGATCATCATCTTATCTGGACAGCCGAAGGCACGTCTGAGCTGTTGAAAGAACCAAGTCCATGACTCGTCAATCTCTTTGTCCCCCAACCCGAATGCTAATGGGAAAACCTGCTCGTTTGCATCCTTTGTAACAGCCACCAACTGTACGCCTTTGTATTTCCCTTTTAGGTGTGTACCGTCAACTACAATGACAGGACGACACGCATTGAATCCTCTAACACACGTACTGAGAGTTATGAAACAGTACTTAAAACTCCCGTCAGCCTCATCGACTTTCAATTCAGTTACAGATCTTGGATTTGTGTGCTCTATTATCCATAAGTACTTCGGAAGCATTTGGAATGACTCATTTGAGTCGTCGTATACCATTGTAAGTGCATGATTTCTAGCATTCAAAGCAGTTTGATATTCGATTTTAGCCCCAAATTTCCTTTTGACCATTGCTTGGATATCACTCGGCCTTAAAACAACACCTTTTGTCATCAAATTTGGAACAAAATATGCACCTAAAACTTTAGCGCATATGGTTGGTTCAGAATGAAATCTCAAATCTTTTTTGCACGTGTGCGGTGCCCATTCTTGTATTTCCATGCCTTACCCAATGCTAGTGTTGTACAAAGGAAATAATAATTCTCTTTCTTGTTTTTGCAATAAGCACCATATCGTTTCTTACAAGAACGCGGCGTATGAAACAATACGTTATTAGCAAGATGATATAACCCCAACGCAGTGACCAATTTCTTCTTACTTTCAAATATAGCACCTTTACAAAGTGTATCGTCGCCGATGCCTTTATTACCTAAATTGTCTTGTTTTAGGTTGTTTCATATGAAACGATGCACCGGAGATGATCCACTGCCCAACATACTCATGATCTCCCTCGAATACATCATTTCTACTACCCACTGATGTCATATTACGCCGAAGGCTGCCGATGGGAATATTTTCAAGGCTCTCTACATCATCATCTTCTGCACGGTCTCCATATGCCACGAAGGATCATGACCACCCTCCCCATCCAAATCCATATCATGTAAACCTCAATCTTCATTCCAATCGACGTCCGTGTCAATATTCTGATCCAGATCCTTCTCCAAAACCTATTCAAATTCGTATTTGAATTCCTATTCAAAGTCGTATCTAAATTCCTATCCAAATCCCGACCCAATTTTGTATTCCTAGCCCCAGGGTTGTAGAAATGTATAATACAGGTGCTTCCAACTCATCCAGAACATAAACTAGATCAAAATCATCTAGAATCTTCATTCTAACGGTATCACCCGTCGCGGACTTCACCAATGCAACTACTTGATACATGTACTTACTTTTCGGCTTCATTATGCGTGACTGAATCCTACTTAACAAATATGTGTATCCTATATAGGGCCAACAGGTGGTATTGGCATCAACTCTCTTTCAAAGCCAATGTAAGTGCTATCTTTTTCTGACCATTCCCCTTCATGGGCAATCAATATGTTTTTAGGCCGAATCTGTATGCAACGCATTAAATACATTAAATAAGGCAAAATTCAGCACATGGGTAGTTGGAACAACTGGAACAAATAGTTTTAGTTGTTCCATGCAATGCATGCATGGAACAGTTGGAACTACGGGGTATAATTGTACGACATAGTTCCAACTGTTCCATGCATGCATTGCATGGAACAACTGGAACTATTACACCCAGTTGTTCCAATTGTTCCAACAGCTACAATTATATTTCAACTCAGACTCGAATCAAATACAACCTTAGCTTACCCATCTTAAAATAGCTATACAAAATGCCAATTTAACAAAAATAAACTCACATTCCAAACTCAAATTCAGCTGAACAAAGCTACCTAATAATTAAATGAAATGAGATAAATCATTCACAACAAAAAACTATTGAATCGAGAAATTGAGAAAATACCTTCAGTTCAACCGCCGCCATTTAGAACGCCGTCTTTCAAACAGATTTGAGGAACCTCCACTGATGGAATCGATGACCTGCCGCCTGAAAATTTCCTGCCCTAAATTACACAGCCAAGCGACGTGCCAAAAATCTGCTGATGGGAAGAATAATATTAACGGAAACAGTCAAGGCCCCGAAATCGTTGATAGGCTGCCGGAATCCTAAGCCAATGTCGAGCTCAGAGTTTCTCGTCGCCAATAAGCAAAGAAAGTGGAGAAGGAAGCAAGAAATGTAATGAAAGCGGGAGCTCAAAGCTAGGGGAAAAGCTGAAGGAGAGTGGAAATAAGTAAGGGCATTTTCGTCCAAAACAACAAAAATTGGGTATATTTTATGTAAACTATCTTATGGGCTGCGTTTTTTGTTGGCTAAGTGAGAATGGCTATTTCATACTCCCTCCGTCTCAAGTATTCCGACACCCTTTCCTTATTAGGCCGTCTCAAGTATTCTGACACCTTTCCTTTTTGGGAAATAATTAGCTAATTAATACTCCCTTATTACACTTAACATTATCTAATTAAATCTCATCATCCACTCACCTCTCAGCACATATCCCAATATAATTAAAATCCTAAAAGTTTAAACTATCATAACTTTCTCGTTTGTTATTCAATTTTTATAATTTTTATACCAAATTAAAGGTCTTGATACGATCTTTCATTTAAGATCAAACATGGATATGTTTTTATGCATCTATGATGCTCTAGTTTAAAAATATGTCTAAATACATAAATCATATCACATCCCTACACACATTACACTTTACACACTAAACACTCCCGTGTTAAGTTCCATGCCGAAAAGAAAAGTGTCGGAATACTTAAGACGGAGGAAATACTATTTTCACTAAGGATAATATGACTAATAAAGTGGGACTGAAATATATTAACACAACACACTCATATACACACCAGAAGTGACTTACCATCGGCGTATTGGTTGTAAAGGAAGCATTTTACAAAAGTAATTTATATTAATTGCATAAACTAAAGTTGCAAAAAAACATCTAATTGACTTTTATTATTTATTGTGAGTAGAGATTGGTCTTATCTTTATTGTGAGTAAGAATTGTTAGGTGGGTCATATATGATAAATATAGTAAATATATAATGTTAAAAGTGTATAAAATGTATTGCTATAGTTGATCCATGTCAAAAAAAGAAAAAATCAATAAATTTAGAAAATAGTCTAAATTGGAATTAGGAGCACACTTGGGTCAGCCATGGCTCACCGTGAGCCCGGCTAAAAGATTGACACTTTTATTCGTGTAGATTAGCACTTTTCTGTATAAAGATTGATACTTTTTAAAATTGGCACTTTTATTCGTTAAATAATTATGTTAAAAATTGGCACTTTTATTCATATAGATTAGCACTTTTATGCACAAAGATTGACACTTTGACCCGGTCACACTATGTGGCCGGGCTCACCCAAGTTTTTACCTTGAAATTAAGAGCATGATTTTGAAGAGACAAATTTGTTATGTTACTTATGTACTAGTAAGGTCTCAAGCTATGTTTTGTAAACCCTTAAAACTCAGTATATGTTGTTCGTTACAGGGTACATTGCATATCATGTTTCATTCTTAATAACAAATTTCCTTTTCCGACAAAAAAAAACAAACAAACAAACTTGTAAGGATTTACAACTACGTATTCCACGTCTAAACCCAAAAAAAATACCAAAATAACATGTATTCAAACATCAAAATAAAATCTGTAATCAAACTTCAAAATAAATACTATCTACTAGTTACAATCATAATATATATATATATATATAGGGGTGAGTTCTAGTGAAAATGTCATTTTGTGTAAAAAATAAGAAACATTGTGGATCGTGGATTGCTCCTAATCTAACCGCCTAAATTTAATCTAAAGAATTAAATATCCTCATGAAATCGTCATTATCTTTAACATAAAAGGGCAAGAAAGTGAAAGAAAAATCATTACATTTGGTAAGTGGCGAAAATCATGGGATTGAAAAATAAATTAATACCATAATTCTTTTAAATTAATTTGAATCACACTAAAAATTAAATTAAAATAGAGAAAGATTCGTGAGTTTTGTTTTCTGTTTTACAGAAATATCTCATATTTATGATTTATTTAATTTTTTCAGTTATAATGTATTTCTTCACAAAATATAATGCATTAATTTATCATGCATTACTTTTATATTATAATGCATTTCTGCAAATATAAAATGCATTAAATTATTATGCATTACTTTTATATTATAATGCAATATATAATGCATTAACTTAATTATTATGCAATTGTAATGCAATATATAATGCAGTGACTTAATTATTATGCATTACTTTTATATTATAATGCATTTCTGCACAATATATAATGCATGCTAATTTATGTATTGTTTTTATAGTCTAATACATTTTTGTACAATTTACTATGCACTAGATAAAATGTTTATGCATTAATTTTTCCATTAAAATGCAGCATTGCACAATTTTGAACATCATGTCTTATATCATTACGAATTATTTTGTTTACAGTTTACATATAAATAATTCATTCGCTTCAGATATCTTAGGCATTTTTTTTCATTTATTTATAGTGTGGAAGTGGATTATTAACAAATTGTTTCAAACTCATTTTTTCAGTAATGCATCTGACTTTATTTATTTTTTTATTTTCATAATGCAGCATATGACAATCTATAATGCATTAGCTAAAAATCTGAATATTTCAAAAAAAGAAAAAGGAATAAAATAATTTCACATTATATTGGATTACACAATATCCAACCTTGTAGCTTGAATCCACTTTTGAGATTTGATCTACATAATATTCATGAAAATACATGCCTTAATTGGTCACAATGCATTACTTAACTATCTTTAATGCAGCGCACGAGACTTCAAAAAAATAAAATAAAAAACATAAATTGCCTCACAGTTCATATAAAAAATAAAAATAAAAAAAAATAGAAAAATCATGTATAATATTGAAAATCTGATGGCTACGATGTTTTCACAGCTTGACATTCCATTTGAAGGCAACGACTTTGATGTAGTAGGCGTGCCCCAGCAGGCAGCAAGTCACATTCTTTTTTTTCTAATTCAATCATTATTTCTTGTACTCCAAATTTTTAAATTTAATGGCTTGAGCTTCAACGATCAAATATAAAGTCTTTCATAAATTTCAATTTACAACAAACATATGGGAGAGAGAGAAATAGGTGTAGAATGGAATATACTACTAATATAATAGAATAGGAGAAGAAAAGAAATTAACCATACATAACATCCACGAATTAAGGAACATGGCAGTTACAAATAAATTAAAATTACATTTTTATCCCCCATTAATTGAAAAAAACGTTTTATGATTTAAAAAATGAGTTAAATCTTCACCATAGATCTTATGAAATATATGGTGTGGATTATTTCTTATTTTTTACTAAAAGGGTGCTTTTTATTTGATCTTCCCTCTATATATATATATATCAAAATAATTCCTACATCGATTCATCATTAATTCATTGAAGACATAAAAAGAACCATCAAATGCATCATTAAGAAGCCCGAAATTTAAATATTTAATTATTAGAACTTGAGAGAATAAATAATATGTTGTATATATTAATAATAATAAAATATTATATAAAGAAAACTTAGGTATTCGGATATTCAGGTACGAATTATTTGGCTCCTGGTAACCCAAAACTCGAAAATAGCTAAAATTTTTTACTCAGAAATTCTGGATTTTGGATAACCAAAACCGGCTCGATTCCGGATAACTCGAAAATTCGGAACCGTTTAGACAGTCTTACCAAAAGGCAAGCAACCTCTATACTTTCGAATTATTCCTTTGAAATTCATGCCCCTTCCTTCCAAATAAAAGCAATGAATAATTTAAAACACGCGTTCCTTTTTATGGTGCGAAAGCTGAACAAACCACGGTTTTTCATGTTCTTGCATGCTATATTGGCCAAATTTTCAACCCAATTTCTCCAACAATTCTTCCCATCCTTGACTATCTAACCTCCTTTTTTTTTTTTTTTTTTTTTTTTTTTAACATAGATTCTTCTCTAGCTTTACACATGCTACCAATCATCATTCTGGATTCCCACGACTAAGAGCTTATTGGAATCCTTTAGACTTATGAGACACGATGGAATCCGATTCTATGAAGAAATTAATATGTTGTGTGGAAAAACCACTACACGCCACTTATCCTAAAAAGTGCTCAATTTTATTCAGCTCGACTCGTTTACAACCCCGACTCCGTCTCCCTCTACTAAAAAGCGGGCAAAGAGAACCTAAAAGGGCCTAGCGCAACAACCTTATGTTGACAATTTTGCATTAAAATTCGTGAACAAATTAAAGCTATATATAACCTTTTCTTTTCACACGAACGATCAAGATCATGCATAAATAATCACGTAATAACTAAAAGAATTTTTTTTTTCCATCACATCCAGTCTGTTAGCATAGAAAACACGAGTCCTTTTCACACCAAAAATCAAGGGTATAGGAAGCTAAGCTACTAATAAGCTAAGCCCTACCCTAATTAATCTCTTATAAATTGAGATAGTCGAATCTATAAACATCGAGCTTAATAAAAACCCAAGTATTTTCACACTAAAAAAGCAAGATTAAGAAGCTAATTAAGCTACTACTAGCTAGCCCTAATCTCTTATATATTGACATAGTAAAGAAAGAATTTTCTCTATCACGCGTATAAGCCCTAGACCTGATAAGAAGGCGATGGCAGAGATCAACAGCAGCAAGAAATCTGAAGGTCTGTGCGAGAAAATCCACAATGCAGTCAGCCCTTTCCGGCCAAGAATCCGACGAATCTCCGATCAGCCTCGAGGCCCGATTTCTATCGCCGGCGATAAAAATTCAGCACAAACCAAACCAGCTCGTGTCCTGCACCAATCCAAAACGATCCCAGTCGAATTCCAACATTTTTCAGCTCAAGATGGCAAGAAAGAATCTGATGAAAAAGATATATTGATTGTTAGAGGGCAGAAGTTTGTCAAATCTGCTTCGAGAAAACAAGAACCTGTCCCTTTACCTCACCATGTTCATTTTGCAAAGGCGAGTCCGAAGAAGGATGAAGATCGTAACTCAGGTAAGTTTTCTGATTATATCAGCAAGTTCAAGAACAGAATGCTGAAAACTGCCTCAGATGTCAGCGGCAGTGGTGGCGGCAGTAGTGGTGGTGGTGGTGGAGGTAATTCAATAAGGAGAGATAGCTTCAATGATAAGGTCACGAGCTACATTGATCGAGCAAAAATCAAGATCAGAACTACGACAAATGTCGATGCTGATCAGAACAATAATTGAATTACCAACAAATGAAGGACTGATTTGAAATTTGTTGAAGTTTTAATTCGTGATTATCTATGTCCATGTGTGTTTGTGTTGTGTTTGTGCTTGTGAAGATGTATGCATTCTAATTTATAAATTTAATATGTAAATTCATGAAGTGTATATTAATACACTCTTTCTGTTGAAAATATTTGAATAAATTCCTAAATTAATGCATTGTACAATGTCACATGGCTTCGATTCACAAAAGAATATTAGAGAATCAATTTGACTCTCGAATCAAATTTTGAATAATTGGATAGAAAATGCAGTAGACGATGATTGGGAGAATGTAGTGATGCTTAATTGAGCTTCCAAATAATATAGTTATTATCTATAAAATCACATGAAGTCTGTCAGCATAAAATACTGGCACCAAAAATCATGATTAAAAAGATCTTAATCTCTTATAATTTCAAATATGTAGTGAAGGAAGTACTTTCTCCATTATAAAACTTACAAGAATCTGATGGCACAGCAGCAGCAGTCAGCCTTCTCCGGCCAAGAATCCAACGTATTTCTGATCAACCTTGGAATTCAACTTCTGCCGACTGTGCTAAATACTCGGTCAAAAACACTTCACCTCAAACCAAACCAGTTCACGTTCTGCACCAATCCTAAAGAAATCCCCGTCGAATTTAGACACTCTACTGCACATTTTTCAAATAGCAAGAAAGAATCTGATGAAAAATAAATAGTAGTAATAGTTACAGAGAAGATATTTACCAAATCTGCTCGACTCCTTTGGGAAAATAACAAGTTGTCCCTCCACACTATGTATGTTTTGCGAAAGCCAAGGATGAAGGTAAGTTTTCCGATTACATCAGCAGTTTCAAGAACATGATAATGAAAACTGCCTCACATGTCGACAACAGAGGTGGTTGTGGTGGTGGTGGGCAGGCAACATTAGAAAAAATTGATATGCTTTTAAATTTCCTTGGCATGTAACACATTGCAAAATGATGCAATAGAACAAAATTTTTGTGAATTTCCATTAGAAATATTTGATAAGTTTCTAAATTTGCTAGGCATTTGATGACTAAAAGGCTCAATTTAACTAATCAGAATTTCGCATAATTCTAAATAATTGTTGCATCAGTAATTCTAGGAAATAAGAACTCTAAATCCACTAACAAACCACACAGGCTCACCACGATAATTTCTCAACTCTGTTATGGCATATAGCTTGAAACATTGAAATTGGAGATCAAAGTACCTCACCACTAGAGAACTTAACAAATTAATAAAAACACCTGGTCTACTTTACAATTAAAAATTTGCTTAAACAGAGAATGTAATTCAGAGTCAAAAAGTAGTACCTTGATAGCCCTTGGTGTAGATGGCTGCCTACCAATACCATCAAGTCTTTGATTTGGAACAAGTTTCTTAACCTTATCAAACACAACACTCTCTCCACCTTCATTTCCATTTCCAAATCTTGAAGAATCATTGCAAGACGAGTGGCCTCAGCTTTGAATCCCCTTAAAATCATTTCTTCCATGTGTGGAATTGCTCCGTGGATCATGTACTTTCTCGAGAGACCTCCAACAAAACTTTGTACGCTTGCAACCCCTTTGTTTACAAATTTCATAAGCAAATTCTCAGGCTGCAAACCAATGAATGTAAGCTCATAGAAAAGATCCATTGCTTCTCTAACTTTATTATCAGTACACAATCCCTCAATCAGGGTTGTATACGTCACAACACTAGGCTGCAAACCTTTGGATGGAAGCTCATCCAAAATATCCATGGCTTCTCTAACTTTATTATCATTACACAATCCCTTAATGAGGGAAGTGTACGTTATTATATCTGGATTGATCCCTTTATCTTCCATTGTATGCAGTACCGAAAAAGCTTCCGCAATACAATGAGCACTGCACAAGCCATCAATCAAGATAATGCAAGTCATTAAACCAGGAGACAATTGTAGCAAGAGACTGCATCTCTTTGAAGAGATTCAATCAATCTCCACACTTGCCTTCACAAAATAGAGCATGTGACACTGTGTTACACGAAAAAATATCGCGATCTATCCCTATCTCCTGAATTTTGATAAAAAGATGCAGAACTTCATCAACTCGCCCCTTTTTGCTTCACACACTCATAAATCTATTGCGGCTTATAATATCACGCTAGATGCCATAATTCATTGCTAAAAGACCCCTTTGGGCCGCTGGCGCCGTGAGTTCTCTCTACACATGAAATTCAATTTTATTTTAATTCTTCAATCATAAGAAATTTAATCTCTTTTCTTGCCTTTGCACTATCACTTTTCTCCTCTATTCTTTCTTCTCTATGGTGGGAACTCAATTCAGTCTCATTAACCTTTTGCATTTTTACTCGTTGGTGCTTTGGTGGTGAGCATGGACAGTAGGGTGAAACGAGAGTCAAGTTGCCGAATTGTTGGGCACGCGAGACTCAGTTTTTGGACTTGAAATGTTTGGGAAAAAAATGTTTTGTACTTCCGATGTCCATGTAGATGCCATGTCAATTTTGATTTGGGCGGAATTTCAAATTATGAAAATATTGGGCGGAAAAAATTGAAAGTTTAAGTACATAACGATATGTCAGACGAAATCCGTATATTTAAATGCATCGTTTCAATAGTAACTAGTGAAAATAGGGTTTGCAGTTAACATCAAGCATGATAAGGTGACTAGAGAAAAAAAAAAATAGATTCCACGGATATCGAATGCTCAAGTGTCCCAACGAGTTTCTACAGCGGTGCCTCAGCTCCATCCTCATCCTCAAGTAATTTATTCATTCCCATCTAAAAGCCTTTTGCATTTTGATGCAACAATTAAAACCACAAGTTGGGAAAATCGATCATCGTTTCACAAAAACATAACGTAAGAAATTGTATGTTTCTCAGCATTATCAAATCACCACATAACATCAGTTGGAACTATAATTCAAAATGCCTACTAATTGAAAGGAAAAGTAACGTGATACAGCTGTTGTGCTGCTGCCTCATTCACATATTTAAATGTTTAGTAAAATCTAATTAAAGCTATAAGTACAATAAGAAATTGATTTCATACTCTGAAAAATGAAGAAATATATAGATACGACCTCCATTTTTCTGCCAAAGTCTTTCTAGGACATCTTATACAAGATTCTAGAGAGCATTACCCTACAATCTTTAAAGATGTAGCTGCTGATAACCCAAGATTCTACCATCGAGGAGTGTTCCAGACTTCATAATGTGTATTCTAAAGGATATGTTGACAATTTCATCGTCCAAGAGCCATTTCTAAGTTCATAGGAGCAATCAATGTGTATGGCAGTCACAAGCATATTCCGCACATGAACCCCATATTTTCATTCTTCAAATTTTGGTCTGATAAAATTCTCCATTAAAAAAAGGTAAAAACAGAGTACGAGGGATATTTTAGTAATTTTCATATTGTAAAAATTATTTTAATTTTATAAAATTATCTTAATTTACGATTAATGAGTTATGAGGAGACGCATCCCATCCAAAAGTTAAACTAAATACATAAGGGGGCGCGTATCTTCACGAAAAGGTTCATCCAACATAATTAATTCTTAACATGTCAAACTTCTCTCCATTCGCCAAACAATTATTTTTTCTGCAGCAACACTTTCATAAAAGCCATAAAACTGAAAACTGCATATATACATAAAAGTCATGTATGTACGTACAAATTTGAATGCATACAAGCGCGCACATAAAAGTCAAACTCAAAGAGAAACAACAAACTTAATTGAGATACAAGGCCTTCCTCTTTGTCTTCGTACCTGTTGTTTAGGGCTGCCCACACATGGTGCTTGTTCCTTTTATTGAAAATCCGCAAAGAGATCATGATCGACCAATGTGTGTTTAATCAGAAGGGATTAAATGTGTAAAGTGGAAATCATTGATTTGAATCATTTGATCTGTTTTCCATACATGAAACCCAAATGCACAAATAACGATCCCAGTTGAAATTAGACAATCTACTGCACGTTTATCAAATAGCACGAAAGAATCTGACGAGAACGAAATCGCGATTGTTAGAGGGCAGAAGTTTGCTAAATTTGATTCGGGCAAAGAACAAGTAATCCCTCCACCACACCATGTTCATTTTGCAAAGGCGAGGTCGAAGAGGGATGAATATTATCACTCAGATCATGAAGGTAATTATTTCAGATTTTGAAGAACAGGATGATGCAACAGAGGAAGATTTTTAAGAATTTCCATCATAAAAATTTGATAGATCTCTATTTTGACTAACATAATTTCTCATAAACTCTAATTAGTTGTTGCATTAGTAATTCTAGGATATAAAACACCAAATCCACTAACAAACTACATAAGCTCTAGAAACCACCATAGTTTTCCCTCAACCCTAAGGCTATAAATACTGAAGTTGAAAAGCAAAGTACCTTAACTCTGAACAACGTAAAAAAGTAGATGAATCATCTCAATACTTTTCTCAACTATAAAGCCCGATCCTGCATAAGATTATTATCAAATTAAGAAAAAACAAATTTAACAAAACAACACTGCCTAATTCACAATTAAAATTTACTTAAACAAATATTGTAATTCACAGTCAAAAAATAATACCTCAGTATCCCTTGGTGTAGATGGCTGCCTGCCAACAACTCCACGTGTTGGTACAAGTTTCTTAACCTTATCAAAAAAATCACTATCTCCACCTTCTATTTCCAAATGTGGAAGCAGCACAGAAAGACTAGTGCCATCAACTTTGAACACCCCTTGAAATCATTTCTTCCATCACTGGAATTGCTTCGTCAATCATGTTCCTTCTCAGAAGACCTCCAACAAAAACTTTGTACGTCACGTGATTAGGCTTGCAGCCGTTATTTACCATTCGCATCAGCAAATCCTTAGCCTCCTTGATCTCCCCTTCTTTACAAAGTGCACCGATAAGGATTGTATACGTTACAACATTAGGCTGCAAATGATTAGATGGAAGCTCATTCAAAATATCCATGGCTTCTCTAACTTTATTACCATTACACAATCTCTTAATGAGGGTATTGTATGATACTATATCTGGATTGATCCCTTTATCTTCCATTGTACGCAGTACCAAAAAAGCTTCCGCAACACGATGAGCACTGCACAAGCCATCAATCAGTATATTGCAAGTCACTATATCAGGACACAATTGTAGAGACTGCATCTCTTTGAAGAGATTCAATCCTTCTTCACATCTGCCTTCACAAAATAAGGCATGTAGCGTTGTGTTATATTAAACAACATCGCGCTCTAATCCTTCCTCCTGCATTTTGATAAGAAGATTCAGAACTTCATCGACTCGCCCCTTTCTACAGTAACCATTCATCAAGCTATTGTAGCTTCTAATGTTAGGGCTGATGCCAGAATTCACTGCTAAATCGAATATTTCTCTGGCCTTCTGCATATATCCTCTCAAACAATATCCATTAATCAATGCATTGTAAGAGACAATGTTTGGTCGAACATCATTATCAATCATATTCTTAAACAGTTTTTCTGCCTTATCAATCTTTCCCGCCAATAAAAACCCTTTAATGAGAGTGGAAAAGGTTACCACATTAGGCTCGAACTCAAGCTTGATAAAGCGGCCTAAGATTGCGAATCCAAAATCAGCTCTTTTCACACGGCAAAAGCAATCGATCGCAATATTCAAGGTGTAGTCATTTACTGGAGCATTCCACAAGAGCATTTCAGTGAAGCATTGCAGGGCATGAGGGTATTGTCTCATCTTCACCACCACACTCAATAATTTCGTAAAATCAACGACTGAAGGGAGTGGCTGCATTCTAACCATATCGTGAAACAGAGCAATGGCATCATCGCGACCGCGTATTGAGCCAAAATCGAATCTGGGAATGGGGGAGAAGCATCTAATTTGGTGGCTGACGTTGAGAAACGAGACATAATGCAGGGATTTGAATGAAGAAATTGACAGAAATCTTCCCAAAATCATGGTTGGTCGGTTTGAATTATATGCTTCCAACGATCGATTTTGAATTTAGGGTTCTCTCTTTCTCGCTATCTTTTCCCCCTTTCTCTCTCGCTTCCTCGCTTGAATCTCTTTATATTGTTGTATAAGGTTTTCTTTTCTATAGTATTGCGGAGTATTATTTTGCAAAATCGTAATTGCCGAGCGTGGCTCATTTAATGTTGAAAATCACGCTGAATTTATTGGCCGTTTAGGCTCATTTAATTCAAAAAGCTATGATATGAAAAATAATTCCTCAAAAAAACTAGTTCGTTTGCTCTGAAACTTGACACGAGTAAAGCTTATGATCTTGTAGAATGGTCCATTTTGAAAAGCATTCTCTTTCGCATCGGGCTGAGCCCTGCTTTTGTTGGTCTTATAATTAGATGCATTTCTTTCTATCTATTACTCTGTGCTTGTTAATGGTTGTTCATCTCGCACTTTTTTAATGTTTTGGGATCTCCGACAAGGGATCCTTTATTGCCTTATTTATTTCTTTTTGTTGCATAAGGTTTCTCAGCGCTGCTTAAACAAGCTAAAATGACAAACTTAATCAATGGAGCTCGCCTCTGCCGTAGAGCACCTACTGTATCACACCTCTTTTTTTGTTGTGATAGCATTGTCTTTGGAAAGGGCTACGATCAATGAATTTCAACAAGCACTCCTAATCATCAAAAATATTTCGATGCTTCTAGATAACTTGTACTCTTTGAACGTCTGAAGTGGTTTTTAGCAAAGGAGTTTCAGGGGAATTAGCTTCAAGCATAACACAGGAAATAGAAATCCTACCAATCCAAAAAAAATTGCAGTCTATTTGGGAATGCCGGCGCATGTTGGAAGGCCAAAGAAGTCTTTGCTTGTTGTGGAAGATTGAGTGGCGAAAAAATTAAAGAATTGAGAAGTCTTTTATGGAAAAGCTAAACTGTGATATAACCCCAATTATACATGGAGAAAGCATCCTTACAGGACGTGAACTAATTATTTCCCAAGGAGTTCGATGGAACATCAGTAATGGAAGAACATTTAGCATTTGGATTAATCCGTGGGTGCCAAATATCATAAATTTTACAGTTTCGAGATCTCCTAATCCTCCTTCTCATATATTGTAGGGTCTCCAACCTTATCGATGCTTCGTCCTGGAAAAAATATCATATTTATTGTTGTGATATCCCACATCGATTCTGCATGAAAGTGTGGAAGGGTATATAAGTGGGAGTCAACTCTTTACTTTTGACCATGGTTAGGGCTCTCATATATGACTAACAATTTGGTCCGACCTGCCGGATGTTGGGCCTAGGCTACAGAAAGAGGCTACCCGATGGTGGCCCCAGAGGTTGCCACCCGGATGTGTGCCCAGGGGGTTGCCACCCGGAAGTGGGCCTTTGTATGGTTTGCCACCCGGAGTGTGTCGTCCGTATATATCCAGTTTGAAATGGGATGGATTGTTACGATATCCCACATCGATTCCACATGAAAGTGTTCGTGTACGTCTGGTTTGAAATGGGATGGATTGTGTTGGAATATTTGTTAAGGGCAAGCGGAATCTAGTTATGCTTTATTATGATAAAATTTGTTTTGATTAGATTCCAAAACCCCATAGAACTTTCCCTTATTATTTTTGATGAAGTCCAAATATCACTTTATGTACTTTTGAAACGTACTAGCAGTGTTCTAAAAGTCGTTAAACGCTAGTTGGGCGGTGAAGGGGCGATTAACGTCTAGGCGGCCTAGGCGGGAGTCTAGGCGGTGCCTAGACGGCCTAGACGGATTAGTATAAAGTCAAAGTCTACGTTAAATTTTTCATATATTTAAACATGATATCCATAAATTAAAGCATAAAATCTATGATTTTTCAACTATAATTTAATCTTAAAGCCCTTCAAGCCCTGACTAGTCTGTCTAAACCCTCCTAAGGCTGCCCAGACATGCCTAGGACCACCTAGGCACCTACCTAGATGCCGATTAATTCACCGCCGCCTAGAGAAAACCGTCTTGCCATTAATCGGGATGACTTGACACCTTCTAGCGCCTAGACGCCTTCTAGGCGGCCAAGTCGGCCTTCTTTTAGAACACGGCGTACTAGATAAGCTCACTTGTTAGGGAGCTACATTTTATAAGTGTTTTTAGAACAGTATAAGCAATGAAGTGTAAAGTGAAGTGAAGCGAAGCGTAAAAGCAAAGTGAAGAGAAGTGAAGTAGGTTTACTTATTCCAAGTTTGCTAGAAGCACAAAGTCACAAGCGATCACAAAGTCCAAGTTTACTATAGCCCTACTTTTTGATACTTCTAATTTTGATGACTAATTACATATAGTAAAGGGAAAATAGAATACTAACTTAAAGAGGTTATAGAAATATGTGTATACTCTCGGCTAGTCCAAAGAGATTGGAGATTCGAAAGATAGATTATGTGAATGAAGTACAAAATCTTACTATGCTATTTATAGAATAGTTTAAGATGCTTAGTCATACATATAGCTTACCTTAGTCATCTTGTATAGGTTAAAATAGTCACTAGGTTAATATAGTATTTAAATACAAGTGGATGAAATCAAAAATGGCGGCTACAATCGATACCTACAAAGATATACATGCACTTAGATTTTATTTTATGCACGAACCACCATTTACCCTATATATATATATATATATATAATGCTTATTTATCCATAGTAACTAATATGTATAAGCTATATACGTAATATATCTAAATATGTACTAATTAGAATATATTACGTGTATATGATTTATATACATATATATTATTATATAATTATATGTATTTCGTGTATATATATATAACTAGGAATTTACTCATAATAAATTAAAGTGTATATTTTCTAAAAATTATCTTATTTTTAATACTAACAAACTTAGTAACTGAATTTACTTGGAAATTACATTACTGCTTTTCTAGTTAAGTATTTACTGCTTTCATTTATTTATTTTATAAGCTTAATTATTGCATAAAGCACACACTCACTCTAAGCAACCAACATTGTTTTAACTTAAGTAAGACTTTACAAAAGCTAGGATAAACCCGCTCACCAAAATTCTGCAAGCGTTTTAACTGCAAGTGATTCGCTTCTGAAAAGTCTATACTTCTTCAAAACGAAACGCTTCTCTTTTAAAAGCACACAGTTTTTCAAGAAAAATTTAGAGAAATCCAAACTTCTCTAACACACGTATTCACCCCCTTCCCCTCCCCCTCTACGTGTGTAAAACTCGTTTTTGGGACCAATAGATTGTTACGATATCCCACATCGATTCCACATGAAAGTGTGCCTTTACCTTTGACCATGGTTTTGGGTTAAGTTAAGGCTCACATACTGGTTCGGAGAGTGGGATTTTTCCAAGGATGGTAAGTATTATGTTAAATTGGACTATCCGGTAAGTTGGTGATGAGCATGAAAGATGTTGAATCATCAAATCCCTCAACGTCGACTCTTAGTTCAACTAATTGAAATTAGATATGGAAAATACAAATCCCCCAAAAAAAATCCAGATGTTTGTTTGAAAATGCATGAACATAAATCATCCCAACTAGAGTGGCTTTGGGAAAAAAAAAGGGGGAGACAATTGATCCCACATGCCCAAGATGTGGTTTGGAACATACTCACATATATTTCGGGACTACGAATTGTCGACTCTTTTCTGGAAGGCATGCGTGCTGCTTTTGGATCCTCAACAAACAACCCAACTCTGACTGGCGGGATCTTATCCATAATTAGAAACAAAAGTGCTGACTTCATCCATCTTTTCAACATCCATCTTTGGATCATTTGGGGAGCAAAGAACTCTTTCTCGAAGAACAAGGCCATGGATCAACAAACATGCTTTCGCATTGCCATTTCCATCCACCAAGAATATAGCTCAAATCTCGCTATCCGGCGCCACACTCACCAACCCTCAAACAGAGAGGATATGTAGGATCCTCCTCCACCAGGTACTATCAAGCTTAATTTTGATGCTTATATTCAAGAAGGTTTGGGAGTGAGTTCGGGTTGTATTTTTCGGAATGATATAGGTGAGAGAATTTTGGCATTTGCTTCAAAGAGAGAGAGTGTTGGTCCCGAAAGTGACTAACACACATAGGGGGGTGAATACGTGTGTTGAGGAGTGTTTAATTTCTCTTTCGTTTTTCAGCCTTTTTTACCAACTAGACGCTTTGAAGGCTTGTGAGGCTTTCAAAGCTTCTCTCTTGTGTGAGTGTTGTGCGGAATGTGGTGAGACTTATTATTCTTGCTAATTAAAACTGTTTAGATTATTTAGAGCGCATGTGTGTGAATGTAATAAATGAAAGCAACAAATAAAGTAAATAACACAAACGTTTATAGTGGTTCGCAGCAACTCACATACGTCTACTCTTATCCATGACGGGATGAATACTTTCACTCAGCACTCCTTGTTTTATACTTCCAAGGGGAAGTGATTCAAAGCTAGTAACAAACTTGCTTCGAATCCTCAGAGATTTTGGGCTCTCGAGATGCCTTACAACAAACAACTTTCTAAACAAAAACTTACAGCCTTACAACTCAATCTAAGAACAATAGACTTGGGTTTTGGGGTTTTTGGTTTTCATAGAGTGAGAATCCTTTACAATGAAGATTAAATGTAAAGGGATAAGAATTCTCAAAAACTAGGTTATGAATATATGCGGTTGAACCTAGAAAGAAAGTAGTTGCAATACTCAAGAAAATAAGTTTCTTGAGGACACACTAAAGTTGAAAGCGCTTTGAAGAACTAAAGGAAAGTAAAGATGATTTTGCTTGAGTTCTTGCTTGCGAGTTGATTTCTTTGTTCGTGCGTTGTTTTTAGTGTGTGCAACTCCTTCTATTTATAGTAAGAGGAATCCTACTTCCCATTGAGAGAGAAGAGGTTGCGTGTTCCTCATTTTCCAGATAAGTCGGCGTGTGTCAGTCTCTTTACAGACTGCAGAGTTAGGAAGGGATGTCCGCCGCACCTAGAGGTATGGTGACTTTCACCTAACCTTAACTTTTCGGACTGTAGCCGCATCTGTTGTGCAATGGGGTGTTGACACGTAAGCTTTATGCGGTGATTTGTTAGACATCCGAACATTTGAAAATCAAACTTGGATTCTATGAGTCAAACTTATCATACTAGCACAAATTGACGCTTTAAGTTCAGCTCCATATCAGAGATGCTTTTGTGAGCTGACTTGAGAGCGCTTGCTTCCATAGAATGGTAGCATGCTCTAGCATCAGTCTTGAGAACGTTTCCCATATGCTTTCCAACTTCAATCTGCTGACGCTTTCAATGCTTGATGCCGCTTTGACATCTGACGCTTCGCAAACTCTGACTGCTTCATAACATGCGCTTCTAGAATAATGATGAGAGCTTCCTAACATGCAAGCTTTACTAGGAAAAATAACTTGTCTAGATTCATCAAAAATAACAATGAAAATATTCTAATAGGGTTTTGGAATCGAATCAAAACAAATTGTTTATTAATTTGATTCAAGTTCCCCCTTAACATAATATCCCAACAATTTCTCCCTTTTTGATGATGCCAAAACTCGACGTCAAGTACTTAAAGAATCTAGACTCAATCTAGATTGTATAAGAATAAGTGGGTTAGCAAAGCGCAGAAAAATAAAGCAATTAAAGCAGTTTAATGAAAGCGTATAAATAAGATAATGAGATGTCTTAAAGCAAGAAATGATATCATTGTATATGAGTTGAGAAAATATAGATTACAATAGTTATCATTTCTTGAAGCATTTTCGTGGAGCGGGAGGAATTAAACCATAGGCATTGTAGACCCTATCCAAGATGGCAGCTTTGGAGCGGTTAGGACGGTTGTTCTGTTCAAGCCATTCTGCACATTCATCGACCTCATTTCTGATAGCTTCCTCATCAGGGATAGCACATCCAACGAGTGGGAGTTTGTAGCTTTCTTGTTTTGGAGGTTTGAGAGTCACTCCTTTTGCCAACTCCAAAATTTTATTGAAGAGAGAAGCTTTGTAAGTATCCATGTATGCAACGAAGTAGTCCATGGCGTATTCAGTGAGAAAGCCTTGCCAGTAGTAGAAGCGTTTAACGAACTTAATCTTGGCATCATTCCACTCCTCCTTGAGGTCAGCTGGAATGATCTCATGAACAAATTTGGCGTTAGGAGCCTCATCCCTCAGCCTCTTCCTTTTAAATTCCTCCCTGGCCTGCAGTTGCTTCCTGCACTTCTCGAAAGCATCTGTACGCAGGCCCTCAACATAGACTCTCTTCCCTTCAAGCACTTCTTTCTTCAAAAGGTGAAGCGCTTTCTCTGAGTCTGTTAGCGCTTCTTCATTGAAAACTTCTCCCTGCACTTCGACACCGCTTTGTATTTTGCCATCACTACCAGGCACTCTCTTTCAGCGGCATTTGTCAGTGTGTGCTTCAATAGATACTGGCGGAGGTGGTAATTCATTTTATGCAACAATATCATGTCGATCTCCTCATGGACTTCGCGTTGCGCTCCAGCCTCCTTGGTCATCATTGCGGGAGTCAGTTTCAGCTTCTTCTTAGGGTTGGTGTCAACAGGCACTGTGTTTTTACTCTTCTCTTTTTGTGGTTGTGGCGCTGCTGACACTACTTGAAGTGGAGCGGCATCTTCAGGCTTCTTAGAGATGATTACTCGCCGCTCTGCTTCCCCCTTCTTTGGTGTTTCCATCTTCTTGGAAGCGTCCTCTGTTGCCTTGGCCGTTGTGGATGGACCACTTGACGTCCCAATCATTTCCCCCTTTTTAGCATCATCAAAACCTGCTCTCGAGGGAACGGACTGTACAGTGGCGCTTTGGCTTACGGCTTCTGGCAAAGTGATGTTCGGTTGATTCGGCTTCAATAGGTTCTGTGCCAAGAAAGCGCCGAGGACTTGTGCTGAAAGCACTAGAGCTAGAGAGCGCGCGTTGGTCAAAATGATTGACCGTTCAATGCTTGTCCGGAAAACGTGGAACTCAGATTGGACCAAATCTGAGAGCGCTCCGATTGTATTTGAGAGGCACTCTATCTCCTCATTTCAGATGGGCCCAACCTGGCCCGATCTGCTTCGCTCTCCAATAGCGGCTTGCTTTCTTTGCTACTCCGAATCCGCGAGCATTCTCTCCATGGATTCCAGCTTCTCCTTCAGCTGGCGAGCAGCAAAATCAGCTTTGAATTTTTCAGCCTTCGCCGTTTTCAGCTCTTTCTCTAGTTCAGCGACCTTTTCATTAGTCTTAGAGAGCTCTGCATCAGCAAATTCGAGCTCCCGCTGGACACGCTCTCGTTCATCTTGCTCGATCTCCAAACTGATCGATCTCAACTTCCAGCGCCTCCTCGCTTTGATCGATGTCGTTGAGAGTAATCATCAGATCTTCAGAAAGCTTCAGTACTTCTGAACGCAGTTCAGGAATTACTTGAAGCTGTGAGTTTGCGTTCGAAAGGTCTTCATTAGCTTTCTAGAGATTTGCCTCTCTATGGCCAAAAGGCTCTCAGCAGTTGCCAGCTTCTCTTTCGGCTCTTCCAACTTTGTGGTAGCAGTTGAAAGCTCTGTTGCTGTCTTTTTCTTCTTCTCCTCAGCTTCGGACAGCCGGTTTGCTTTCTCCTTTATCGCTTCATTCAGCTGGGCGCACTCACGTTCCATTTCATCATGAGCGGTTTGAAGAATTGAGATCCGTTCTTCATACGCTGGCCCAGCTGGTTCAGCTATGGAAGCGGGAGTGTAGGAGGGCACGAGCTCCTTTACCTTCTTCTCGATAAGCTTCCACACTTCTGGCTCATCGATCAGGTTGTCAAAACGCTCTAAGCTGAAGCTTCCAAGGATCAAGGCCTCTTCCTCGATCAGTGCTTTGGAACCCTAGCCTGGACATCCTGACACACTTTGTACACGTTGGTGCCGTGGCTTCGGACGTACTTGAGAAAATGTGAGATTATCTCAAGAACGTGAGGAGGTAGAGAGAATTCTCCAAAGAACTCACGAATCTCCTCCTCTGCATAGGCGAGATCCTTGTCAACAGCCTTCACTACTGGGCTGGACGCTTTGGGAGTTGGAGGAGTCTCAACTTGGATTTCTTCCACTGACGGACTGGAAGCGTCGTCCGCAAATTTAAGAGCGCCGATGCGATCAGCATCCTCAGCTGGCGCTTCAACCTCTTCTTCTTCTCCCTGTGCGGCTTTGGCACCGGCTTCCAGATCCTGACTCAGCGTCTTCTCAGAATCTGAAGTGTTGGATGAGGAAGCGCTTTCCTCATCATCGGAGATGACAGTAGCGCGCTTTCCCTTTCCTGGAGAGCGCTTCGGCACTTTTTCGGTTTTCCCGCCTTTCTTTTTCTTCTTGCCGCCCTCCAAGGATTTCTTGAGGATGAGCGCTTCGGCGGCAGTGTATTCGATGGCAGTGGCTGGGAGAGGGATGACTCCAAACTCGTCCCCTGGGAGCGCCTTGTTAAAAAGCACTCGAGTGTACTTCGTCTCCACGGGCCATTCTTGAGCTGGCCACGAACGCTCAAGAAACATGGAAACTTTCATCCCATATTTCAGTTTTCCAAGGAAGGAAAACTTTCCTTTGTCCTTTCCCTCCATCACTTCAGAGACGGCTTTAGTGGCCTCCACGAGCTGGTTCATGAACCACGCTCTCCAGTTGTAAGCCGTGTGGTTGATCGCAGTGTCGCAGAGCGCCGATATTAGGCGGAGCTTCTGCTCTGTGATGGTAGACCAACTACCAGTGTGACAAAGTAAGCACTTTGTCACGATGTTGATGAGGTTGTCGAAGGGCGGGCGTAGAGAGGTTGTCTTTGACACTTTGCAGACGAAGATCGCGCGAGGGTCCAGTGTGAACGCCTGAACTCCTTTTGGATATCCGTGTCGCCAGCGCTTTCTGGATTCATTCTAGAATTCGGAATGGGCATTGAATCCTCAAATAGAGCGTTGAGCTCTAGATTCTCCACAGAGACTTGATGAATGAGTCCTTCTTCATTGGTCTTGCGGAGAGAGATTCTGGTGGTGAGGGTGACTGGGTCCAAGTTCGAGAAGAACACGATAACCCCAATTGGATTGATGCACTGCGGAGATTTAAATAACAGATGCTCCAATCCTGAATGCAAAATCACCCTCTTGATGATCCCTCCGTCGGTGAGGAGATCACGGTCTAGATAGGCTTCAGTAAAGATGAACTCAGCGAAGCGGCTTCACGAGACGGTCTTCCATTTTGAGTTTACCATGATGAGTGATGAGATTTTCTAAAGGAAAAGCAAAGAAAGTTTAGTAGACTTGAAAGTTCTGTGAGATGAAGAACTTGAGAGATTTGCAGCAATAGTGAAAGTGATGAAGATGAAGAAATGAATCGGTGTATATATATATATGAAACATAAAAGTAGTGGGATGACGTGTCTTGGTGAGTGGCTAAGATCACTTCCCGAAAATGGGGTGAGTGGTTAAGATCGTGCTCCGTGGTTACTTTAATCGTGTGGTCAAGGAAAAAGTAATTTGAAACGTCCAACGACCAAGATTAAAAGTTTTTAGCGGTTCGATAGCGCTCGTGAGAGACACGCGCGAGTGGGTCTTGAGTACTGTATCCACAACTAGGGATGGCAATGGGCCGGATCTGGACTAGATCCGGCTTGCTCCAGATCCAGATCTATAAAAAAACAATTGGTCCGGATCCGGTCCAGATCCGTCGGGTCCAAAAAATCGAGATCCAGATCCAGATCCATCGGATCCACGGATATATGGATCTGGACCCGGATCCATAATCTTTTATAATTTTTTAAATAATAATAAAAAAATATAGTGCAATAATAATCGTAATAAGTTTCGACGATAAATCTAACGAGTTGTAAAAATCCTAAGTACATAAATAATAATCCCAAATTAAAATATCTCCCAAGTATATAGATACAAATTCCATTCCAAGTTAAAATAATAACAAACTATATATAATATATGTAATATAATATAATATATATATTGAATGGATCCATGGACCGGATCTGGACCGGATCCGGTTCTAAAAATTTCAGATCCAGATCCAGATCTAAAAATTAACTATTAGATCCGGATCCGGTCCAGATCCATCGAGTCCAAATTTTAAAAGATCCAGATCCGTAAAATCGGATCTGGACCACCGGATCTAGACCGGGTCCTAGATCCATTGCCATCCCTATCCACAGCAGTCTTTGGATTAAATGCAAAGATATCACACGCAACATATACTCGATTGATATCCTACATTATACAGCTAATAATATGCTACATCTATATAAATGAATTAATGAGAGATTAATTTTCAAAAATATTTGAGATTTGGCTGATTGCCACGCTTTGGAATTTAGACGATAGCGTTTAGTTCAGAAAGCGTCTGTATCAACACTTTAATATTTTCAGTAAGTCACACACAGAGTTCTTGAAGACGCTTTGCGTTGACTCACTTACTTGAATTTAAAGACACGAAAGGAAGACTTACCAGTCAGTCAATATTGTAATTGACTGATACCACGCTTTGAAGATCCACATACTCAAATGTTAAAGCGTTAGTTGAGAAACAAGCACGACCACGCTTTAGAAGTGTGAGAGCGTCTGTTCTCATCTAGGCGCTTTCTCTCTAAGTTAGTGTGTTTTCCCCTTAAATAGAGCTTCGGACTATCTTTAAAAGAGAGCGTCAACTTTATAGGGGAGACGCTTCACATATGTTGAGAGATGAAATAATGCTAAGTCCTTTTCTCTTACTGTGGTAGGTCTATCTCATGAATTCCACGACATGGGTTAATATATGATTACAAAATCCACAAGGGATCCGGTTGGGGATGAGTTCCCTCACATATTTCAAATGAAGTGATGTGAGTTGCCTCATGCTTTACTAAGGATATACCGTTTTGAGTATAAGATTCACAATATCCATGAAAGAGCTATGATTTCACTCTCCTTACTAGGGCAAGCTATCTCATATTTCCATGAAGCGAGATTCTTGAAAGTGGACGCTAACCTTTTTAGAGTTGGTGTTTCACATTATTCAAAACAAGTGAGGCTTTCACAATAAGCAGTGGTGAGAGTCTTCAACACGCTTCACTTCTTGTTCCTTTTCCACTATGAAAGCTTGTGATTGTTGAGTGATCATGCATCAAGAATGACTCCACGTAAACGCTCCATCTTACGAATGCGCTTTGTTATTTTGATGAGGACCATAGCTCAACGCTTTCATGTTTCTCCAGCATCGTAGAAGGAGGTAGAAGGGTTAGGAATGGAGTCGCAGTTGTGCAAACTCTACGCCTATAAGTTTGACTTCCTTGATCATCCACAGAGTGTATCCACTTGTGCACCGCTCTGACAAGACGGCACAGAGTTTTACGAGCGTCGTGGTATGAACACTCAACCTTAACCAAGCTAATTTGATCAGCTCGAGAAAGGAGGAACACACAACCGTGCTTTCACATAAAATGTAAAAGCTTGTAGAGGTTGGTGCCCCAAAGGGAACTCCATCCCTCGATCTTGATCTTTGTCTTCATCTTACACAACTCTTGTAAAGACCGGTTCCCCCTTAACCAATTATCCCAACAATCTTTCCTACAGCAAGGAAAGCGTGAGGATAGGTAGGGAACACGCTTTACCTTCTCCACCTTACTCCACCTTCTCCTCACCAGGGTCAAGCAACCCTAGTTCTAGGTACAACTGATTAAAGCGAGCATGATGAAGCGGCTTCGTGAGGATATCCGCTTTCTGATAATCAGCATCTATCTTTTCCACCACTATATCCTTCTTTTCCACGTGATCCCGTATAAAATGATGGCGAAACTCAATATGCTTTCACTTAGAGTGAAGTATGGGATTGTGAGTGATGGAAATTGTGCTTGTGTTGTCGCAATAAATTGGAATCTCCGAGCATTCCACTTTATAATCCTTCAACTGCTACTTTAGCTAAAGAATTTGAGAGCAACAACTTCCCACAGCTATGTATTCCGCTTCGGTGGTAGAGGTGGCAACACTTGTTTATTTCTTGGAGAACCAAGAGACAAGCTTGTTACCAATGAATTGACACATTCCCGTAGTTGATTTTTGATCAACTTTGCATCCACCGAAGTCGGCATCGGAGTAGCCACTAAGCGTGAGATCATCTTCCGCTGGATACCAAAGACCTAAGTTGATGGTCCCTTTTAGGTATCGAAGAATGTGCTTAGCGCCCTCCAAATGGCTTTGCTTTGGATTGCTTTGAAATCTAGCACAGACGCCCACAGCAAAAGTGATGTCGGGCCGGCTAGCTATAAGATAGAGCAAGAAACCAATCAAAATACGATAATCCGTAGGGTTGATTGATTTGCCGTCAAGATCTGAATCTATCTTGAAGTTGGTGTTCATGGGAATCTTCACGCTTTTGCAATTTTGAACACCAAACATAGTGAGCATATCACAAGTATACTTGGCCCTGATTGATGAAAATTCCTCTACTCGTTTGCTTCACTTGCAATCCTAAAAACAAGTCATCAGCCCCATCATTGACATCTTGTACTTTCTCTTTATCAAACCTGCAAATATGTCACTTAGGCTTTGATTTGGAGAGCCAAAGATGATGTCGTCGACGTAGATTTGTACCCAAAGCATGTCTTCACTGTCGTTGATAGTGAAGAGGGTTTGATCTACCTTCCCTTTTTGAAAGCCGCTTTCAATATGGAAGTTTGAAAGAGTCTCGTACCATGCTCTAGGCGCCTGCTTGAGGCCGTAGACAACTTTGATGAGCCGGTACACTTGATCACTCTTTTCAAAGCCTGGGGGCTGCTCAACATACACTTCCTCCTTCAAATCTTCATTGAGGAAGACACTCTTCACATCCATTTGATATACTTTGAACTTCTTGGATGCGGCATATGCAAGGAACATTCGAATTGCTTCGAGACGAGCAACAGGAGTGAAGGTTTCATCAAAATCGATGCCTTCCTCCTAGCAATATCCTTTTGCGACCAAGCGAACTTTGTTGCGAACGATGTTGCTGCTCTCGTCAGTCTCATTCTTGAAGACCCATTTGGTACCAATGACGCTTTGATGAGAAGGTCGATCCACTAGGTACCAAACGTCATTCCTTGCAAACTCATTTAGCTCCTTTTTCATGGAAGTTACCCAATTTAGATCATTTAGAGCGTCCTCTACCGATGATGGTTCGGTGATTGCTAGGAAGCAACTAAACAAGCAACTCTCACCATGGAATAAGGTGCTCCTAGTCTTGACACTCTAGCTGGGGATGATATCTTAACCAAAGCTTCTTTTGGTTTTGAACTTCTACATCATCCTCCTCGGAGCGTGGTGTGTGATCTTCACCATTCCCATGATCACAAACCAATGGATTGGATGGAACTTCCTCACTGTTTGATACTGGTGAGGTCAAAGGATCAACTATTCCCGAGTTTAGATCACCCTTATCGAGAGATAGCTTATTGAGATCATGTTCCATGGCTTCAACTCCGTCTTCAAGCTCTTCTTCTACTGAAGCATCCACCAGATCTACACGCTTTGAGGCAGAGCGCGTTACTGGTCTGGAAGAAGCTTCAGGAATCGCGTTCACGCTTTCAGGTGCAGCATTCATGCTTTCAGTATTTACCTGTACCTGCAGAGTCTTGAAGGTAGCTTAATAAAAAACAACATATGGTGTTTCTTCTACAACAAGAGTTTGACAATTGAAGACGTGATAAGCAATGCTAGTAGGAGAATATCCAAGGAATATTCTTGTGTCGGCTTTGCTATCAAACACTCTGAATTGCGTTTTACCATTGTTGTGAATGAAACACTTGCAACAAAAAATATGTAAATGGGAGAGAGTAGGAATTCTCCCTTTCCACAATTCATGTGGGGTTTTGTTGTGGCATGTGTTGATGAGCGTGCGATTCTGGGTGTAGCAAGCGGTGAAAGTCGTTTCTCCCTAGAACTTCTTTAGCAGTTGGACATCCACGAGCATCAAATGTGCAACCTCTTTGATGGTTCTGTTTCGGCGCTCTACAATGCCATTTTGTTATGGAGTGCGAGCTGCAGAAGTCTGATGAAGGATCTTATTCTCTATGCAATACGGTTTGATGAATTGATTGAGAAATTCGGTTCCTTTGTCGGAGCGTATCTTTATCACAATCTGTCCTTTTTGCACCGCCAGTTGCTTTAGGAGCTTTGGGAGCTCCTGGAGCGTGTCCTTCTTCTTGAATAGAATCAGTACCCAAGTGTAGCGTGAGTAATCATCCACGACTACAAGAGCGTACTTTCTCCCACTCAAGGTGACGGATGTGATAGGACCGAAGAGATCCATGTGAAGGAGCTCTAAAATTTGGGATGAGCCATGTCATTCGGCGCTTTGAAAAGACTTCTTGATCTACTTACCTTCTTGACAGGCTTGGCACACGAAGTCCCTGTTGAAGACCTCATTAGGGATGCCTCGGAAAAGGCTTCTCCTAGAAATTGTGTCTTGAAGTTTAAGTGATTGAGGCGACGATGCCATAACCATATAACTTCTGAGGTGCTTCTAGCAACGAGACAAGCTCTGACTTTGCAGCTGCTCCAGTTAGCTACGTACACGTTCTGCTTCCGGATTCATGTAAGAACAACCTGCATAGACGCTTTGTTCTTGACAACACATTGGTTAGAGATAAACTCTACCACGAACCCGTTATCACAGAATTGAGAAATAGAAAGTAAATTATGTTTAAGGCCTTGGACATATGAGACGTTAGGAAGTCTCATATTTCCAATGCAAAATGTACCATATCCGATGGTGATGCCTTTCGCATCATCACCGAAAATTACTTCTAGACCCGGTTTTTCAACAGACTCGTTGAGGAAAGATCGTTCACCCGTCATGTGATGTGAACATACGTTGTCTAGGTTCCAAATAGCTTTTTCCTTCCTCTGGTCCGCATCTTTTGAGTTTGCAGCTTTGATCTGTAAGATCAACAATTTTTAGGCACCCAATTTGCATTGGGTTCCTTAATGTTAGTGGCTTTCAGAACTCGAGTTGGATTCACTGAGAGAGTGATTCCTTTCTTGAGATCCTGATTGAAGCAAATAGGGCTTTGTTTAATAGGAATGCCCTGAGTGTAATCATGTGTGTAATAGTGAAAGCGTTTTCTGTTCCTTCTTCTCTGAGAGCGTGAAGTAGCGCTTTCACTTTGTGTAAAATGATCGATGAGGCTTCGATCATAAAAGTTATGTGAAGCATCGGGGATAAAGCGCACTTGAGTCCCTCTATGAGATGTGAAGTTGTTTAAGTGAGCCTTACGCTTTTGTTGACGCTTCGGGTTTGTCGCAGACTGGACACGCTTTGAATTGCGCTTAGAGCGTTTAGGCTCTTTAGTCTTTGACTTATTCGAAGCGTCAGGTTAATTTTTCAACGGCGCTTTGGAAGCTTACCTTGAAGTTTCAGCCACAAACCCGACTAACTTCTTTCATTTACTGGTAGCGGGTTGAGCGGCTTTGAGCTTTTTCAACGATGCTTTAGAACCAGCATCGGTCGAAGTTGTGAGTGTGGAACCAAAGCTAATTCCCTTTAAACTTTTTGAAGGTTCAAAGGAACTTTCAATTATTTCAATAGCTACAGACGCACTATTGAGACGATCAAGAGTGGCTTTGCGTTCCTTAGAAGTGGATATGGTACGTTGGTGGCGTTCATGAAGATCATCGAACTTAGCCATCAACTCGAATAGGTCCTTTTCTTTGGACTCGAGTGTATTGACTAATCTGTCGTTCTCCTTTCTGAACCGAATGAGAACTTCTTGTAAGGATTCGTGATTTTCGAGCAACTCTAAATAGTCGTCAAAGAGATCACTTTCCAAGCTGAAAGCCTCATCCTCACCGTCACCAGATTCACTTCCTAGTGTTAATGGAAGAGTGTTGAGTTCAGTATTTTGTACCTCTTATATTTTAGCTTTGATCGCCATGCAGCCAAGATCATATTCATCATCAGTGAATTGATCTTCATCATGGTCGACATGCCTTTTGGATTCAACGGGAGCATCGGCTACTAGAGCGCGATGGCTGCTTTCATGACGAGCTTTGACCTCTTCTTTCTCCTTGGTCGAGAGCTTCAGGCACTCACTTCGATAGTGCCCCATCTTGTGGCACTCGAAGCACTCGATGTTGGCTTTGTCTCTAGAGATGGCGGCAGCTTTGTCATCCCTCTTCCCATCATGTGGGGTGAAGCGTGAGCCTTGGCCTTGAGATTTGTAGAATCTTTTATACTTGGCCGCTTGAGCATTGGAGTTGTTAAACCCTCTTACTAGGAAGAGAGCGTAATCCTCCAATTCTTCTCTCGACATTTCAGCAACATCGCTGTTGGTAATGTCGGCTTCAGTGGTGGTGGTCTCTACTACGGCTTTGAAAGCTAGACTCTTTGGTTTCGCTGGAGCCTCCTCATCATCCTCGCGAGGCGCTTTTTTGACCAGGTCAAATTCGAGCGCTTTGAACTCGGAGAACATCATTTCTGGAGACATATCTCCCAGTTCTTTTTGTGAGAGGAAGAGCTCCTTCATCGTCTGCCATTTTCCAGACAAAGCGCGAACCACCTTTAGATTGATCTCTTTGAAGGAGAGATCTTTCCAAGGGAAGCCACAGTCGTGGTGATTCCCAGAACTCGAGTCTCGAAGGACTTCATGCTTTCATTGTTTCTCATTGTGAGAGCGTCAAACTCCTGCATCAGTACAGAGAGTTTATTTTCCTTGATTTTCTCTGTGCCCTGAGAGATTAGGGCAAGAGTTTCCCACATCTCCTTCGCCGTCTTGCGTTTCATGATTCTTGGAAGGTAGGCATCGGAGATGGTTGACTGGATCACGTTACGCGCCACACGATCTAGATTATCAGCTTTGAAGTCGTTGGCCGTATACTTATTTCTCGGCTTCACGACATAAACATCGGTGGAAGCGCTTTCATCATCGTCAACTAGGTTGCCTCGTCTAGGTCTACGGCTTTCTCCTTCTCTCTGTTCCTCGTGGCACATTTCATAATGACGATGGGTCCTTTCTCTAACACTTCATGCATGCGGTCATGAAGTGAAGTGAGATGGGACTCCACACGGAAGCTCCACATGGTGTAGCCCTCAATCGAGAACTGAGAAGTTGTGCTGAGGAAGACATATCTTAAAAAGAAGTTAGAAAAATGCAATATATAGTGAGTGAGGTTTTAATATAAGTTTTATGAAAGGATCAGTTCAGGTAGACCTAATGTAATGCTTTCGCGCTACCAGTATTCAGAAACAGAGGTGAGTTAGAACCCTTACTCTGATACCACTTGTTGGTCCCGAAAGTGACTAACACACGTAGAGGGGGGTGGGTGAATACATGTGTTGAGAAGTGTTTAACTTCTCTTTCGTTTTTCAGCCTTTTTTTACCAAGTAGACACTTTGAAGGCTTGTGAGGCTTTCACAACTTCTCTCTTGTGTGAGTGTTGTGCGGAATGTGGTGAGACTTATTATTCTTGCTAATTAAAACCATTTAGATTATTTAGAGCGTGTGTGTGAATGTAATAAATGAAAGTAATAAATAAAGTAAATAACACAAACGCTTATAGTGGTTCGGAGCAACTCTCCTACGTCCACTCTTATCCACGACGGGATGAATACCTTCACTCGGCACTCCTTGTTTTATACTTCCAAGGGGAAGTGATTAAAAGCTAGTAACAAACTAGCTTCAAATCCTCAGAGATTTCGGGCTCTCGAGATGCCTTACAACAAACAACTTTCTAAATAAAAACTTACAACCTTACAACTCAATCTAAGAACACTAGACTTGGGTTTTGGGGTTTTTGGTTTTCGTAGAGTGATAATCCTTTACAATGAAGATTAAATGTAAAGGGATAAGGATTCTCGAAAACTAGGTTATGAATATATGCGGTTGAACCTAGAAAGAAAGTAGTTGCAATACTTTCTTGAGAACACACTAAAGTTGAAAGCGCTTTGAAGAACTAAAGGAAAGTAACTGTGATTTTGCTTGAGTTCTTGCTTGCGAGTTGATTTCTTTGTTCGTGCGTTGTTTTTAGTGTGTGCAACTCCTTCTATTTATAGTAAGAGGAATCATACTTCCCGTTGAGAGAGAAGATGTTGTGTGTTCCTCATTTTCTGGATAAGTCGGAGCGTGTCAGTCTCTTTACAGACTGCAGAGTTAGGAAGGGATGTCCGCCGCACCTAGAGGTATGGCGACTTTCACCTAACCTTGACTTTTCGGACTGTAGCCGCATCCGTTGTGCAATGGGGTGTTGACACGTAAGCTTTATGCGGTGAATTGTCAGACATCCGAACGTTTGAAAATCAAACTTGGATGCTATGAGTCAAACTTATCATACTTGCACAGATTGACGCTTTAAGTTCAGCTCCATATCAGAGACGCTTTGGTGAGCTGACTTGAGAGCGCTTGCTTCCATAGAACGGTAGCATGCTCTAGCATCAGTCTTGAGAGCGTTTCCCATATGCTTTCCAACTTCAATCTGCTGACGCTTTCAGTGTTTGATGCCGCTTTGACATCTGACGTTTCGCGACTCTGACTGCTTCATAACATGCGCTTCTAGAATAATGATGAGAGCTTCCTAACATGCAAGCTTTACTAGGAAAAATAACTTGTCTAGATTCGTCAAAAATAACAAGGGAAATATTCTAATAGGGTTTTGGAATCGAATCAAAACAAATTGTTTATTAACTTGATTCAAGTTCCCCCTTAACATAATATCCCAACAGAGAGTCATGGGGATATTTCAACAGTAGAAGGCCTTAGCTTGCTTGACTCGGGAGAAAAAAAATTACCAAACTTGCTATTGGCTCTCTTCCGTAACTTTGATCACATCGAGTTTGGACGGATACTGCGCTCGAATAACACATTGGCTGACAATATGGCACATTTTTGTTTTTTTTTTTTTTTTAAACTAAATTAACAGGAAATTTAAAACTCGAGCCAAAGACCTTTGGTCTAAGACATTAACCCCCTACCGCTAGACCAACACACGCACACTTTTGTTGGACCCACGCCTTTTCAATTTATGCATATTGTACAAACCAAAGCTTTTCTTTTCTTTATTTGCAATGGATTTTCTCTTTTAATTTATTTTTTTTCAGAATATACAAATGTCATCTTTTCAACCCATATTAATATAACACAACACACTATACACGCATTCGAAATAACTCGAACCCTAAACCTTTTGATTGGAGAGAAAATATCTTACTAATTGAGTTACTTTTCACTGTCATATAAACTTTATATCAATTACATACACTTGGAGACAGAGATAATATAAAAATGGAGTTATCATGCACAACACTTCTAGCTAATTTGTCCTCCCGAAAATGTTTATATGCATGTCAAAAGTTTTTGCAATTAATAAACGTCTTAATTTAGATGAACAATAATGATATTTGGCCATAATGTGGCCGGTCACACAATGACATTTTTCATAATATATGTCATTTTAAAAATAATAAATACTCCCTCCGTCCTTGATTTCTTGACCCAAAATCATGCGCACGGAGTTTAATGTATTTTGATGATATATTAGTAAATTAAGTGTTAAAGTGTTAAGGTGGAATAATTGTGGGTCAACTAATATTTTTAATGGTATTAAAGTGTTAAAGTGTTAAAAAGTAAAGTGATGAAGTGTTAAAGTGATACAGTAATTATGGGGTCTACGTCCCAAAATAGAAAGGGTCAAGAAATGGAGGACGTCCCGATATAATATTAGTGTCAAGAAATAGAGGACGGAAGGAGTAATTATTATAATTAATTACTTTACTTTTATATTTGAATTTTAAAAAAAAAATCCCCCAAAATTATATATTTTTCTTTTTTTTATAAATAAAATGTAACAAATTATTTAAAATAATCAAAATTATCAAATAATTAAAGGGTTAGTTTTTTTAAAATACATAAATTATACGAAAAATCACTTTTGAGCTCTCTTATAATCTAAAAAAAGGTTTGACATAAATATATAAATTATTACATGTTAAAAAAAAAAAAAACTAAAATTATGGTCGGCCACATTATGGCCAAATAGCATTGCCCTTTAGCTGAATACGATTATATGATAATCATTATTAACCTTTTTTTTATTATTATAAAAAAGAATGAACAACATTCAAAATATGTAAAACTTAATTGTAAAATGATAATCGTTATGATTTTTTTTAAAACATGATTCAATGCTAATAATTTATTTTAAAGAATTATTCTAATAGATACAATTTTATTTTTTTTAATATTTCGAATTTACAAGCGGTTTGCAATTTTCACTTTTTTTAGGACGAAATTGTTGGAGAGGGACGACGTCGCCGCCGCCGCTCCCCTGCTGCCGCAGCCGCCGTCTATACAATTCCCCCTCTCTCATCATTCCTCTTTCTTTCTCTACCTCACTCTCTTTGTCTGCAGCTTCGGTTCCGTCGCCGCCACCTATTTCTGCAGCTCCGCTCGTCCGCCGCCGGCCAGGCATCGACAGGTAATTTACTCTCTCTCTCTCTCCTCTCTGTTTCTGTATCTCATTCCCTCTATTTGCAGCCAAATTTTTCGCTTCCCGGCGTCACCGACCAACCACCGCCGCTTCTCCGCCGCCGGCAAGACGGCTCAGGTAATTAATCTCTCCAAAATACTTGTAGAAGCTGCAAAATTAGATGTGTTCAGTGTGGGTGTTTTTCGGTTATGCTCCATTATCTATTGTGCTTCCTGCTTAAGTTGGCCTGCAAACGGCTTCTTTAATATTGATCTATTTGACTGAAGCACCTCTCAATCATTCTGAAAAACTGAAATTCGTTTGCTCCAGTAGATTAGAGTATTTGTCTTGTAAAAATTAGCTTGCTCTTCATGATTTTCTTGGTATCAAGCTTGATTTGAATCTCATTGAAGTTTAACTTACAACTAAGTCATCAAGCTGGGGTCCTAGACTCCTAGTTGTGTGATGGGTGGTCGGACATGAATGGTTCTGGACCTTCCTCTTCCTAGCTTTTCCTCTTCCAACTTCTTCTTATTTGCTCATTGCTCCCCTATTTTTTCTGATTGTTTAAGAGTGATGTTTCGGGTGAAAAGATTGGATTGTGTACATCTTGCTTCTTCTTCTCCACTTTCTAAATTTTGTTCCTAGAATGGTAATTGAAATGGAGTTACCGAATTATGTGTGTTTTCTCTACTTGTTATCCATTTACTACCTTTAATTTGCGGCTGCAAATTGCTAATGAATAAAAAGGTTAATACTCAGTAAAATGTTGTATGGTTGTGGACCTGTGGTTGATTTTGTAGGATACTTATTTTTCATTGCTATGAACATGAATAGTTGAATGTCCTATTGGAGTTGTTGGTCTGATGCAACCCATAGTTCGTATAAGCCTAATTCTTCTCAAAACTCAAATTTTATTTGCTACATGTCAAAGTTAAGCACTCAAAGAGGGATGATGCTCAGCCGTATGTTTCAATATCAACAGCAATATCGGCATAACGTTCAAGTTTTGTACAAATGATATCCATAGTACAATATCACTTCTCTGATTTTTTTCTTCATGCGTATCTTTCCCTTGTTCGGTATATTATCTCCTTGAAATTAAACAAACTATCAGCCTTATTAAACTTGAAAATCCTTATGATTTTTTCATAAGGATCTCACTCTTGCTTGAAGAAATTCTCTGCTCTTCTTTGGTGCACACAAGTGCAAGGTTTATCTTTTCAAGAAAGCTATGTTAGTGAAGAATAAAAATAAGTATTTTGGAAGTCTTCTTCCTCCAACTCCTTTTTTTCTCTTGTCGCACCTCTCACAATCTACCATCATAGGAAGGGAAGGATATAGTCTATCTCTCATAAGCCTGTAAAGTGTAGTCAGACCCGTGAAACATAGACGTGGCTTGTCCTGGCTCACCGACCCGACTCACTCATCTTAGCATAAGTAATCTCTAGTTTCTATTTAGCTTGTAAATTATAGAGTGTAGAATATTTTACCTTTTCTTAGTGTATAGATTTAGATTATACTCGGTGTTAATATGACAGATTATTTATACTCTATATGAGAAAAATCATTACCAAATTGGAAGAGTTATGAATTTTAGGCTGCTGCTATCTCTTGTCTTTGGCTGGCTTGATTATATATGTGATTTTGTGCTTGAGATGAATCATTGATTTGGGAATTTTGTGTGGATGGTTGAGTAGAAATCTCGTGAAAGATGGGTTTCTATAGTCACAGATTATGGATATAAGAGTTCTAATAAGAAGATGATTTTGAGCTTCTATATAGTCATATCTGTTCTGTAAATCTAATTAAAATAAAATGTCTTAAAACTTGATTAAAACTTACCAAAGTTTCTGAACATGTGATATGATCGCTGCATATAGTGGAGGCTGCTCCTAAGCTCTAAGAATGTTTTTGAGGAGAAAGGATAGAGAGTATGTGCAATTGCAGAGCTCATCATCAGAGGAGAAATATAAGAATGAGATCGATATGAATGAGAATACCGATTTTTTCTTACCAAACTTGCCGCCTCAGTTTTTTTCTTATCATTTTGATTATAAATCTAAAAATGTGAATCCTTTAATTTGAATTACTAATTCAACCCAAACCTCTTAATTTATTATTAGTAATTCCTAAATTAATAATTCAGCCCTATAGCTTAAAGTCCAATTCACTTATAGATTCATTATATCACTTGAGGCCCAATTTAATTTAAAAATTCGTCTTTTAACTAGGGGTGCGACTTCGACTAAAATGAGTTCGACAACAAATATCAATGAAATTCACGAATTGAGCTTTTAAATAGAAATCTCTTTAATTTGTGACACACATCATGCAAATTGAAAGTTATTGCGAGAGGAATAAGAGTCCCTTCGCTTTTTTGTTGTGAGTTGCACTGAAAAGCAACCTAAGTTTCTAGAATTGATTGCAGGGGTGAAGCAGCTGAATGGATGCTTTGAGAGCATCGTACGGAGATACTTCATCGGACTCTGATTCGGAACCAAGTTCGACCCCTATCTCCGACCCCACCCAGTTGGCGACCCCTCTTCCTCCACCGCCACTGTCTCTTCTTCATCCCCCAAATTCAGCTGGTGAACTTTGTTTTTTCTTTCTTCACACTTATGGCACATTTTTATATCATGTTACACTCATGCTGACCATTTGATGTTTACCTGGTATAGGCGTATCTGATCTCTCACTGTATAACAATAATCCAAATCGAGTTCGTAGCTTCCCTCATGTTGAGGGTAACTACGCTTTGCATGTTTATATCCCAGGTTAATTTCTTTTCAATTGTAGTTTAGTTGACTGTTTTGCTCTTCATTTCATTCTTCATCTGCAAGATTCTCATTTTTTTTTTTTGGGCTTTAGTGTATTTTCCTGTTTCATCAAGAAAGGATATAGCACTTTTCTTGAAAAGGGTTGCAGCTGCTGTAAATGAGATTCATGTGGTTGATGTTGACATTCCCTTAAGTAATTTAATTAAAGATGAGCAAAAGTTGGATCTAGTCGTACTTAGGAGGGAATTTCATGTGAGTTTGGGAAGGACTGTTCCAATTCGAGTGCATCAGCAAGACTCACTAGTAGCTATGCTTCGGCAAAAACTACAGTCGCATAAGAGGTGAGGAGCATCCTCTCCTTGGTGTTACATTTTTATTGCAGTCAACTTGTTGTTAATGTTCTTGAAATGGAATAGGTTTTGGATTGAATTCGACGATTGGGAAGTTTTTGTCAATGATGATTGTACGCGGACCTTTCTCTCATTAGAAGTTACCGGGGCAGGCTTGGCTGAGGTAAAGTAGTAAGCATGTACATATGTATACCTCTAATTTCAATTCTTAAGAAGACTATTCATTTAAGCTTTTTTTATGTTACTCCGTCTTTATAATGTGGCGAAATCCTTATATGTTTCAATTTATTGGCTGACCCTTTTGGTCTGGAGACATCGAAAATCTTACCAAATTCTTTTTAGTATGTTACCAACAAATATAGAGTCTCAGACGATTATTATTATAATCTTAATTGATTGTTGTTGTACTTCCTTACTCATGCAATTTTCACTATGAATGATATATAACCTTTGGCTTATAGATTAGCCTAAAATTATGTAGAGTGTATGCATAATGAAAAAAAATAGGATAAATTCATGCTTAATTAACTTATCATTTATAGTTCTACTCTCTAACCATCTTTTCCCAACCTCAATGTTGGCTTATGACATAAGAAAAACATAGACACAATTTAATTACGAGTTACTAATAATATTAGCTTAATTTTCATCTCTTGGCGGCGACTTAGTGAACATAGTGTTATTAAAGAAAATTATACTTTATTCTGTCAATGTAAGGCAAGTGTAATTTCTTTTTTAATGATATTTTGTGTGTAATTGCATGGTTCTTTCATATATTTTGACTTGAGTAAAGAGCAACAGACAAAAAAGTTCTTAACAAATCAACTGAAAAAGACGCCTTAGAAAAGAAGATGATCAGTATGGCTGGTAGATTTATCTCAGGGCATGTTCTCTTTTATGGAAATTGATGTAAAAGAAATGTTTTCTACCATTTTCCTCTCTTTTCGCTTGTTTTCTATGATGAATAGTTTTTTCATCATAGAATGAAATTTTTTCTTTGGGCAGTCATTTTCCAACTTTTTCACTTCAGTTTATGATCACATAATGGGATAAAATTTTCCATTCTTTTCTTACCCTCCATTTTATTTTCCATCAAAGATAACACACCCTTTAGTAACATGTGGCTGAATTCTACTGCTACTAGCATGAAGGGCAATTGAAACTTTTATGTACATGATTACATCGAGGAGCAAGTCTTATATGGAGTCCTACATGTCTTTTTTTTTTTTTTTTTTTTTTTTTTTTTTTTTTTTGTTTTTCCAGATCAGGAAGCAAATTGAGTTAGTGAATGGAGTCTACAGGCTTCATAATCTTCCAGAGTTTTATCAGGTTGGTCCTCACATGCCAGTTGCTAATATGTCGGTTTAAGATGAACCCGTTTCTAATTCATAAACCTTTGACCTTCACAGAATCCACGCCCGCACATATCTGTAGCTTGGGCAACCGGTGACATTAGCGATTCTTTGAAGAATGTGATCGGAAAGGAAACAAAAAGACATGTCGGTGTTTTGTCTAACAAACGCCTTTTTGCCTGCGAATTTGGTGGAATTTCATGCAAAATAGGCAACAGAACCTATGAAATATGCAAGGACCCAAAACTATGAAATAATGCGATTCTGTTGGTATTATTGCCCTTCAGTATTGTTCCTGACGCAAATGAAATTAATGGAACGCAATTTCTGTGGAATGTACATTTTGAAGTATATAGAGAGTGTATTGAGCAAAATGCAAATGCATCAGAAAACTGTAGTATAATTATTAATTTCGGTGCTTTCTCTTATCCTCACGAACCCCCCCCCCCCCCCCCCCCCCCCCCCCCATTCTAAAAGGCTAAAACATGTGTTTGAACCAACTCTTTTAGCATTTGGGTTATTTATAGTCTATGATCCAAATGTTGAACATTTTTTTATTTGTGTCCTGAATTTCCTTTATTTTTTATTTTTTTAAAATACCAAAACCTTCAGTGTCTTTTGATTTGTACCTGAATTTTAATTTCATTGACCCAAACTTTCCAAGTTTTTTTGATTTATGCATGTCTCCTAGATTTTGACGTCGCATAAATGACTCAACTCGTAGTTGGGATATTCGAAACAATGATGGTGAAGTAGAGCATAAAATCTTGATTTATTTCAACTGTGAATGGAAGCGATGTTGATATTCAAAATGCAGACCATAAATCAAAAAATTTAGAAAGTTTAGGTTATTATAGAAATAAGATGAGATTCAGGTGAGAAATCAAATAACTTTGAAAGTTCGGGTCTTTTAAAAAATAAATGAAATTTAGGCCACAAGTAAAAAAAATGCTCAAAATTTTGGGTCATAAACTACAAATAACTCTTACCATTTTTCATCTCTTTGTACGGAAATCATGTTATAAAGTTATGAGATTGTTAGTAGCTAGGTTATCATGCAATAACTTGTTATCAGGTTGACAAGTTATCTTGTAACCTATTATTTTTATCGCGATTAAGAGGTTTACAAATATATGAAATTGTTAGATCCGGGTTAAAGATTTATAACAAATACCGAGATTAAAAGGAATTATACCTTTGAGATATGAAGTGAGCCTGACAAACGACACACATTGACAGTCAAAGTGAGATTTTCACTCAGGAGTTGCCCAAAATTTGCAAAACAAAGTCAGAGGGGGAAGGACTTCCGGGAAAAAATTCCGACATTCAAGTCGGTATATATAAGAAGTTTTCATTTATAGCAATCTTCATTTGTTATCAAAGAAAACTTCATAATATTTAAAAGGAGAGACAAAGTTGTGGGATACTAGAGGGGACAACTTTGGTACATGTGATGATGTTGGGACCATGAGCTAGAGTTAGAGACTTTGTCTTTGCTGATGAAGGAAATGGAGATACAATTGATGAGGAATAGGATGAGGAAGAAGATATTATGATTGATGATGGAGCATTCTTACTTATTTGATGAATTAAGAAACCATGTAATATTTTGGAAATTATGGTGTGTTTTGTCTAGCCTGTTTGGAATTGTGAACTATTCTGGTAGATTTATGGTATTTAGTAACCATTGTGCTAAATGTTAAAGCTAAACTTTAAGTTATTGTGAACTATTATGGTGAATTGTGAACCATGTAAGACTTGAAATTTTAGGCACTCGTTCTTAGAATTATTGTGAACTATAGGAGTATTAGATTTATGGTATATTCTTGATATATTTTTATTATTTACATAATATTAATAAATAAAGACATAAAATTATGAAATATTTTTTTAACGTACTCATATCTTGATTTTTCAATAATTGACGTATTTGCATCCTCATATTCATATTTTTAACGTATTAATAATTCATAATTTTTTGTGTATTATTTATAGGAGTGGTACTTCACATTTGAACATATTTTCAAGATGTCGATCGTTGTCAATGCTTTAAAAATTGTTCGGCGGTAGTCGGGCAGTGGAGAGGCCTAGCGCCTAGACGGTTAGGCGGGCTTATGCGGATTAGAACTATAATGATTATCTTTTTATTTATTTTATATCATATCCTAAGGTACAAATTAACTATATGAACATATATTATTCATAATTTTATTTTCAAATATAAACATATAATATCTTTTTCTATATAGTTAGAGAACAAGATTACTGCTTTACTAATTTCATTTGCTTGTTTAAAATGGCTATTTAATTTAAAAATCTCAATGTGCCCTTTAAATTACTACAAACTCGTTTTCCTTTAAAAGAAAGTACTTAAAATTCGTAAGCAAGCACAAAAATTCTCAACAAGTCTTTTTTAATTTTTATTTTTGAGAGAACATAATTATTTAATTTTCCTCTAATTTACTTTAAAGTGGACAAATTAAACATCTTTCTTTTACCATTTCTCTAACAAGGCTCGGTTGCTTCAAATAATATCTTGAGAATGGAATAAACCTTTGAAATTATCTAAAATATGTATGCAAATCCTCTTTTTGGTAGTCATTTAACCGGCAAGCATTTTTTTTTTTTCACGCATTTCTTTTTACATGTTTTGATCCTAAAACTTTCTAGAGTTTTGTAGATGGTCTCATATTCTTTTCAGAAGTTTATACCAGCAGAGATTAGAGAATTTATCTCTAGACAATCTTCCACTACTATTAGATCAAACTAATCGCAAACATTAGATTAGACGACGAATCACAATTATAAATTTATAAATAGAGTCATCTTCATTGCAAACCATCAAAGCCTACAAAGAATTGGAAATAAATACAAAAATGCAACTATGTACTTTATAAGTTAAATGTTATTTTAGTAAGTGTTCTTAAACATTAACAAATAATATATATAAGTTTTATGTATCTTCTACTAAAATATGTTACTGCATAAGCAAGTGAATACAAAGGTATCATATATATTATATAAAAATAAATAGAAATACATAGCTAGACATGGCAATGCAGTTATTACGGGTCGAATATGCAACCTTCGGATCTTAAGTCGGACGTTCTCCCAACTAATAATTTTGTTATAATGTAAGTTTTCAAATAAATAGCAATAGTGAGAACTCTATTTAACAAGATTGTATAAATCCAAAGAAAATAAATTGCATAAACTTGCATGTTTAATTGAAGATATAATTTTTTTTTAATAATGGCCGAACTATAAAAGTTGGGGTCTCCGTGCTGACCATGATGTATTGTGATGTGAAAAATTATTAGCATAAGTTAAAAATTATTCAATGTTTTTTTAGTATTTAGTGAAGTAAAATATCATAACAAAATTTAAAAGTAGAAAATATAAATGATCTCATTCTTACAAATCATAGTTTTTATAGGTAATATATTGGCATAATATCAACTCGATAACTTGTGATAACTTGTGAGCAGTGACGGAGGAACAATGGGCCCAGCGGGGTCACTGGGCCCGGGTAGAATTTGAGAAAAAAATCGAGGGTATTTTTGTAATTTCACGCTTAATTATAATTTTAGGGGAAATGAAATTAGTTGTATCTCTGCAATCCCTAACATCTCTTCACTCCGTCGGCGCTGCTCTCCAATGTGTGTCTGATTTTGTCCGATTTCTTGCTTCTTACGGTTGACGGAAATAGAGTAGAGACAAGATTTAAGCTTTTTTGGGTAATTACATTTCACATATTGTATTGCTTAATTGCTTTTGATTTTGAACTTGTGAGAAATTGAGAAGCGTAGAAGAAGACGGCAATTCACTCTAATGTGTGAGAATTTTGAATTGTATTTAAATTCACATTTAATAGAGTATAAGTATTATTACTTTTTCTTTGCTTGGATTCACTCTACTTTTTCTTTGCTTGGATTCACTCTATTTTTTCATTGTTTGTTTAATTGTCGAATATTCCTCATTGTATTTGTAAGAGTTCAAGTGTAGATATTTCTTTTTCTTTGCTACTGCTTAGTTACAATACTTAGTTTATTACTTTTATTCTTCGATTTAATCAATTAGTGGTTTATTAAATTGCTCACATATTCTTAATTGTACATGTTGTCTACTGAATTTGGACATTAGCAAACAATTGATTGCTTTTATAATCGAGACACTAAAACCAAGCACTAGAAAATAAAAATATTGTAATGTGATCCTTGATAACCATTTCTTATATTTTAACTATCATCTTTAGGCTTTAGCTAATTTTTCTATTCACTTATTCATTTCATTCTGTTTTAGATTAATGGAGCGTTATTTTAAGAAAGTATCTCCAGTTTTGGAGGTCCCACCTTCATCAATTATTGTTCCTACGATAGCCGAGCCTCAAATTTCATCGAAGGAAAAGACCATTGAAGTTGATATGGAAAATCTTCCAAGTGATCCGGGACTACGATCTCATATACTAAGTTATCCATCGAACTTAGTAGAGCAAGTTCGCAGATCTTATCTACTTAAAGGCACATGCCAACCACTTGAGCATGACTTTCCTCAAAGAAATGATGGAGATCGAAAGCGAAAATTTGTTAAATTTTGGTTTTTTGAATTTGAGACTTGGCTGGAATATAGTATTGCAAATGATGCATTTTTTTGTTTGTATTGTTATCTTTTTTCAGCGGGTCGTGAAGAAAACGGGCATGATGTTTTTATATCCGGAGGATTTACTACTTGGCGCAAGAAAGAAAGATTAAGAGATCATGTGGGAAATCACAATAGTGATCATAATAAATGTAGATTGGCATGTGAGGATTTGATGAATCAACCTCAGCATATTGAAGTGTGTCTTTCTAAAGTATCAAAACAATCCAAGATTGAATATCGTTGCCGATTATCTGTCTTTGCTACCTTGTTATGCAAGGATTAGCCTTCCGGGGAAATGATGAGTCTAAAGAATCGTTAAATCAAGGAAACTTTCTTGAACTTTTGAAAGTTATTACTTCTTGCAATGAAGAGATACATGATGTTGTTCTGCGAAATGCTCCCGAGAACCTAAAACTTACTTCTCCAGAGATCCAAAGGGACATAATAAATGCAGCTGCTGTTGGGACAACAAAGTCCCTCAGAAAATATATTGGAAGTGAATTTTTCTCTATATTAGTTGATGAATGTTGGGATGTATCTATCAAGGAGCAAATGGGCATCGTCGTTCACTATATGGATACGAATGGATGTGTTATTGGACGTTTTGTTGGTCTTGTCCATGTTAAAGACACAGTTGCTACCTTACTTGAGAAAGGTATTGACTCTTTGTTCTCAACTTATAATTTAAGCATCGCATGTTTGAGAGGTCAAGGATACGATGGTACAAGCAACATGAAAGGGGAATTCAGAGGATTGAAAAGTTTGATACTTAAGAGAAATCCCAATGCTTATTATGTTCATTGTTTTGCTCATCAACTTCAAATCAACTTCAACTCACTATCGTTGCTGTTACTAAAAAGCATAAAAGTATTGGGTCATTTTTCAATATTGTCAGTCGTTTGTGTAATGTTGTTGGAGGTTCTTGTAAGCACCAAGATATGCTCCGAGAGAGTCAAAGAAAGAAGATCATGGAAAGGATTGCGAGTGATGACATCAAGACCGGAAGAGGATAACATATGCACTATCTCAAGTGCTACAAAGGAAGGATCAAGATATTGTTAATGCAATTCATCTTGTTAATGTATCAAAAGCACGTTTGCAAGCAATGAGGGATAGTGGATGGGAGACTTTGGTGAGTGAAGTTTCTAAGTTTTGTAGCATAAATAAAATAGCGATGCTTGATATGGAAAATGAATATGGAGCTAGAGGAAAAGGAAGGCGTAGAATCGAGAAAATGACAAATCTTCACTATTATCAAGTTGATCTATTTTATTCTGTGATTGACTTGCAAGCTTCAGAGTTAAATCAACGTTTTGATGAAGTCAACACAGAATTGCTTTTATGCATGACATGCTTCAATCCAAAAGATTCATTTTCTGCATTTGATACTAAGAAGCTACTTCATCTTGCAAAATTTTATCCATCTGAATTTCCTGAAGTTGTTTTGTATCAACTAGAAAGTCAACTTGAAAACTTCATTTTTGATGTGCGCTTAGATGAAAAGTTCTCAAAAGTTTCAAGGATTGGAGGTCTTGCTCAGAATATGGTTTCTACTGGAAAACTTGATGTTTTTCCATTGGTGTATTTGCTAGTTAAATTGTGTTTGATTCTACCAGTTGCTACCGCGACAGTAGAAAGAGCTTTCTCAGCTATGAATATCATCAAAAGCCCGCTTTGCAATCGCATGGGAGATCAATTATTGAATGATTGTTTAGTGACTTACATCGAAAAGGGTGTATTCGTAGAAGTGACTGCTGAAACTATAATGAAGCGATTTCAGAAGATGAAGAGTAGAAGAAAAATGCTTTAGTTATCATGTTTAACTTTTATGTTTTGGAATATTGTAATATATATGATACTATGATCAAATTGATAGCTTTATTTTCTGTTTTTAGTTTTTTTAACTTTCTTGTGAACTTTTAAACTTATAATTATTTTGGACCCCCAGTAAAAAATGTCTGCCTCCGTCACTGATTGTGAGTGTATATACTTTGATAATAACTTGTGAGTGCATAAATTATGGGCATTATTTATGGACAATAAATTGTACATAAATTTAATAACATACAAATCTAAAGTATCGCTATAATTTTATAACAATAAATTGTACATAAATTTAATAACATACAAATTTAAAGTATCGCTATAATTTTATATAGATGTGTCGCGTCAATATAGAAAACAAAAAAATTGTTCTCTATTAGACAATATATGTAGAATACAAACGTTCCTCATATGGAAGGAAAAATCAAATCCTAGTTCGAAAAGGAAAAAAAAAAAATGAAAATAAAATAAATCCTAAAATATATTAAAACTATCAAACGGGGCTTGAAAACAAAAAAAATTGGAGCTTCGGAGCTCATATATCACAAGCAATGTGTTTTGTCCGTCTCACCATATATGTCCACGAAAATTCTGTCATTAATTCCGTTTTGGGTTGTCCTCCAAAACTACGCACCTTCTATTTTTGGATATAAACTCACTTTCACTATACTAATAAACAATGCAAATAAAGATGGATCATATCTTCACTATCAATAAACAATACAATACAATACACTACATTACACTGAAGGTGAGACCTAATTTTCACTATCAATAAACAATACAAATAAAGATGAATCTTATCTCTACTATCAATAAACAATGAAGTACAATATACTACACTGTGAGACCTAATTTTCACTATCAATAAATAATACAAATCAATTACAATATTTTTAAAACTCGTGCCTGTCAAAGAATTTTGGGAGACGTAGGGAGTAGCAACTTCGAACCCAATCATAAAAGTTATGTCCGTTTTGATTTCTGCCAATAACCACCTTTGCTCGATATTTCATTTCTTCCACACCATCTGTGCATGTCGTGTGGATACAATAAGTACATTTCTAAATAAAACATATGCTTATCATGTTGTAGATTGAACGTTCATACCAAACACAAAGAGCATTATTCACTCGATTGCTCATGTTGACACTCTAAATCAAATACATTTTCTCATTTCTCTTTGTTTTTAAGTTCTTAAACAAAAACTACATGACAACTACAATAATTTAACTGGTGACCTATCGTCAGGGACGCATCTAGTAATAACTTTGAGAGGGCTTAAGCCCCTACCCAAAAAGGAAAAAATAAATTATTCTATAAAAACCCTGAAATTATTGTTAATTTATGTATATTATAGTGTAAATGCCCTCACTACCAAACTAACAACAATCAAACCGAAAATTTAGATTATATAGCCCCTACTGAAGATTTTTTCTGAATCCACTCCTACCTATCGTACCATGAATACCATTGATGTGTTCATAACTGTTGATGTGAAAAGACTATTCCGGATGCTAAGTCAACAATGAAACATAATCATGCATAGGGTATGCAGGATATGTATTTATATAACCATTTTAATTAGGAATGTCAATTTAGCCTGAAATCAACGCGCAGATCCAAATAATCCGAGAAAAGGTGGGTTATGGTCAAAAATTATAGCTTGAAAATAAAAAAAGCTAGTAGTACCGGACTGAAAAAAGCCCGAGCCCGATAGACCTAGACCAAAAAGCCCGATGGGTTGTCTATGTGTCAAAATTCATTACTTATAAATTTAATAATAGGGTCGTGTTCAATTATTATTAAGTATAAGGTCGTGTTCAATTATTATTGAGTAGTCATCATTTTAAATTATGTGTTTTCCTTCAACACTTAATGAAAATTTAGGAAAGATGTTTGAAATCATGCTTATTTTTTTGTTTGTATGAGGTTAAATATATTAGATTGAAAAACATAACATATTTGTTGTTGCAAGAATTTGACAATATCCCAGCAACCAAAGGGATACTGTTAGAGCCGAAATTTTTAGCCCAAATTTTTTTAATCTGACTATCTCGAACCGAAAAATAACCCGAACCCAAATCCAATAGGATTGGCCTGAACCAGATGAGTTATCCAATTTACCCCTAATTTTAAATAATAGGGAGACATGAAATAATAGTAATTGAAGTAAACTTAAAAAGAAAAAGAAAGAAGTACTAATACATAATGAAATTCCCATATTTAGATTAGATAACCGGTCCCAGCAAAGTACAAAAATTCCACATAAACCCCGAGATCCTAACCCTCGCTTTCGTCACCACCTTTTTCTCGTGTTTTTCCGCTCTCCTCACTAACCAATTTCTCTCACATTTTTTTCAGCTCCATTTTCAACACAATATAACTCCCAACAAATCTAACCAAATACACACACACACTACCATCTCAATCTCAATCTCATACCCATTCCGATTCATTCATCGCTATTTCATTTTTCCAAATTTTTCTTTTTTATTTGTTTTGCTGATCGACGTGAAAAATTCGCTGATATCTGCTCGGAATGGCGCCGGCGGCCGGCGTAGTGTCACAGAGCGACCGGGCTCCGACGAAGCCGATGGTGGTCCCGCACATTCGGACGGCGTCGGCTGCGGCGGTGCCGGAGGCATTCGCCAAGGACGCCATCATCGCGTGGTTCCGCGGCGAGTTCGCGGCGGCGAACGCTATCATCGACGCGCTCTGCACCCACCTGCAGGAGCTGGAGAGCGTCGGCGGAGGGGTGGATTACGGATCGGTCTTCGGCGCGATTCACCGCCGGCGGATGAATTGGGTGCCGATCCTTCAGATGCAGAAGTACTACCCCATCGTCGATGTAATAACGGAGCTAGAGAAAGTCGCCGAGAAGAAGAAGGAGATGGTGGTGGTGGGAGCTGGTGGTGGTTGTACGTCCGCTTTCAAGGAGGAGTACGTTGAGAAGGAGAAGAATGTCGAGGGTAGTGATGATGCCGCCGGCGAAACTGTGGCGGAAGACGGCGGCGAGACGGTGGTTGATTCGCCGGGAAGTGATTACACTGATTCAGGTTAGTCGATTTATTCTCGCTCGATCTCTCTTTCAGATTAATTCCTCGAAAAATTAATTTTTGATCAAATTTTCCTATCATTTTCTATAATTAAGGTTCATTTTCATTTTTTTTCTTTATAGATTGACCGTCCGATCCAAAAATTGATTTTACTCAATTTTCCTTTTAAATCAGAACTTCATGGCTTGCGCATCTCACCAAACCGCTGTTTGTTTTTATTTCATTTTAATAATTGGTCACGTTTATATGTATGTATTTAAAGCAAATTTACTTTCAAAGTAACCTAGTAGTTTTAAGTATTAATGTTTGTCGTTTCTCTGTCTTTATTTTTTTTCTTTCTTTGAGCAGTTGTTGTTTTTATGTTGGGACAGTAGCTGTTCTGCTATAATAAACAAAGTGTAATAATAATCATAAACAAAAAGGCCTTAAAAAGCTCACAAATCGAGTGATTATATTATTCCTCGTTCCTGTGAACATGTGAGGTTTGTGGCGGTAAAATTGGTGATTTATTATTAAAAGAAAGTGCACCTGGAGATGCGCGAGGTACCACCAAAATTAAATTCTCTTGAGCTGCTCATGATCTTTTTCTAAGGTAGAAATTGCGTTGTTTTTTCTATTACAATGCAACACACTCAGCACACTCACCTGTGATAACTTGAACTTCAACCTATTGTTAGTTGAAAATGAAGCATATTTTCGTAGTAGAAATTGGGTCGCTAGTTAAGGCTGAGAGTGATTGTATGAGCAAAAGGGCACGTAGAATAATCTATGAGATTCTAGATAATGTTTCTATAATTCTATTTGAAGTTGAAATAGTATTTGGAACAGAGTATAATTCAAACAAAATACCCCGTCCTCTATTTAGTAACCCAAAATTTTGGGCACAAGATTTTATGTAGTTTGATAATTTATTAATAAATTAAAGTGTTAAAGTGGAATAATTGTGGGCTCATCTAATATTTTTAATAGTATTAAAGTGTTAAAAAGTAGAGTGATAAAGTGTTGAAGTGATTGTGGGGCCTACGTCTCAAAATGGAAAGGTTCGATAAATGAAGGAGGTCCCAATATAGTAAGAGTGTCAGTAAATGGAGAACGGATAGAGTACTTTTTCTCTGCTGAATTTAATGCCTATATTTGGTTGCATGCATTGAAGGGAAAGTGACACTCTTAATACTTAATTTAATGAAGAAAAAAGGTAAATGAAAATTGAAGGCCTCCAAACTAATGGGACTAAGGGGGTGTTTGGCTAAGTTTATTTGAAAGAGCTTATAAGCTCTTATAGCTTATTTTTGGAGCTTATAATCTCTTGGAGAGCTTATTTTGACAAACACAATTTCATTGCTTATAAGCTCTTAACATCTTATAAGCTACTTAAAGTAGCTTATAAGCTTAGTCAAACACCCCCTAAATTTGTTGATTGCTTTTAGCAATAGATTGAGTTGATGTATAGCTGCTGAATTAAGGTTTCTCTTCTTGAATGAAATAAAGACAATCTTGATATATTTCTTCTAATATTGGTATTTTACCATTCTACTTTGTTAATCTGGGCTGCAGGATCCCAAGAACTGCAGATATTATGTTCGAACCACGAAGAGTGTGAATCTCGTCAAGCCCAGATCAAGATGACGAAAGGGTTCGTGGCAAAGGAGCCAGTGAAGGGGCAAATGGCAAGTCTCTTTCTTTTTTCTATGTGTGTATGTGTTATTATTTCATGTGCACAACAAATACAACAACCATGCTTAATCAAAAAACGCATACATGGGGATGACAGGTGAATGTTGTTAGAGGTCTCAAGATGTATGAAGACATATTCACTGAAGTTGAGCTTTCAAAGTTGAATGATTTTGTGAACGAGCTACGATTGGTTGGTCGTGATGGTGAACTTTCAGGTGATTCGTGATGCTCCCATACTCCCAGATATGCGTTGCTCAGGGATTTTATCATGTGTCATCTAACTCAGTGCCAGTGGATCTCAGGTGACACATACATTCTATACAATCAACAAGTGAAAGGGAACAAGAGAGAGTTGATCCAGTTTGGGGTTCCCATTTTTGGGCAGATCAAAGAAGATGCTACAGATAAATTTCAAAAGAGTATGGCAAGTTTTACATTCAATGCATCAATTGCTAATCTTAAATGATTACGATACTTACCTATGTCTTCTTCTACTCACAAAAGAAGCATTCCACCATGTCGAAACAGGCTACATTGAGCCGATTCCAGCTCTCATCCAAGATGTGATCGATCACTTGATCCAATGGCATCTGATTCCGGATAACAGGAAACCCAATAGTTGCATCATAAACTTCTTTGACGAGGTATTACATCCTTCAACTATGTCATTTATTGATCTATTTTGAAATTATAGATATTCTAATGAGTGTCTCAGTTACATTTCTATACTAGAAGAAAGTTTACAAAATAGAATAGTTTGTTGATTAATGCAGGGAGAGTATTCTCACCCTTTCCTAAAACCACCTCACTTGGACCAACCTCTCTCCATCCTGCTTCTCTCCGAATCAGCTATGGCATTCGGTCGAACGCTTTTCAGTGATAGTGAAGGGAACTACAAAGGACCTCTCACCCTCTCTATTAAAGAAGGGTATGTAGTTAATCCTCACTCTTGGATCATCAAACTTACTTGAATAAAGCATATTCATATTCCATGTACTTTCAAGTAATTTTCAAAGACAAAATTTCGTATTTGAAAATTACGATTCGAGCTCATATCTAAAGGCATATTTGCAATTTTGTGTTTTGTAAATCTTGAACATTTTCAGGTCTCTTTTGGTGATGAGAAGAAATAGTTCAGACACAGCAAGACATGCTATGTGCTCCTCTCTAAACAGGAGGGTTAGCATTTCTTTTTTCAAAGTAAGGAATCTAAGAAGGACAGAGACAGAAAGTAACCTCGAATCCATGGCTTTGTGGCAACGGGGACTCACATCTCCGTACACTACTACACAAGATAGCTACGAGCCTTTGGACGCAATCCCAAATTGTAGCTTTCTTCATTCTCCAGTTGTGATGCTGGCCCCAGTTGGCCCCGTGGCTGTGGGGCCCGGAGGAACTCCACGTGGTGGCACCGGAGTTTTCCTTCCATGGAGCGTGGGGTTATCAAAACCTGCAAAGCACCTCCCACCACGAGCCCAGAGGCAGCGGTTCCTTCCTCTTCCTTCCACTCTAGACACGCGAAGTTGAAGATTGGGGCTGTGATTTTTATACGCAACAGCTACCCGCTAGCGAGTTTTTAATTGAATTTTGCTATTATTTATGCTTCGAAGAAGCAATTTTTTTTTCAGATGAGAATGAGTTGCAATTCATATAGGTTTAGAAACCGAAATTTTGGAGTTTAATTTCACACTTGAGATTGAGGGTTAGTTTAGGCAAAGGGTGAAGTGTTGTATCGACTTGTTTATCTTCAGGTTGATGTTTTTTGAGATTTCAGGAACATCAACAGAAAGAGCCAAGTTCGAGGTTACAATCAATGACTGATAAAATCACAATTCTTCATCAATGAACACAAAGAGCCACATAAACAAAGGCAATTAAAGCATACAATTTATGACGAGTAAGAGGAAAGAATCAAAGCAGCACATTTTTCATCAATTCAAATGAGACTTACATTTCTTGATATTTACTTGGTAAGTATCCTTAATGGGATCATTCTTTGTTATCCCTTCCATTTGAAAATCCAACAGTTTCTGCCCGAGGCGCCATTTTCTCTCCTAGCTATCAAGATTTGACTGGTTGATCATCATCCTCAATATCCCAGGTCAAGTCTTCATCATCTTCTGCAGCACTGAGTTGCTTCCTCAACTCTTCTCTATTTGGTCTCTCACTAGTCGAAACTTTCTTCTCATTGTCACTTCCAATATCCTCAATCTCGTCCCACCCCATTTCTTCTTCCTCGGTCTTAACCTCATGCTTAGACACTTCTGCAACTTGGCCTTTCTCACCAGTTTCACCCTCATCAACACCCACATTCTCATCAATCTTCATTTTGATACTTTCCTCAGGTTTCAATCTCTCATCACTTATCACTCCAGCAACTTCATTATTCATTGTTTTTCTCTCATTAGAAGCCTCAGCTCTTTCAACCAAATCCTTCTTAGCTCCATCATCCACATTGACATTGCCTTCTTCCTTCTCAAGCTGCGTTCCATCACTCGAACTACCTCCTTTCTCACCGAGAATCGAGCTACCATCCTTCTCCTTCTCCTCCTCCTCATCAACATCCCATGACAGCTCATCATCGTCTTCATCCACTGACATCGCTCTCTTCACAAGTTTCGCCCGGGCCTTCTCTTGCTGCTCGAGCTTGTCCACTCTGTAAAAATACCTACACCAGAATGTCTCATGATCAACTACATTTGGAACAACCTTCCTAATAGTAGCATCCAATGCCCCATTTTCACCAATCAAACCCTCGATATCGGCACTTCTCTCCTCGAGCTTGAAACTCGATTTCCACTTCCCGTAGTCCTCCAAATCATCCGGCTCCTCACAGAACGTATTCAAATCGCTCTGAATCCCACTCAACTGCGCCTCGAATCGACTGTACCTCCCCGAATTCAAGCTCCGGTTCACCTCCGGTGTCTCGGACTCCCCATCCGAAAAGTGCGGCTCCTTCGAGATGATCTCCGCCGTCGATTTCAGTACTCCATCCAGAACGCCATGAGCCGCCGATGTTCCGGCTTCGAGCGACGCCGGAAGCTCCTTCACGGCTCTGCTCGCAGCTTCCCGGATTATCTCGGATTCCTTTCTCAGACCCGACCCAAATTCCTTCAGATCTCTGCTGTACGCCTCGATCACCGATTCGGATCTGGTGGCTAGTGTTTTGATCAAGCTCCCGAAGCTCCACCCGTCAGCGTCGCCGCCCTGAGCGGCGGCGTTCGGATTCCGGTCTTCGTCCGGCGAACTGACGGCGGAGTCCGGGCCGGATTCGCGCGGGCTCTCGGGTCTTGGAGGCTCCGGATCGTCTAAGATGATGGATTTGAAGAAATTCATGGCGTGAGTTTGCGAATTGAAGGGTTTCTAATTGGGGCTTGGTGGAGATTTGAGATTTGGGAATTATATAATTAAAGTCTTCGCTGCGATTTAGAAATGGTGGGTTACTTGTTACCGGCCGAGACGGTTACGGCAGAGCGCGCACAGTTTATTTGGGCCGGTCATTTAGAATCCGACCCATTAGTCCTACTTGGAGTTGTCGTTTCCTAACATTATTATATTTTCTGCGATTTTATAATTATTGGCTAAAGCTCGTTAATTCAGTTAGAGGCACATTAGGAAATGTAATATCGAAAATTAATACTCCTTTCGATTCTCTTGTAATGCACTCTTTCTTTTTTCTTTTTTTTATACGTTACGATTCTCCAGACCATTCAATTTTTATTTTTCTACGATATCTCACTATTTTTTTTTATAATTTGATACCATTATTTCTATTTATTTACAAAAAACACCTTATTTAACTACTTTTATTATTCGAATGGTGGAAATTCTTACGTACGTGTAAGCATAGTTCACTTACCTACATCAAACAAAACTAACATTTCTTAAAACTTGTGTTGAAATAAATATGTTTGTCTACAGAATCAGAGAACTAATAAAATGCACAATTTGAGTTGTTAAAAATGAGAAGAAATCACTTAAAACAATTTTATGACATTCCCTCATACAATTTTTCTTTTCCAAATCTCAAAATAAATACGAGCAAACATCACACACGTCATATATATAATACAAAGCGAACCGATCGAGCTAGATGTTCTTTGACTCGAGACACATGTTTCTCTCTCATCCAATAACCCTCTATATCTCTCATCACTCCTCCAAAGAATTGTTGGAGGAGCGATAAAGATCATAAGGCGCCCACAAATAATCAACACTGCAAGGCCTCCTCGAATCCAACCTCAGCCATGGCTTCCCCTTCCCACTCCAATGCAGCAAACTAATGGGACCGGGGTGCAATCCTCTACATCTCCCCTCCACATTATCCCCTCCCAATCCATGCTGGTTCCATCTATGATCAACGGCCTCTATTCTCCCGGCCAGAACCAGCAAGAACGGCGGCAGCGACCCCAGGTGATATATCCTCCTCTGCTTCTGCACCACCATCCAACTCTCCACTCTCTCAGTGTACCCTAATCTCCTCCACTTCTCCAAATCCATCACCATCACCCCCGTGTTGAAGTAGCACGCCCTCCGCCCCTCGAAGGTTCTAGAAAGTTCTGGACTCGACCACAGGGCGTCGGTGAAGTAGCTCGTGAAGTTGGCATGGCAGTACTCGGGCGCGGCCACGACCTTCCCCTTTAGGTCCGTGGCCCATAGCTTTGCCACGTCGTCGACCATGATGACGTCGGAGTCGAGGTAGATCAAGCGCTCAACCCCCTTGGGCAGGGTGTGCGCAAGGTAGATCCTCGCGTAGTTCAAGGGCTGGTCGAGCGCCTGGCGGACCGACCTTGAGATCAGGCCCCGGACTCGGGTAGTCTCGAGGCGGTAGAGCTCGAAGCTGAGGTAGGGGAAGGTGGAGGTGATGGCAGAGAGGACAAGGGGGTCGTGCCGGGCCCAGACGAAGTGGAAGAAGACGTTCTCGGGGCAAGCAGAGTGCTGAAGGATGGAGAGGACGGCCGCCGTAGTGCCACGGAGGTAGGCGGCGTCCAGGGTCATGGCGATGTGGATGGTGGCGGTGGAGGAGTTGGTGGTGGTGGAGGGGCATTTTTCGCCATTGCGAAACTTCGGGGCTTCACAGAAGGGTGGAGGGGGGAGGTTGGGCTGGGAATGGGCGGTGGTGGGGTGGAGGAGCAGGAGAGGGAGGAGGAGGAGGAGGAGAAAGGGGAGGAGGAAGGCGGCAGCGGCGGCCATCCTGAAGTTATAATGGAGGAAGAGAGAGGAGAGAGGCAGCAGCCATTGGAGGCTGGTGGAGAGAAGATGATGAATGGATGGATAAATTGGACAGAGGAAAGAAAGGGAGAAGGAGAGAAATTGGTGGGATTTATTGTTTTTTGGGAGGCATGCAATTATCCTCGGAGAATCCATGCAAATATATATATATATATATATATATATATATGAGTGTGTTTTTGCTAAATATATATACATATTTGTCACAACATTTAAGTAAAATTAAATATGTAACTAAAACATGATAAGTGGAATAGTATTTTTGTTTAACCCTATAACAAGCAGGGGGGGGGGGGAGTCTGCATGTTTGGTATATTAATTTAGTAATGTCTATATTAATATAGTACCAAGGTAAATAGTAGAGAATAAACATATATAGCTAATATATGTAAGTGTTTGGTAGCATTACTAAAATCTATGTACAACTATAACAAGTGTGGTAGCATATATTAAGCTCTATACTAACTTATATAATTCCTAAAATAACCTTATACTTTTTATTAAATTACAAATATATCTTTACCTTCTTTAATTATCGATTCTTCTATATTTTTTAGGGGTTAAAAGGGGCAATATGATTTTACTATGCAAATCCATATTACTTAAATGGGGGGTAGGGAGAGTTAAACATGATTGAGAAAATAGTGTTTTAGTAGAGGGCTTTTACTTAGCATAGGGCCTCGTGTTTAACTAATTTAGCATACCAAACATTATTCAAAGCCATACTATTATACAATAATAGGTTTTATATAGCTTATCAAACAAGCCTAACACTATTACACTAATGTAGTATGTTCATCTTCACTTGTAATTGCTTTGTAATTCTTTATTACGATTTTTCTTTTCCTATGGTTTTATCTCTCTCATTAAATATATGTAAACTATATAATTAATTTTGAACATGGATTATGTTTCCATGTAAAGATAAAGATATTTACACATTAATAAGATAGATTAAAATCGAATAGAATACATTCAAACAATTTTTTTCAGGGGAAATATGAGTCTTCATTTCTCCCATGTCTCGCAAAAGAAATGGCAAAAAGATGATACATTTCACTGCATAATTCTTATCAATTTACTCAAGAGTGTTGAGCAGTTGGTTTTTTTTTTTTTTTTTTTTTTTTTTTCCTGCTACTGCTTATAAGTTGTATCACAGATTAAAATGGCAATATATCTGCAATATAACACTACTTCAACTGAATAGCACAAACGCATATAAACTCGCATGTACCTCTAACCAGTGGATGTGAATTCTCAAGAGACTAAAGAAAGAACCTATAACAGTTCTATGATACAACAGAAGATCAAATTATACATTACAAGAAAGATGCTACAAGGAAACCTTACAACGAATGTCAAAGCTCGTCTTTGATTGGAGTTGTTTGATAGCAAGCTTCGTCCCAATAGTAGGGGAACTTCAACCTGGTAGCTGTATGTGGCATATTCCAATCGTCGTATATGAACCTACAGCCAAAATTCATGAACTCTCACTCATTTTTATTTTATCTAAAAGAGCCAACAATATCCTCTTACCTAAAGTGAATGCTTCACAGGAAAAAAAAAAACAAAAAACAAAAAACAAAAAGTAAGTAGCAAAGACGAGATTGCTTTGGCTAGATTTGATAGTGAGATCCAATATGTGGATGCATGAATATGAAAAGAATTCTTGCTGGTATATACACGGTTTTTAAGATAAGACACACACGCGCATGTCAATTATAAGCATGATTTTTGTCATTAGTCAGGTAAAAATCTTATTACCATATAGTCACGTCTGAAGATGACAATCTTTGAAAACCACAAGACAATAGTTGTACAATCAAAAGAGATCCTACAACTTGATTAGAGGTGCCTTAATCTCTGAGGATTTATATAGAGTTGCACTTCATAATATGGGAGTATTGTCAGTTCAGGGGTTCATTCGGTAAGATGTGAAATAGATTTCATAAAGAAACACTATGAAGAAATCAGATGTAATGGTTCAAGTAGTCAGAGCTAACTATTACTATTCAATAAAACAGAGTACATAGTAACTTACACTTTCACTGGTGGTCTAGATATAACAACCATAACTTGCAAATCCTCCTTTTCATTTGTGTTCCACAGCTACAGATAATCACAGTCACGAGATAAGGAGAAGGCATTTAATTTGAAGTAACTAGATTAGCATGGGCAAGGGAAGATCAGGAGGGTTTAGTTTTCAGAAGTCTCACTTGTTACCATGAGATTCGGAAATCATTAAACAGATATGATGAAGATGTAAAGATCAGATACAAAGTTATTGAAACTCAAACAAACTTTCAGTGGGACTGAAAAAACAACAGAACAAATTCCTGTAAATTCAAATGGCACGTAACTACGTGATTTATTATACAAAGCTTCAAGGCCTAAAACTTGATGAGTGTGTGATATACACAGCTCTGTGTTTGTGCAAGTACTAAGCATAACCAGGTTGCAACACACACACACACATACAGAGAGCTAGGCACGCTGCCCTAGAACATGCAAGTGTAACAACTCACAAGCAATTCGAAGTTGAATAATATTACACACAACTCAGCATAACTTGTTACGCCTCACTAGCTAACCAAACCGGCAGTGAAAAATTTATCTAAAGACTGCACATATCTTCATTTCTGCTATATTCCCTATAATAAGTAAAGTTAAAGTACAAATCCACCATACAAAGTTGCAGGTAGCATACAAAAATTGATTGAACTTCTTCTTGTTTTGCCAAAATCAATATGCTGTACGAACCTTGCCCACATACCAACAACAATCATATGCACAAATCCTAGAACACACCAGCCACTTTAACCTAAAACCTAAGAGGGGAACATTCAGATAAACGGAAAACTAAACAAGCCAGTATACCTGATGAGCATCATTTACAGGGACAAAAAATGTACTATTCTTGAAAATTGGAAACTCCTGAGGAATGCCTGGGTAATTTTTATGTGAATCTGAGGCAAGATAGAGGGTGCCACTCCCTTTCAAAACCACAAAGATTTCCTCACATGAATGCCTATGAATCGGTGTATGAGCACCCGGAGCGAATGTCTGAAGCCATACCTCAATCTGCCAAGAACCCCACATTCATCGACTCTTAAAAATATCGAAATCAACATAACTAGGAATAGAAAAAACCCTCATTCAATCAAAGTACTAAGATCGTAAGAACTCAAACAGAAACAATAGAAACAAATGAATTGAACCGTAATCACCTCCTTAAAACCGTGCATCAAAGAACCCGCAACGGTGATGTGAGATAAACCATCCCTACCATAGTTATCCCCACGAATTTCACTGATATTTCGGACTATCGGCACCCCTGCAATTCGATTACCACGAGTAAGCAAGAAAATTGTTTGAAGATCGAATAACTTGATTGATTAACTTCACGCACGCATTAATTTTGATGAAATGAATTAGAGAGAGGAGCTTACCATTAGCTGCACAGTGGGAACTTTCGGCAGTTGCTGAGAACAGAAGCGCAATGAAGAAGGAAATCCAAAGAAAAGCCATGACTTTTTCGAGATTCTTCAGCGTGAATTTGCGAGTTTATGCTTTATATATGTATGTAGCAAGTCCAATAGCTTCGGTTCGAAACTCCGAATAACATTTTGTTAAATTTAGAATTAATTCGTCTAAAATACAATATTAATCGGTTATCTATATACCTATTATAAAGTATTATACCCTATTATAAAAGTGTATTGTTTTATAAAATTTGATTTGCCTATTATATCCCTATTATATATCAATTTTAAGGTTATTATGGTAATTTAATATTATACAATAAACTTAATAAATACTTTTAACATAATAACTAGATTTGTAGTATAGTTCTAACCCCCGCCGAAAAATAAATTCGACGAAATTAGGCTTTAGGTAGCTCCTCCTCGTCATGAGACGAGGTTTAGGCTTTAGGTAGCGCGACCTCGTCATAAGATGAGGTTTTGGCTTTAGATAGCTCTACCTCGTCGTAGGACGAGGTTTTGGCTTTAGATAGTTTTACCTCGTCATAGGACAAGGTTTGGCTTTAGATAGCTCTACCTCGTCGTAGGATGAGATTTTGGCTTTAAATAGCTCTACCTCGTCTTTGTTTTGGCTTTAGATAGCTGTTTTGGCTTTAGATAGTTTTACCTCGTCGTAGGATGAGGTTTTGGCTTTAGATAGCACGACCCCATCATAAGATGAGGTTTTGGCTTTAGATAGCTCTACCTCGTCGTAGGACGATGTTTTGGTTTTAGATAGCTCTACCTCGTCGTAGGACGACATTTAAGCTTTAGATAGCACGACCTCGTCATAAGACGAGGTTTAGGCCCGTCTTCATTTTAAACAAAGGTAATTCGTCTTTGTTTTTAACGAAGGTAGTGCCTCCTCGTTTAAATAAAGGTAGTTCGTCCTTATTTTTAACGAAGGTAGGCTTGAGGTTCCTTATTTGTCGAGATAATATGCGTAAGTGGAGTAGAGAGAGATGTGCAAGATGTATGCAATGCAAGATGTATGCAAGACCCTAAAAAGACGACGTAAATGACCTAAATGAACTATATGACTTGAACATTACTCTCGGCCACTTATGCAAGGTATCTCTTTAAATAAGTAATGTGTCATGCACGGGGTATTGGCTTACCGGATAAGTGGGCGAGCTTGTATGACCTTTGTCGAGGACTTCTTATGCTCGGTAAGGTCTTTCCCATGTGGCTTCAAGCTTGCCGAGCCTTGCAGCCTTGCTGACTTCAATATTTCGAAGAATGAGGTCGCCTACTTGGAATGGTTGGTACTTGACTCTGGTTATAATACCAAGCTACTTGTTGCTTGTACTTGGCTTCCCTTATGTAGGCGAGCTCTCTTTTTTCTTCCACCAGACCTAGGCCGGTTCGGAGATTCTCTTCATTGTCTTCGGCTGAAAAATTGATAGACCGAGGGCTCGGCAGGCTGATCTCTACCGGGATCACTGCTTCGGATTTATACACCAAACTGTAGGGTGTTTCACTGTTCGAAGTTCGGGGAGTTGTGCGGTATGATCATAAACTTGGGGTAAGTTTGCTACCCAGTCTCCTTTGGCTTTATCGAGGCGAACTTTGAGTCCTTTGATGATCGTCCAATTTGGTGGTGATTTCAGTCCGAAATTGGCGAATAACAGAAGCTGCTCCAAACAAATCGTGATTTCGCGAGTCGTGCAGCAGCACGAACTTCCAGACACGATTCCCGCCGCACCGGTGATCGGTTTTCGACGGGCTACCTACCGTTGGAATTCTCTCGATGAGTAGAACATGTTTTCGGGTGGTTTCGTCCGATTTGGTGATGATTTCAGTCCAGAATTGGCGAATAACAGAAGCTGCTCCGAACAAATCGTGATTTCGCGAGTCGTGCAGCAGCATGAACTTCCAGATGTGATTCCCGCCGCACCGGTGATCGGTTTTCGACGGGCAACCTACTGTTGGAATCCTCTCGACGAGTAGAACATGTTTCCGGGTGGTTTCGCCCGATTTGGTGGTGATTTCAGTCCGGAATTGGCAAATAATAGAAGCTGCTCCGAACAAATCGTGATTTCGCGCGTCGTGCAGCAGCACGAACTTCCAGACACGATTCCCGCCGCACCGGTGATCGGTTTTCGACGGGCAACCTACCGTTGGAATCCTCTTGACGAGTAGAACATGTTTCCTGATGGTTTCGTCCGATTTGGTGGTGATTTCAGTCTGGAATTGGCGAATAACGGGGGAATGTCTTGCCGGTTCTTTCCAAGATCGCCGGTATGTTGCCGGGTTTAGATCTTATGCATGGCTTGCCTCGCCTTTGTGGATTTTGGCTTCCTGAACCGGTGGATTTGCTGTCGGACCTTGTCCAATTTGCTGAATATCCTTTTCCTTGTTGGCGGCGGCAGCGGCGGCGATTGATCGTGTTGGTCTTCCTGTCATGGCTGTAGATTACCTAGAAAACTTTTGATCGGAAATCACAAATTTTTCTTTCCCACAGACGGCGCCAATGATCGATCTTATTTTCATAGGCAATTAATAAACGTTGACAAGGAATTAACGAACACGAAAATAAAAGGACACGAAGGATTTACGTGGTTCGATCTATCGGAATAGATCTACGTCCACGGAGCAAAAGAGAGTATGGATATTATTGCTAGTGTGAGTATTGGTTACAAGATTGTTCTCCCCCCCTCAATCTATTCTAAGCCTCTATTTATAGGTAATTACATGGAGTTCGACTATAATACAAAGTCTATTCCTATAAGGACTCTTTGAGCTTATCTTCTTCTTATGGGCTGGCATCCGAGCTTCTATATCTCTCTTGGAGCTTGAGTTATAGTCGATATAGGAGTCTTGGTTGCCTTGGTGAAGAAGTTTCTCTTTCTTAGTTGGGTTCGAGCTGCGTAGGCCGAGCTTAACTGTCAGGGCATAATTATATTGGGCCTGATGCTTGGGCCTAGGAGCTGGGACCGTATCCTATCAAACACCTTGCTAGCATCCATAAAAATTATAGAGGAAAACCAAGAAAATAAATTCACTTGTGATAATTTCTTTAACATTTGGGCTCATAATCCACGACGAACATATTCTAACTATTAGGTTACAGGTTAGTAGACGTAATTGATACTTAGATTATTAAGTGAGCTATATAAATATATTAATATATATATTTCTAATCAAGTTAATATATCATGGAATATGGATAACTATGTATAAGACTAATCAATTAATTTAAAGAAAATGCTTTATTGCTAAGTTTAAATGTATTATTAAATATACATTATGCATACGTTTAGTATAAATAGAAAACATCGAAGGAACATAAATTCACGTGTTTAGAACAGGATGAAGGGAGTACATCTCTTACCATAAATATTATAATGAGAAAAAAAAAGGTGCATGAAATCTATGATAAAACATAAAATCACGAATACATATATGAATTAATAATCTAACAATGGAGATAAAAGAAAATGGACGGAAGAATGAAGTTAATCTAAACTAATTATATGATTTAGAAGAGATTCAGGTTGAGGAGCTGCTTACTTCTTATTCTCTTGCAACAAATTGAACAAAATAAATACCGGACAAAATTTCTAAATTATAAATTCTAACAACTGTAATAAACTTTATTAATTCTATAAAATAACCATATTATACACAAAAAAAAAAAAAAAGCTCTACATTGCAATCATTGATTTTTGTAAAAGTTAAGTTCATCTTTTATTAATAAGATTAGCATAGAAGGAAATATTTCGACAATGTACGTGGAATATGAATATAGAAAAACAACCCCAACACTAGAGATCTCACATATGTATAGATGGAGCTCTTTGATTGGTAGAAAACTGACGCCGCTACGATGGCCGGCGATTTGACTTTGTCGAGGGTAAAATCAGGATGAATAGGCGGCGTATATGCACAACATCAGCAGGTTGTCGCCTTCTATTTCGTAGCCGCAATGTGGAGGACGATTTGTGATCTAGGGTATTTCATATAGTATCTATATATAGAGAGGGGTTTAAAAAGTTAAACGCTATTAACCTTAAAAATAATTAAGTGAAAATTTAAATGATTTTCAATCCACTATAAGTGCCACCAACCACATTTACTTAATTGTCACTAATCAACATAATCAACAATTAATTTACATAAAATTGTATTTATTTCAAATTTAGTGAAAACTAATTTCAAGAGATATAATCTCTTATAATAAATATAAATTAATATAAATTGATCGTTACCCATTTAAATATATATATATATATATATATGTATATATAGATATACTATGTTCAATACAAAGTATCTATTATATATTACTATATTTGAATATATGTTATGGATACCACTATAAAAAAATATAGAAATAGTTAGCAAAAACTCATTACTTATGCTATTGATTAATATTAGAATAAAAATCTCTCCATAAACATACGTTATAAATACCAATTTTTAATTGCTTGGTTGACTTTGTCATCTGATATTAGTCTATACATTTAATTATCATTAATAAATTAGTTTTTTAAAAAACATTCTATATATGGAAATTATCATTTATAAATTGAAGTTACTAATTATAGATTACACAAAATTACTAGATTACACAAAATTACTAAAAACGGCAGTCCGTAGCTGTTATTATTATGTAGACTAGTGACAATAGTTTCATTATATGAGATTATGAGTGATGTCTCAAAAACTAATCTTTAATAGCAAAATTAGAAGACTATTTTGGGTGATGAAACTATCGATATTATTTTAGGTCAAAAGTGAGAGAAAATTCGTAGAAAACAAATAAGACATTTATTGAAAACTAGCAAATTTAACGTGCATTCACACGTAAACAACATGATTTTAAATTTTATTGAATAAATTTTGATGATGCATTTTTATTCTATTTAAAAAATAATTATTAATAAGTAATATATTTTGAATTAATTTTCTTAAAATTTTCTAAAATTTTATATTAGATCATTAAATTAGTGAAAATAAAGAATGAACAATATATTAAATCGTAAAGAATACTTTCTATTAGTTTGGTATTATTAATATTGTTAAATTATCTCACAAATAGTCAATCAACTGTATAATTATAAATGGGACGTAAGGAGTAATATATAAGTCCAAATTCGGTTACTGAGCTATATTTAAATCCATTTTTTTTTGTTTCATTATAAAGATAGTATTAAATCATCGTAAAATAAAATAAGTCAATATAATTCTCTAAAGTAGAATTTTCCCTAATAGATAAAATAAGAACTGAAATATAAATAGTTCAACTATCAATTATTGTAAATACTATGATACATATGTGTAGAGGTGGAATCTACAATTACGATTGTCCGGTCGATTTGGGCACTAGCAACCTGTAACCAACACAATACAGAGATCTTAGAACCCTAAGGGAACACCGGTGGGGGTGTCAGCCGTAGGGCCTCCGACGCTCAAGTTAGTATGGTGAGTAGGAAGTAAATCGAACGTAAACACAATAAACAAAGAGTAATTCGTAAGAAATGGAGATCGCGGGCGATTCGAAACGTTCGGATGACGTAGGTGATGTTAGAGGGTTCAAGATGGTTGAGATCAACAACGGAGGAAGCTTGTTGGGCTAACTCCGATGGCGGCGGACGTAGAGTAAGTGGAGAGAGTGCGGTGAATACGAGGGAGAACAGTTGAGACTTGAGAGCGTAGTGGAGAGTATGAGCGTAGAATTGAATGTGCTTGACTAGACCTAGACGGTCGATATTTATAGGACGGCTGCTCCCTAGGTTTCCCTCTCATGCGGCCGTATCGGTCGCCTCCACTCGTTACATCTGTTCTGGATTCGCAGGAAGAGATATCTTCTTTTGACTCGGTCTTAGGCTGACACAGTTAGTCATAGGTTTTGACTGTATTGACTGCAGCGGTCGATGTGGCTGACACCTTAATTCGGGTAGGTATTTTGTAGCCTAAATTTGTAACGTTGGGCTTATTGCCTTTGTTATTGGACCGTTTCGATCGCCTAGTCCGACAGGTCGGACTTGTGGGCCAGATTAGTTGGGCTTACGAATTTCGCCCACTACAATATGGTTGAAGAACCAGAAAAATAATTTTTAATTTAAATAGACACTTGATGTGTTTTTTCATATTATTTTTTGAACAAAACAAAGTCTAATTGGTAGTCCTAGACCACTTGGTATGTATACTATATCGAGCCGTCTCATACCAATTGGTCTGTTTCCTAATATGGAAAGAATTAGTTATCAAAATGAACCACTAATAATCTCATCATGCACTCACCTCTCAGTACGTATCCCAATATAAATTATATCCTAAAAGTTTAAATTATCATAACTTGCTCATTTGTTCTCCGATTTTTATAATTTTTATACCAAATTAAAGGTCTTGATACGATCTTTCATTTAAGATCATACATCAATATGTTTTAATGCATCTATGATGGTCTAGTTTAAAATAATGAAATTTACATTAAAATATTAATCATTACACTTTATCTCTACACACACTGTTCTAAAATCTCGTGCTAAAAAGAAACAGGCCAAGTGGTTTGGGACGGAGAGAGTATTTGTTACATGAGGCAAACCCTTATATCACTTTCATAAAGGAAAATTTTATTTTAGCCACTAATAAGTAAATATCCTAATTTTAGTCATTTTGCACATGACATGACCATTTTACCCTTATTGAAAGTTAATACATAAAAATATAAAAAAAAAAAAAATAAAAAAGAAAATGGGGACGGAGGTAACATGTGGAAAGGGGAAACATGAGCACAGACTTCATCTCCTCCACTAACGGCGGTGTCCGCCTTCCCCTCTGCCGACCAAATCGATCTTCTGCTGCTTGTATTATTAATAATTTTTTTCTATTTTAGAAATAAATAATTTATCATGATTTGCATATTAATTCGTGTTATGGTTATGCAAATAAGTGTCCAACCTATATATTATAGATAATATGGTATGTGTGGTCACATGGAAGATCATATTATCACATTCTTATATAGTTAAAGGGTGTTCTTGTTGGGGTTGATATACTAAAAAGCATACTTTATGCTTGTATTATTAACAATTTCTTCCAGTTTTGGAAATAAATACTTTGTCTATGTTTTGCATATTAATTCGTGTTATGGTTATGCAAATAAACGTCTGGTACTATATATTATAGATAATATGGTGTGGGTGGTCGCACGGAAGATCATATTATCGTTTTCTTATATAGTTAAATGGTGTTCGCAACCGAAAGTAATCTTAGACAAATTACTTGTTAAGGTTGTAGTATAAGCTGGATAATAGTTGGTCTTGGCTATTAACTTATACTGGTGCATACGATCAGAGTTGTGCTGAACGGGATCGAGGTGAGATAAATCCTTTTATACTGACTTATTAAGGATCACATCTCGGACGATTATTATTTCTTAATTCTAGTTGTCATAATATTCAATTATGTATTTATAATAGTTATTGCTTTGATTTACCATGAGTGAGAGTTATCGTAACTCAAAGAATCTCCGTATCTTGGGTAATAATATTATAAATATGATAATTAATATTATAGCTAGAAATCGTGTCTCGGTGCGCCGAGTTGATGATGTCCCCTTGAGGCGTTCTAAGGATTATTATATCAAACCCTACAGGTAGATTAAGTTCTGATATAATAATAAGGTTGAACGGGTACACTCTCGGTATAAGATATTAATTAATTGGAGCAGTTAGTAGCTTAAATTAATTACTGGACATGCGATATCTTAAACACGGGAAATAATATAATTCAAAGAGGAGTCCGGTATGTCATAATTTGGGATTAGACGGCGATGCAATATTATTTTACTATAGTGGAAAGACTATAATATTAATATAATTAAATAGAGTATTCGGGGCCAGAGAATACTTGGACTATTTAGTTATATTGGAAGGTCCAGTCAAAATCCTCCTTAAGGTCCCTGGAGTAGCCCAATAGAGCATAGCTTGGCCCATTAGCCTTGGCCCTAACCTCTCCAATACTCTACCTCTTATTATAAATAAGAGAGAAGTAGAAATGTTCAAGATGTGATTTCATTCTCACAGATTGAGAGAGAGGGGGCGGCGGCTACTGGAGAGGCAAAGAGAATAGATTTCTGCCCACTCAGAATTTCTCTTGTTGCTAGGTAATACTCCAGAAGACTTCGGGGTCGACGTGAAAGAGCCAGATCTCGTGTGCAGAGATCTGGTGCGTGGAAGATCATTTCCTCGACTCAGAATTCCACCGGTGATTCGCAAACAAGTATATATGATTTAGATCGGTTTCCACTTTCAAGATCTGAATTCATATGTTAATAATTATTGAAAATAATTAAATCTACATCCGAGGGATCCCGGATCCAACAACTGGTATCAGAGCCAACTTGGCTCTGTAGATTTAATTATGAATAATTATTAGATTCATATTATTTGTATTTGGATGCAATTGTTTGATTTTGCAGAGATCCAATTATCATGGTTAATATGAATGTTTTGGTTTTAATTGTGTATTAAAATTAGCCTGTTTGTGGCTGTGTTGTAAACAGACGAGGGTTGATCGTGTTAGAATAGGAATTATTTTACGATTGTAATTTTCGATATAATTTCTTTGAATTCTTGTAATACGATTGTGCAACCATGATCGGAGGAGACCTCGACGACCATGGCTGCGGTAAGGGAGGAAGTGGCGGATGTCCCGTCGGACGTCAGGAGGCTTACGGCGGCGCTGCAATGGCAAGGAAATCGGCGATTAGGGTTTTGTCCCTATCGTAGCGATTTCGACTTGTCGGATGTTGCAGCAGCCCCGGTAGTTGTTCTCGACGATGGTGACGACGCGCCGGAGGTACAGCAGCAACAGTGGGAGTGGTGGCAGCTGAAGACGATCGTCTTCATTGTTGTTTTTCGGATCGGCGGCTGCAGCTAGGGTTTCTTGAAACCCTAGCGGATTGCAGCGGGACCGATCGATTGCTGCGCCCTCCTCGACGTCATCCTCGACGTTGGAGCTGCTGCAGGTAAATGGTAAGGCTGCTGGACGTCGACACGGGACGGAGAAAATAGCAAAAGAAGTAGCAGCGGGTGCTGCTACGTTTACGTGGCGGCAGTAGCGGCAGATTGCTTTCGGCTGCTTTCCGGCGATTTCCCGGATGCGCGTCCAGTGGGAGAAGTCCGGCGAGCCTCCCTCCAAGCTCGGGTGTGCAGCAGCGACGGTGGTGCGGCTGAAGACGGCGGTAAGGGCGGAGGAGGACGACGGCTAGGGTTTTTCGGTGTTAGGGTTTTCAAAACCCTAACGGGCCGAACCCTAAGCCCGATGGGCCTTCCTCTCAGCCCGCGACTTCGGCTCAACGTCTCGTCTCGATTTTTCAAGCTCGTTCGAAGAATTTGAAGGCCATGATGATTAGATAATTATATATTTAATTAAATTATCTTGCGCTTAATTTTTCGATGTTTTGTGGATGGCATGTTGTTTAATTATTCGCGATTTTTAATTACATGCTATGCTTGAAAAATGAATTAAAACCTTGGTTTAAAATGACTAAGTGGTATTATATTAATTTTAATTTTTGAATTAATTCCATATTTTTCAAAAATTATTATTAATTCTAGCCTCCATAATTGGTTTAAAAATGAAATAATTAGCATTTGCTCACTGATCCGGGCGTATCCCTACGGAGGTGCTAATTATGGATTTCATTGGTTTAAACGTCATATGATAATATTGAAAAAATAATTTCATATCGATATCACCTCCCTACGGTAGGGTTATTCTTATGAAATGGTATTTTTCGGAATATTAAATTATGATATTACACTTAGATGTAAATTTATTAATTATTTCCCGATAGAAAGGTAATTAATTAATTTGCATGGCTAGGAGTGACCGACTGTTAATTTCATCAATCATAAGGTGAAGGTTGATTGGATAATGAAATTAAAGGTTTAAAAACCTACTTATAGAGATTATTTGTAAACGTCCACCCTACGTGGCTTACATATAAAATCTTGAGGAGTCGGGGGTTGCATATTATATTGATTTAAGGTTTTACAATATAATGAATGCTTCGAAGTATATGACATTGACTTAATGTTATTTATTTATTTTCAGCTACATTATGTCTTTCAATCCACTTGCTTCAATTCTCAAAGAAAACAAACTCGAAGGTTCAAATTACCTTGATTGGAAACGAAACTTGGATATTGTCCTTACTGCTGACGGACATAAATTTGTCCTTACTAAGGAATGCCCCCCCGAGCCAGCTGCAGGAGCCACAGCTGAACAGTGTGAGGACTTATACCAGTTGGAAAAAGGCAGATGAGATGACAAAATGTTATATACTGGCTTCAGTATCGACCATTTTGCAGCATCAGCATCAGAATGTCGAAACCGCAGCTGGTATGATCCTAAGCCTTCACGAGATGTCCGGCCATCACGGTCGTCAGGCGCGTCAAAAGGCTATGAAGTCAATTTTGACGCTGAAAATGTCTGATGGGGAATCCGTGAAGGAACATGTTCTTAAGATGATTGGTCATCTTAATGAGCTGGAGGTTCTAGGTGCTGAAATCGATGCGGAATCGCAGGTCGATATCATCATAAAATCCCTTCCTAATTCATTCAACCAGTTTCGGCTGAACAACAGCATGAATCCAAAGGATTACACGTTGGCCCAACTGATGAATGAGTTGGTGCAAGCTGAGACGGTGATCAAGTCTGAACCTCAGGCACACAACACTACAACTTCTACTTCTTCTAAGCCTAAAGGCAGATTTAGAAAGAAAAAGAAGCAGGGTAGTCAGAATCAAGGGGGTGACACTCAGAAAGGCAAGGGACCTCAAGGTGGCATTCAGAAGCCTAAAGGGAGGTGTTACCGTTGTGGGCAGAAAGGACACTACAAGGCGTCTTGTCCTCAAATAAGGATGGGTAGTGGCCAAGGTACATCTTATGCACTAGTTGTCGAAACTTGTTTAGCGGCTAGTTCTAACAACACTTGGGTTGTAGATACTGGAGCCACTGATCATGTATGTTTTGACTTGCAGGGGTTCAACCAAACCCGGTGGGTTAGTGCAGGCGAGATTACCGTCATCATGGAAATGCTGCGAAAGTGGCGGTTTCTGTAGTAGGAGTTGTCAGTTTACCATTTTTTAATAAAACTTTGGTTTTAAGAGATGTTTTGTTAGTGCCCGGTTTTTGGAGGAACTTGATTTCGGTTTCCAAATTGTATTTGGATGGATATTCTGTTTCTTTCGGTTTTAGAAATGTTACTATTTATCGTAATGGTGATGTTATCTATTCCGGTACTATGTCTAACAATCTCTACACCATAAACTGTACACATACTTCATTGAATAACGCATCATCATGTTCTAAGAAACGTAAGTTTTCTTCGAGTGCGAATCAAACACAGCTCTGGCATCTGAGGCTTTGACACATCCACCTTAAGAGGATTCAAAGGTTGGTGAAAGATGGTCCTTTGGAAGAACTCCGAATGGAACCATTACCAACTTGTGAATCGTGCTTGCAAGGAAAGATGGTTAAAAGAAATTTTAAGTCAAAGGGAAACAGATCAGAGAAAGTGTTGGATTTGATTCACACGGATGTGTGTGGTCTAATGTCAATTCAAACTAGAGGTGGTGTTGAGTACTTCATCACTTTTATTGATGATTACTCAAGGTATGGATATGTTTATCTGATGGAACGAAAGTCTGAATCCTTTGAAAAATTCAAAGAATTTAAGGCGGAAGTTGAGAATCGTCATGAAAGAACTATCAAATCCCTTCGATCTGATCGAGGAGGGGAGTACCTCAGCGGTGAATTTTTGGAATACAAGTCGAAAGCTGGGATTACTTCCCAGCTTACTGCTCCGGGGATGCCGCAACAGAATGGCGTGGCGGAACGAAGAAATCGTACACTTGTAGAAATGATTCGATCAATGATGAGCTATTCATAACTACCTACTTCGTTTTGGGGTTATGCATTAGAAACGGCAGCGTATGTTCTAAATTTGGTTCTTTCCAAATTGGTACCTAAGACCCCTTGGGAATTGTGGACTGGGAAAAAACCTAGTCTGGAACATATTCGGATCTGGGGGTGTCCATCACATGTGCTGAATAAAGATGCTGATAAATTGGAATCAAGAACTGAACTACGGGTTTTTGTGGGGTACCCTAAAGGCACGAGAGGTGGAATGTTTTATAATCTTAGGGACCAAAAGATCGTCATTAGCACTAATGCGCGATTTTTGGAAGAGGATTATATGATTAAACATAAACCCATGAGTGAAGTCATTTTAGAAGAAATGAGGGACACTGAGACGTCTGAACCACCTATATCAGATGTTACACCAAACACTGCACCTCGTGTTGACACTAACACTAACTCTCAAGTAGTGCCTCGTCGCAGTGGGAGAGTCATCATCCAACCTGAAAGATGGTTGTGTTATGGGGAATCTTCGGATATCATAACTGGGGAAGATGACTTTGACCCATGGTCATACAAAGAGGCAATACAAGACAAAGATGCTCAGTTTTGGCAAGATGCAATGGATTCGGAAATCCAATCCATACATGATAACGATGTGTACGATATTGTAGAAGCTCCCCAACGCATCAAGCCGGTTGGGTGTAAGTGGGTCTACAAACGTAAGAGAGGACCTGACGGGAAGGTTGAGACCTTCAAAGCTAGACTTGTGGCGAAAGGTTTCACCCAAAAAGAAGGAATTGATTACGATGAAACCTTCTCGCCTGTTGTCATGCTTAAGTCGATCCGGATTCTCTTAGCCATTGCGGCACACATGGATTTGGAAATATGGCAAATGGATGTCAAGACTGCTTTTCTGAATGGCAATCTTGAGAAACCCATTTATATGAAACAACCAAAGGGTTATGTTGCCAAAGGTAAAGAGCATCTTGTTTGCAAGCTTAAGCGATCAATTTATGGTCTTAAGTAAGCATCTCGTTCTTGGAACACACGGTTTAATGAGGTAATCCAGTCATATGGATTCATCAAGTGTGATTATGAGAGTTGTGTGTACAAAAAGTGCAACGGAAACGACTTGGTATTTCTGATACTGTATGTTGATGACATACTCCTGATTGGCAACAACGTGGAGACGTTATCGGACATACGAATGTGGTTGTCCAAGCAATTCAAAATGAAGGACTTAGGAGAAGCTGGTCACATTCTTGGGATAAAGATCTTTAGAAATCGTAAGAAGAGGATGTTGTGCCTATCTCAAGCAACCTACATTGATACTGTGGTAAAGCGGTTTAGCATGGAAAATGCCAAGAAAGGTTTCTTACCTTTCAGGCATGGAATACATCTATCTAAAGCTATATGTCCTAAAACACAGAAGGAGATAGATGATATGAGGGCGGTTCCTTATGCGTCTGCAGTAGGAATCCTCATGTATGCTATGCTTTGTACCAGGCTCAATATCTGTTATGTTGTTGGCATGGTTTCTAGATATCAGTCTAACCCTGACAAGGAATACTGGACTGTTGTGAAGAATATAATCAAGTACCTTAAAAGGACTAGGGATTATATGTTGGTCTTCCAGTCTGGCAATCTAATTCCTTTGGGTTATACGGATTCTGAATGCTAATCGGATAGGGATGAGAGGAAATCTACCACTGGGTATATGTTTACGTTGGGAGGTGGAGCCATACATTGGAGAAGCATAAAGCAGAAATGCATTGCGGATTCCACCATGGAAGCTGAGTACGTCGCAGCCGCAGAAGCGGCTAAGGACGTTGTATGGTTCCAGATGTTCATGATGGATCTCGATGTGCTTCCTAATTTGCCTTAGGCAATCATAATTTATTGTGACAATTCTGGTGCAGTTGCAAATTCGAAGGAACCAAGATCTCATCAGGCCAGTAAACACATAGACCGGAAGTACCATATTATACGTGATTACGTAAAGAGAGAGGTGGTAGTTGTGTCAAAGATTGTATCTGAGGATAACCTTGCTGATCCATTCACGAAAGCACTTCCTACAAAGGATTTCGTGAGGCATGTGGAGGGCTTGGGAGTTAGATATATGACAACATTGCTTTGGGTATAAGTGGGAGAGAAATTGTAATGTAGTAGTATACTTGAAAGCATGCTTTTGAGTATAAGTGGGAGATTGTTGGGGTTGATATACTGAAAAGCATACTTTATGCTTGTATTATTAACAATTTCTTCCAGTTTTGGAAATAAATACTTTGTCTATGTTTTGCATATTAATTCGTGTTATGGTTATGCAAATAAACGTCTGGTACTATATATTATAGATAATATGGTGTGGGTGGTCGCACGGAAGATCATATTATCGTTTTCTTATATAGTTAAATGGTGTTCGCAACCGAAAGTAATCTTAGACAAATTACTTGTTAAGGTTGTAGTATAAGCTGGATAATAGTTGGTCTTGGCTATTAACTTATACTGGTGCATACGATCAGAATTGCGCTGAACGGGATCGAGGTAAGATAAATCCTTTTATACTGACTTATTAAGGATCACATCTCGGACAATTATTATTTCTTAATTCTAGTTGTCATAATATTCAATTATGTATTTATCATAGTTATTGCTTTGATTTACCATGAGTGAGAGTTATCGTAACTCAAAGAATCTCCGTATCTTGGGTAATAATATTATAAATATGATAATTAATATTATAGCTAGAAATCGTGTCTCGGTGCGCCGAGTTGATGATGTCCCCTTGAGGTGTTCTAAGGATTATTATATCAAACCCTGTAGGTGGATTAAGTTCCGATATAATAATGAGGTTGAACGGGTACACTCTCGGTATAAGATATTAATTAATTGGAGCAGTCAGTAGCTCAAATTAATTAATGGACATGCGATATCTTAAACACGGGAAATAATATAATTCAAAGAGGAGTCCGGTATGTCATAATTTGGGATTGGACGGCGATGCAATATTATTTTACTATAGTGGAAAGACTATAATATTAATATAATTAAATAGAGTATTCGGGGCCAGAGAATACTTGGACTATTTAATTATATTGGAAGGTCCAGTCAAAATCCTCCTTAAGGTCCCTGGAGTAGCCCAATAGAGCATAGCTTGACCCATTAGTCTTGGCCCTAACCTCTCCAATACTCTACCTCCTATTATAAATAAGAGAGAAGTAGAAATGTTCAAGATGTGATTTCATTCTCACAGATTGAGAGAGAGGGGGCGGCGGCTACTGGAGAGGCAAAGAGAATAGATTTTTGCCCACTCAAAATTTCTCTTGTTGCTAGGGAATACTCCAGAAGACTTCGGGGTCGACGTGACAGAGCCAGATCTCGTGTGCAGAGATCTGGTGCGTGGAAGATCATTTCCTTGACTCAAAATTCCACCGGTGATTCGCAAACAGGTATATATGATTTAGATCGGTTTCCGCTTTCAAGATCTGAATTCATATGTTAATAATTATTGAAAATAATTAAATCTACATCCGAGGGATCCCGGATCCAACAGTTCGCAACCTAAAGTAATCTTGGACACATTACTTGTCAAGGTTGTAGTATAATACTTGATATTAGCTGGTCTTGGCTATTAGCTTATACTGGTGCATACACAGTTGCATTGAACATGATCGCGGTGAGATAAATCATTTTATACTGACTTAAATAAAGGATCACATCTCGGACAATTATTATTTTTTAATTCTAGTTGTCATAATATTCAATTATATATTTATATTACTTTGATTTATCATGAGTGAGAGTTATCGCAACTCAAATATTCTCCATATCTTGGGTAATAATACTATAAATATGATAATTAATATTATAGCTAGAAACCGTGTCCCGGTGCGCCGAGTTGATGATGTCCCCTTGAGGCGTTCTAAGGATTATTATATCAAACCCTGCAGGTGGATTAAGTTCCGATATAATAATGAGATCGAACGGGTACTACTCTCGGTATAGAGATTAATTAATTAAAACAGTCTGTTAGGATATATTGTTAAGGGAGAACTTGGATTCAATTGTGTTTTGATTGGATTCCAAAACCCTCATAGAATATTTCCTTTATTATCTTTGATGATCCGCTCAAGTTACAATATATATTTTAATGTATTAGAAGAGCTCGCTTGTTAAGGAGCTCTTATCTTAAGTGTAACTTTAGAGCGTTTAAGTGAAAGCGTCTGTCTGAAGGAAAGTCAAAGCGCGCGCTTCTAGTTCAAAGCGCCTTTCAGGACCAAAGCGCGCTCTCAGGTCAAAGCGTGCTTGCAAGACCAGAGCGTGCTTTCAGAGCAAAGCATCCGCAGCAAAGCCACATGGAAGCGGAGCGACTGAACAACTCGAAGAGCGTGCTAACTTAAAGTGTGAAGGAGCTCGCTTTCATCATGCAAAGCGTCTCCATGCTTAGCCGCTTGAGCTTCAGTATTGAAGTAGTCAACTTGAGCTAGAGCGTCTGACAAGCAGGTGAGAAGCGATAGCTGCCAGACCACGTATCCGCTCAGGATTGCTCAACGGACTGTGATATGTCTAATCGCCGAATTTGCAGGGCTAGGCTCCACTAGTCAACGGCTATCTTCCTAGGACTGTGCTCTATCAAGAAAGTATTCAAATTCGGATTAGATAAGTAAGGAACACGCACTCTATCTCTCAAACGGATAGATTAGTGTCCCTTATTATAAATAGAAGGTTCAAGCTACATAGAAAGTATGGTAGAGAGAACAAGCATAAAAGGTAGAAACCATCCTACATCTCTCCCAAAAGATCTTCAAATCTCAACCTTCTAGTTTATCAATAAAGCTTCAACTTCTATATCCATAAGCCTTAGAGAGAAATCATAGCCTTCTACATTATGCTTCATTGTAAAAGGATTTATCATTAGTTGGAAACTATACGATCCCAAACCTAGTTTGAGAGTTTAGTTTGTAAAGGTTGTAAGACTCGTGAGTGCCTATCACATAAACTCATAGGCTCGTGAGTGCCGATCGTATAAACTCACATAGGCTCTTGGGTGCCCATTGTAAACCCCAAGCTTTGAGTGAAGTTCATCACTGAGTGAAAGTGATGAGACTGGATGTAGAAGCGTAACCTCCGAACCACTATAACTCTTGTGTTATGCGCTTTACATTCTTTATGCTTTGATTTATTGCATACACACACACACGCGCGCTTTAAGTGATAAACTGTTTTAAGTGCAAGATAACTAAAACGAGTATAATAGCTCACCACATTCCGCACCACACACTCGCCAAGCGAGAAGCTTTGAAAGAATGAAACACTTTCAAAGCATCCCGCTTAGCAAGAGGCCGAAAAATCAAAGAGAAGTTAGAACACTTCTCAACACACGTATTCACCCCCCTCTACATGTGTTAGTCACTTTCGGGACCAACACAGTCAGTAACTTAAATTAATTAATGGACATGTGATATCTTAAACACGGGAAATAATGTAATTCAAAAAGGAGCCCGAAATGTGATAATTTGGGATTGGACGGCAGTGCAATATTATTTTACTATAGTGGAATGACTATAATATTAATATAATTAAATAGAAAATTCGGGATAGAGAATACTTAGATTATTTAATTATATTGGGAGGCCTAGTCCAAATCCTCCTTCAGATCCCTAGAGTAGCCCAATAGAGCATAGTCTGGCCAGCCCATTAACTAAACCCTAACTTCTCCACCACTCCACTTCTTATTTATAAATAAGGGATAAGTGGAGAAAGAGACAGATGTGATTTTCAGATTTGAGTAATCTGAGGGAGATGGGCGCCGGTTCTTGGGTAGGCAGAGAAGATAGATTTTCGCCCACTCGAAATTCTTCTCGTTGCTAGGAAATACTCTAGAAGATCTAAAGGTCTACATTGAAGAGCTAGATCTCATGTGCAGAGATCTAGTGCGTGGAAGATCTTTTGCCTCCACTCAAATTTTGCTGGATTTACGCAAATAGGTATACGATCTTAGATCGGTTTCCGTTTTCAAGATCTATAATCGTATGATATCCGAGGGATCCCGGATCCAACACAAGTATCTCCTTCCTAACGAAACTTGAGGCATTAATCCCCTTATTGACCGGAGTTCTTGGAAGATCGATTGGAATCGAGATCAAACCAGACGCCGACAAATTAAATGGCTCTGCAAATTTTTTGACTTGAATCGGATCTTCGATGCTGACGAAGAGGTGGCCAGCGAGAAAGAAGCAGAAGAAAGTCGTGTTGAAGGCGAGTAAAAGGGGCTGCCGCCAAGCACATCACCGTTGCAATCGATGTTCACTATCTCCTCACATGTGCTGCTCTCTCTCTCTCTCTCTCTCCTTGCCTCTTTTCTCCCAGTGCTGCTGCCGTAGCCGTTGTCAGCGAGTAGCATTGTGCTCGCTGCCACCGCCATCACGACCAACACGACTACCGCTGCTCGTGTTCGGGGATCTCTCAATGGCACTTCTTGTCGTCGCCTCCTCATCAAAACTAGAAATACGAGGGTTCTACGATTTTACGGTTGCTCGTGTTCATGTGCACGAACACGCTAGTTTTCTTCGAGTTTGTGTGCATGACCGGACTTTACAATCGTTTTTGCTCGCGTTCGTGCACACGAACATGAGCAAAATGAGGAATGATCGTGCACATGAACACGAGTAACCGTGAATTAGTGCAACCCTCACTGTATTTGTTGTGTTTGTTGTGCGTGCTGTTGGAGAAAATTTGTAGAAGCAACAATGGTGTGGCTCAAGGTTTGGCAAAGAAGATGAAGACATAAGGTGACAATACGAAAATGACAACGAAGAAGAAATAAAGAGAGAACACAGGAGGTGGAGAAAAGGTATGCGAATAATAGCAGCAGCACCGCTAAGACACGATGGCAATGGCGGTGCTGAGATCCGGTGACAATGGTGGCGCTTGCAAACGAGAGAGAGAGAGAGAGAGAGAGGTTGGAAATTTAAATTCAATAGCCGAAAAAGAATTTTTCATATTTTGTGTATAAGGGCATAAATGTCATAAAATTTAAAAAAATGGCTAGAATTATACCATTTACTTATTAGTGGCAAAAAAAAACTTTTGTCTTATAAAAATGACTATTTATAGGTATTCACACTTGTTACATTATAAAATATATGTTCTTCATATTATTTTTCTTTCCCTTTTAACTACCGTATAATGGTATGCATGTATATTTCACATAGTTCTTATTTATTTATATTCTTGTAGTACTCAATTTTTGAGACACATATCTTAAAGAGTAATATATGAGTACTCTTTATATGTTTACGATCCAAAATAAAATCGACATCTATGAGTATGTTATACGGAGTATTATTTTAGGTTGCACGTGTTATTATATATAATTATCTTGTAAAGTTTTATCTTTACGTTATTCTCCATTATCATCCAACATATATATTTTGTTCTGTTAGAATTTATTTATTTGTGTTAGAATTTATTTGTTCAGTGGTAATATTGTATAATAATCCTTTCGTCCCACCTAGATTGTTCCTAAGGGAAACGGTACAAATACCAATATTGGAAGAGATAAAGGGATTTTAAGGGTCTTTATTGTATGTATAATTCTTACCATATTAAGTAAGGACATAATTATATGGGACGTCCCAATAAAGAAAGATGAACAATTGAAGTGGAACAGAGGGAGCATTTTTATGTGGTCAATATTAAAAAAAGTTAAATATAAGCTATAGTTTTCGGTAATTTCAATAAACCGTACAAATTTTTGATATATCGAAAATCAATATAATAAGAATCAGTATAGTATTAGTATGAAACAATTTGATACTGAAATTTTTGACAGGCGCTACCGGTACGGTGAAAATTTTTCCATACCAAACCATCCTATAAATTAAATTCTCTTCGAAAACATTCTCGGTATAAGCCCAAATTTGGCCTGCGGGGGCCCAAGCATGTAAATGGACCCAAGATCCAAATCAAAAGACAATAATACCCTCGAAAAAATGAATATTCCTCCTAGGAAGTCGTGTGGGTGTCTCTCACACGTTTGGAGTTTGGACGAGTAACACGAGTTATAATAATCCTAAAAGAAACATAATTAAAATTTTCCGTAATTTGCAAATATCTTCAACAAAATTTAAACACTCTTAATCATCAGATTAACAAGCTTTGATCTTTTTTCTTCAAAAAAAGAAAAAAGCTTTGATCTTTACGGAGAAATCTCCGCCAATTGGGTTCTAAATTGCAGTTCGTTTTTCGCGAAGTCAGTGTTGAACTCAAACATTAATCAGTTGGGTGGGTTTAATTGTAGTTTCCTTTTCACTGATTGAACGACAAGAGTTTCAGTATTAAGTCAAATCCTTGATTCTTCTAGCAACTTCTGCTTCTTGATATCGTACTTAATTATTAAGCTGTCAGTTACTCTACCTGTTTGATGAAAGTACTCTGTGAAATTTGGAGATGAGATTGAGCTTTGGGAAGAGGGAATAATGGGGAAAGTCTTAGATGGATTCATATTGCCGTCGTTGCTTTTGATAGGTATGATTGTTTTTTAATTTTTCTTTTATATCTTACTGCAGTTCATATTCTGCTTGTTTTATTAGTTACTGTACTTTGTATTTTTTGATTCTGTTTCCTGTAATGTAGCCAGCAAGATTGCTTAAATTAATGTTCAGGGCACGTGAAGAGGTTTGAGCGTGGCATTGAGTTTACTTGTTGATTCTCTTTCTTCGTTTAACTTAGATTTTGTGAAAGCTATGGATTTTGAAAGTTCTATTTGCAGGATTGCTTTTGGGGCTTATTTCATATGCTATCATATTTGTGATTTCTAAATCCTCAAAATGTTATGTGTGCAATGTTCTTTCTTTCTTTTTTTATAATGCTTTTTGATTCTCCTATTGTCTGTTATTCTTGCAGCTGGGTTACTTAATTGGAGTCTGATTTCTTTTACCAGTTTGTTGGCTTCCCTCGTTTTCCGTTTTACTTCCCCTAAAACAGGTATTACTTAGTCTGTGAACTAGAATTAGGCTACTTTACCTGGTCATTTGTTGAGATATCAGTCTCACTGATAGTTTGGTTGCATGTTTCATTTCTATGGAAAGAACCTACTGACATATTTTTTGTTCAGTGTTTGATTTCCTGATTTTGTGTGCCTTTTCTTTATCTCTTTCATGTACATCAGGATTTCAATATGGAGGGAGAGTCCTGTTGTGGTTTGTTTTCATATACTCAGCACTTGTGATTATTTCACAAGTAATTTTTCTTATTTTATGCACGATCCTGGATTGGCGATGGACTGTTGCTGATGCTTGGTGGATAAAGCTTATTGGACTTATGAAGTAGGAGATTTTATTTCCCCTTCAGCTACCTCTGCATTGATAAATTGACCAATATATTGCAGTGTTTCCTCATGTATATGTTATTAGAAAATATGTAACCTGATTGGCTTTTCACATATTCTTTGGCAGTGTCGAATCCTGGAGATCCCCCACAGTTATCTACTTCCTAGTAGTACAATCATTAGCAGGACTAACTGCTTTTGTTGAGATCAACCGGAGCAGATTCAACTTTATTGAATCTAGAAATTCATGCTGGGGTCATTTGTCTTCACTTCTTGAACATATAGGTTTGTCATTAACCATCCTCCTCACTGTTAACATATTATTGAACCACTCTTCTTGTTTTCTGTGGTGTAAGTCTGTAACTAGAAGAACATTTGCATGAATTAACTGAAATTTTTATAATTCCCCTGTACATCAGTAATTCAGTACATATTCATGAGAGACAGAACAATCAGAATGAATCACAAACTATGAGTCTTCAAAATTTCTATGCTTAGACTTCTATTTGTTTAAAATATTTGTTATATTGAAGCACTAATTTCTGCCAAGAACTATGAATCAAAGATCTCATCCCCCTTGAGTTGATTTACAGACAAGACATTATAGAGAAGAAGTTATCATCTGTTATGATCTATATTGTTTGCGGAAGACACTACGTTTTCCTGCAAAGACATGTCTTTTATCACGGATTATGGCTGCAAATTGGGCTTTGAATTCCACTTCAAAAGTTTTGACTCGTTTCATTCAAACTTTTGTGCATGGATGTTCGTTCAAAACCTGTCTATTGCTGGTCACTCTCCATATTCCATATAGGACTTTTGGCATCTATAATACTTTATTTGATTTTGTATTTTATGAGACAAGTTACCCTTATTTCTTCATTATGATGTCATTCTTGCTTATGGTCCCTATTCCCTCTCAATGAAAGGTTATCGTCTTAGGTTGGTTTGCTGCTTAGTGCTCCCAGCTGTGCAGTTAGCTTCAGGGATCAGCAATCCTTCTTGGCTTTCGTTGCCATTCTTCATTTGCAGCTGTGTTGGTCTTGTTGATTGGTCTCTGACAAGCAACTTTTTAGGCCTTTTCAGGTAGTTTATCCTTATTAGTATTTCATAAAAAAAATTCTCTTTCAAGTTTATGAAACAAAATTTTCTTTTCTCAGACAAGATGTTTGAGGAAAGAAATTTCTCTAGTTCACTTTGCCATATTGCTTATTTACTTATGCATCTTGAAGGTGGTGGAAACTGCTCTGGTTATATGCTGGCTTCAACATTGGCCTACTTTATATTTATCAGCTTCCTATTTGGTTCCCACAGTCTTTAAAAGGGATAGCTGATTCAATAGGTCTATACAAAGCTTCTGTCAGTTCTGATTGGCAAGAGATTTGTTCTGGTATTTCTCTGATGGTGTTTTACTATATGGTACGCAATTATTGTTTAGCTTTCATTTTGCCACATAATTTGTCTCATGTTTTTGTTGCGTGTGTGGATGCATCAATATGTTGAAACAGTCTTACATTAGGCTATTAACAATCATCTATTTATCTTAGTCATCTCTTACAACTTTCGAGTCTATCTTCTGCTTCAGATATATTTTATGTATCAAAGCAAAAATTGTACTTCCTGATTGGTGATACGATGAAAGTATGAAAACCATATATGCAATTTTGACAAAATTATAAGGTGTGTAGTGAATCTTATGTGGGGGTTAAGTACCATGTCAGACTAGTTAACTAAAATTTGACATGCATATTTTTAGAACAAATAGTTGAGGTTCATATACTTCATTCTAAAGAAAGGTGCATGTTCACTTTTACTTGCAGGAACTTCATACAACTCATTCAATTTGGTTGAAACTGGCCAACTAAGATAATTTTTTATTCATAACTGAGGAACTCTCTTTGGTTGTTCTGTAAATACTGATATGAAATAAAGATGAGGGCATCAACACAATCATTGATGCATAATAGTTCTTGGGAAGCCACATAATTCGTAAGTTCTTGTCATGGAACTTTCTCCATTCTTGTGACACAAAATTGTTGTAATGAAAATAAGATTACTTGAGTATCTTGAGCTGCTTGAGGACTTCACTCATGTTAACTTTATTGAATGAGGCTCTTTGGTTGGGGACATGAAGTGTTTTAATTAAAGGGAATATGAAAAATAACAGCATGATTGCTCTTAATTAACTCGCCTCTAAATTATAATCATTATTTACGCTCTGAAACTCTGATGAAATTGTAGGTTCTGCAGGATAGTTTATCACTATTTTCTAGTTATGTTTATGATAACTGTAGAGATGACAGGGGTGGGGGGTGGGGGTGGGGTATGGTTTCCTTATATGTAATTTGGCACATGCATAACATATATGTGCATGTATATGTTGTCATAAGGCAGAGGGGCACTTTTGTTCTCTCTCATTCAATTTTCAGCCCTCCATTCTGCCTGACGTTTTGGGTTTGTTGAATATTTTGCTCATCCACGAAATAACTTTTATTGGGAGTAACAGTGAGAACCATAGAGTATTGTTCCATGTTAGTCAAATATGAGATTAGCAAGGATGGTGTGAAGAATTTGGCAATCCCTATCGTAGATGAACTGTTATTCGGTGGCTGATTTGAACAATGAATATCTAATTTAAGTATACGTGCAGCTCTCTTTTGTAAAACATGACTTAGAAGACATGGAATTCATGATGTCCATGAGAGAAGGCAGCAGCTTGACAGAGCAACTTCTTCCCTCGAGAAATTCCTTTTTTGTTCGCCAGCTGAGGTAAAATGCTTCTGTGATCTGATTATTATATCCATCTTTCCACTCCAGGCTAATTGCTGTGTGCAACAACAGAACATAGACTGTCATCCTTTGTGAATAAGTATAATCTAGTATTATTTGGATGGCATTTGCTGATGGATTTACTTTCTTTTCTGTGATAATCTATATTTAAGGCATGTTCTATTAACACTTCAATTTCTAACAGGTGAAAGCATACATTAGAGACTCTTAGCAGATGTCTTTTTCTTCTTACTCATTTTCTTGTCTTAAGGTTATATGGCATCTTTGCTAACACTAGCTTTTATATGATATCTACGTAGTTTGTTAGACTAATCTTTCATATTTTGTTATGTCAAATATATGGCATCTGTGCTCTCAATTATATCTAGTATTTTGTTGCAAGTTTATATGCATCTGCACTGTTTGTTAGCTTGATTAATCTTCTTTATGATTTTCAGATCTGGTGTAAGGCATACAAATATTTTATTAAGGGGAACTATATTCAGGTTTTTTAGCATCAACTGGTTCACTTATGGTTTCCCGGTACGCAGTCACAAACTCTATTAGTTTCCTCCATGAATATGTTTGGACTTGAAATTCTTTTCTGATGGGGGATAAAACGAGTTTACGTAATTCGTCGAGGTCTTTTATTGGAGAATCAGACATGAATCAATCTGACAAGAAAGGGAAACTTGTATCGGTGTCTTAATTCACTAATTCAGACATGATTACTTATTCATTTTGAATTTCCGATGTAAATATGACAGGTATCCTTGTTTGCTCTTTCATATTGGAGCTTCAATTTTGCAAGTATATGCGCATTTGCATTACTTGCATATGTTGGGTATGTTTTGTATGCTTTTCCATCCTTGTTCTGGTTGCACCGGTTAAATGGCCTGCTTCTGGTGTTCATTCTCTTGTGGGCTGTGAGCACGTATGTTTTTAATGTGGCGTTTGCCTATGTGAACTGGAAACTCGGGAAGGTACCATTCCTTATCTTGATCTATTGACTTGAGTTTGTAAGCTTGAGCTTTGGTGGAGTTTCCTTCTATTTTTCCTTGTTACTCAGGATATGGAGATTTGGGAGATGGTTGGATTATGGCATTATCCCATCCCTGGTTTTTTCCTTTTAGCACAGTTCTGTCTTGGGATTCTTGTTGCTCTTGGTAATCTTGTGAACAGCTCGGTATTTCTTTGCCTATCAAATGAGGAGAGGCAAGTCATAGAGGAGAACAGAACTGAAGAAGGTATGTGTGTTTTTAAATCTAGTGGCATTACATCCTTGCTAAAAGTTAACATGGTGTAGTCATTTGCTTCTTCTTATATATTGAAGAGCTTGCTCTCAATTAATCCATGTGATTGAAATATACATCAGCACTGTTTAGTTGATGACCACGTATTTCAGTTTTGATCCTCATAATTAATTCTTGTGTGAATCGAGTGAATTTTGTTTGAAAATAGGAGTGCACTTATAATAAAAAATTGTGGCGTCTCACCTTCTGCTGTATAAAAGAATCTTTATGGCTCAATTCTCTGATAGTGGTTGGAAATTGTGTGTGTTTTTATGTTTCTTTGGATTCAGACTTTCTTATGTAGTGCACGTTTTCACTAAAATGACCAAAAGACTGTATCATTCAGATTATGATTTGTCATTTACAACTTGCATTTCAGTAGATCTACTCATGATTTGTTACCTTATTGTCCATGGATTTTGGAGTTTTTTTTATTAATGGTCTACGTCTTCTTTCACTCTTATTTTGATATTTTCTTCTCCCTGTTTAAGTGAAGCATGTTATACCTAACTACCTGATATGATTGCAGTGAAAGAAGATGCCAAGGTGTTGATTGTAGCCACAATTGCCTGGGGACTTCGGAAATGTTCTCGGCCGATTATGCTATTACTCATTTTCCTGATTGCTGCAAGACCTGGTTTAATTCATGCTGTTTATAGTACGTTGAAGTATTACCTATTAATTTTTCTTGATTTACCCTTCTTATTTTGGATTTTCATTCCCTCTTCCTTATGTCCTAGTATGAGTGCAACATAGACGAGCCTGCATAGATGTCTGGTCAGCTTTCTGATTGTTGGAAACTGTCTTTTGTTTCAGTTATATTCTTCTTCGTATACCTTTTGAGCCATCAAATCAACAAAAGGACGCGCCAGTGTCTTATTCTTCTATGCGAGGCTCACTTTGCTGTTCTATACATTCTTCAGCTTAGTCTTGTATCCAGAGAATTGGAGCAGAAAGGCTCTATCAGTCTGGAAGTGTTATCAGAATTAGGTGTGGGATTTTGTTTGTCATAAACCGAATCCCTGCTAAATTTCTTCTACATTCTCCATGTTTTGTCAAGCCTCTTTTTCCCCCTTATGTTTGCTAATTTGTTTGTGAAATGTTTGTAGGTCTTGTAGAAAGTGATAGTACTTGGGAGTTCCTTGAAATAGCTCTGCTTGCATGCCTTTGTGCCATTCATAACCATGGGTTTGAAATGTTGTTCTCCTTCTCTGCAATTGTTCAGCACACACCATGCCCTCCCATTGGATTTGGCATTCTAAAAGCTGGTTTGAACAAATCTGTTCTTTTGTCTGTTTATGCCACTTCCAACGTCAGAAATCATCGTGACAATAATTCCCATGGTACTGCAATTTTTTTTGTCAATTACTGATATCTTTTGTCCTGTTCTTCTTTTGTGTAATCATGTATTCGTGAGAATTTAGGGACCTATAAATTTTACTTGATTAGTTGATCCGCTTAGGTTTTGGGTAGCAATTTTCTTGAAGTTCCTACTAACAATTTATGCATGATATGGGTGGTCTAGCAAATAATATTATATCGTCCTGTAATCATATGCTACTTTTGTCCATCTTTCAGAGAGAAGAGTGGCGTTGTATCTCAGTGCAATTGGGGAGAAGTTCTTATCCATATATCGATCATTTGGAACCTATATTGCTTATCTTACCATTCTTTTTGCGGTGTACCTTATGAGACCTAATTATGTATCATTTGGTTACATTTTTCTTCTCCTCATCTGGATAATCGGGAGACAGGTTGTTGAGAGGACAAAACAGCGTCTGTGGTTTCCCCTGAAGGCATATGCAATTGTTGTTTTCATTTTCATTTATATTTTAAGTATTTTTCCCACTCTTGAGACGTGGATGTCCAAGAAGGTAGACCTTAATGTATATTTTGGCTATGATACTGAAGCTTCTTTGCTAGAAAATCTCTGGGAGTCTCTGGCAATTGTAATAGTCATGCAACTTTATAGCTACGAGAGAAGGCAAAGCAAATACATGAACTTGGAGGATGCCGATCCATTGAAGTTTGGAATTTTGGGGTTTATTAAACGGCTCCTGATCTGGCACAGTCAAAAGATTTTGTTTCTGGCTCTGTTCTACGCTTCATTATCTCCAATCAGTGCATTTGGTTTTTTATATATTCTTGGTCTCATCTTGTCATCTACTTTGCCTAAAGCATCCAGAGTCCCGTCCAAATTGTTCTTAATTTATACAGGATTTCTGGTTTCAACTGAGTATCTTTTCCAGATGTGGGGTAGATTGGCTCAAATGTTTCCAGGACAAAAGTACCATGATTTGTCACTTTTCCTGGGTTTGCAGGTGTATGGACATAGTTTTGAGGGCCTAGAGGCAGGTTTGAGGCCAAAAGTACTGGTAATTGCTGCATGTATCCTTCAGTATAATGTTTTTCACTGGTTGGAAAGAATGGGTAGTTCTCTTTTGGATGATGGGAGATCAGAAGAACCTTGTCCTTTGTTTGTTTCGGAGGAAGATGTTTCTACTGCCGTTTTAACTCCCAGTGGGGATAATGAGACTCCATCTGAATCTGGTGAGCCCTCCCATCAAAGGATAAGGAGCAATTCATGGTCATCTTTTCGAAATGTAAATGATCAACCATCTCAAGATCTGTCTCCTGGTAGGCGCCTTCATGAAAATGGAAGCAATAGAAAGTTCTCTTTTGGTTATATCTGGGGAAGCATGAAGGACAGTCACAAGTGGAACAAGAAAAGAATTGTTTCCCTGAGGCAGGAGAGGTTTGAAATGCAGAAGACGATTCTAAAAGTTTATTTAAAGTTTTGGACTGAAAACATGTTTAACCTCTTTGGGCTCGAGATCAACATGCTAGCCTTACTAATTGCCAGCTTTGCTGTGTTGAATGCTGTGTCTATGTTCTATATTGTGTCTCTTGCCACTTGTGTTGTGCTGGCACGTCCTATTATACATAAACTGTGGCCAATATTTGTCATTCTTTTTGCTATAATTCTTCTCGCTGAATATTTTGCAATGTGGAGCACTAATTGGCCTTTCAGTCAAAATGTACTTAATCCAACTGATGTGCGCTGCCATGATTGCTGGAAAATCTCGAGTATATACTTCAGTTACTGTCAAATGTGTTGGCTGGGTATGACTTTTTATCTTTTTGTTGTTTTGCTACTCTTGAAACTTAAACTTAAATATGCACATACAGACACATATAGACATGCACATTGTATTCTTCCTCCTCCCTTCCTCTTCTGGTGCTATGTAAAATATACTGACAATCACATACTGTTTCAAGAATATTATAGATCAGTGGTTGTGGTTTTATAGTCAAGAACTTCAATTGTTTCTGTGATGATGCTCATTAGAAGATTCATAACTATTTTTCTAAGAAATCTGTCGGCAAGTATTACGAGGCTAATTAATACTCGCCTTTTCTTTGCTGCTGAGTGAAGCAGTCAAAGGAAACACATATATGAAGCTAGAACTGGGTGACATTCATCCCCTGTTATTAAACATGCAATCTATTTCCTGTTATTTTTGTGGATCTTCTGAAAGCTTCCAAATTGGCTTTTCTCTCATGTTAAAACTGTACTGCTTCACTTTTAAGCAACAGTGGATTTGGATTGTTATTGAGCTGTATCTAATCATGGTTCTGATATTTTCTGTTAAAACTTTAGCTTATATGCCCGACTTATTTATTTGTTTAATGTTTGCAGGAATAATAGTCGACGATCCCCGAATGCTGATCAGTTATTATGTGGTTTTTATGCTGTCATGCTTTAAACTTCGAGCAGATCGTGCATCCAGTTGGTCGTGGTCATCTACGTATCATCAGATGGTTTCCCAACGTAAAAATGCTTTCGTTTGGAGAGATATTTCATTTGAAACCAAAGGAATGTGGACTATTCTGGATTATTTGAGAGTTTACTGCTATTGTCACCTATTGGATCTAGTACTCACTCTGATTTTAATCACTGGAACCCTGGAGTATGACATTCTTCACCTTGGATACCTTGGTTTTGCTCTAATTTTCTTCCGCATGAGGCTTACCATATTAAAGAAGAAAAATAAAATCTTTAAGTACTTGCGTGCATACAATTTTGCGGTAATTGTTCTGTCTCTGGCCTATCAATCTCCTTTTGTTGGCGAATTTACCACAGGGAAGTGTGATACTGTTGATTATATTTACGAGGTGATTGGATTTTATAAATATGATTATGGATTCCGGATCACCTCAAGATCTGCTCTGGTTGAGATCATCATTTTTGTTCTGGTATCTTGTCAGTCGTATATGTTTTCTTCCTCAGAATTCGATTATGTTTTCCGATACCTTGAGGCTGAACAGATTGGTGCAATTGTTCGCGAGCAGGAAAAGAAAGCTGCTTGGAAGACTGAACAGTTGCAGCACATTCGAGAATCTGAGGAGAAGAAACGTCAACGTAACTTACAAGTGGAGAAGATGAAAGCTGAGATGCTCAACCTACAAATTCAGCTCCACAGTATGAATTCTCCTACTGCTCGTGCTGATTCTTCTCCTGCCAATGAAGGACTGAGAAAAAGGAAGAATGCTTCACTTAATCTACACGAAACTGAGAATACTGAGAAACAGGATCGTGATTCCCACTCTGATTTAGTTTTCCCCGTTCATTTGTATGAATCTCCGAGGAGCTTAAGAGCAGAAACTCCGTTTTCTGTAGAATTTGCAAAGCCACAAATTGATGCTTCTTTTAGTGAGATAACTGAACTTAGGGATGAGCCTAGTGACCATTCTATTAATGATTTAGATGAAGCGAAGAAAGGCAAACCCCAGTCTAAGGAAACCCATATAGCTTCTGCTGTACAATTAATAGGTGATGGTGTTTCTCAGGTTCAATCAATTGGGAATCAGGCAGTTAGCAGTCTCGTCAGTTTTCTGAACATCTCACCTGAAGATTCAGATTCAAATGAAGCACCATCTTTCCAAGATGGACTTTCTAACAATGAAAGAAATACAAATAATAAACCGGCACATTTTAGCAGTTCATCTTCTCTGCTATCAGACAAGAGTAGAACTTCAGGATTTGCCAGTTGGCAGATTGGAAGAATAATCCGCCATATATGGTCTCAGATGCGATCAAATAATGATGTAGTGTGCTACTGTTGTTTTATTTTTGTTTTTCTGTGGAACTTCAGTTTGCTTTCCATGGTTTACTTGGCAGCTCTGTTTCTATATGCTCTCTGTGTGAATACTGGGCCAACTTACATCTTCTGGGTTATAATGCTAATCTATACTGAAATTTATATTTTGGTTCAGTATTTATATCAAATAATGATACAGCATTGTGGTTTCAGCATCCAGTCAGACCTTCTCCGCGAATTGGGGTTTCCTACAAAAAAGATAAGATCAGCATTCGTCGTCAGTTTGCTACCTTTGTTTTTGGTGTATCTATTTACTCTAATACAGAGCTCTATTACTGCAAAAGATGGTGAATGGTTTTCCGTAGGATTTGGTAATGGAAGAGGGGGGCCACATTATCAAGAGCGTGTCCAAACAGAATCTAACTGGAGTGAGAAAGCAAAGATGTTTTTCCAATTAATCAAACAAGGGGTTATAACAGTGGTGAGTTACTGTTGTAGGTACTGGAAATCACTGACTCAAGAAGCAGAATCTCCTCCATACTTTATTCAATTGTCCATGGATGTCAAAGCATGGCCAGAGGATGGGATTCAACCAGAGAGAATCGAGTCTGGAATAAATCGGCTGCTGGAGCTTGTTCATGAAGAAAACTGCAAGAATGAATTGCATAATGATTTCCCTTGTTCCAGCAAGGTTCAAATTCGTAGCATTGAAAAAAGTTCTGAAGATCCAGGTGTGGCCCTTGCTGTTTTCGAGGTTGTTTATGTCTCTTCATTGAATGACTGTACGCCAGCAGAACAATTTAAATCTCTTACCCCAGCCTCTGACATAGCAAAGGAGATACTTAGGGCCCAGCAGAAGGAATTTACTCATGAAGTTGGATTCCCTTACAGTATAATCTCAGTAATTGGAGGTGGCAGGAGAGAAATTGATCTTTATGCCTATATTTTTGGTGCTGACTTGATTGTCTTCTTTCTGGTTGCCATATTCTACCAATCTATTTTAAAAAATAAAACAAAATTTCTGGAATACTATCAGCTTGAGGATCAATTTCCGAAAGAGTATGTATTTATTCTGATGGTAAGCAAAAGTCCTTAATTATATTGTGAAATTGGAAGCCTTAAAATTACCTGTTTAAAATGGCAATGTGCTATATCCAACTGATAGGGGTAAACTTAAATTCAATGATGTGTTACTTTTGCTGAACACTTGCTAGTGCAAATGCATATGCCTTATATAGTATGCTTGGTCTTCTTCTAAGCTAGCTCAATTTTCTTCATGTGCAGATAATCTTCTTCTTGATTGTTGTTGATCGTGTCATATACCTGTGTTCATTTGCAACTGGAAAAGTCATCTTTTACATTTTCAGCCTCTTTCTTTTCACTTATGCTGTCACCGAGTATGCTTGGAGTATGGATACGTCACAAGAGAGTACTGCTGGATTGGCCATTCGAGCAATGTATCTTACCAAAGCAGTTTCTCTGGTATTACAAGCCATGCAAATTCGATATGGTGTTCCTCATCAAAGCACCTTGTATCGCCAATTTCTGACCAGTGAAGTTTCTCGTGTTAACTATCTGGGGTATAGGCTTTATCGAGCTTTACCTTTTCTCTATGAACTTCGTTGTGTCCTTGATTGGTCATGCACAGCCACATCCTTGACAATGTATGACTGGCTGAAGGTGAGTCTTCAACTTTTCTGACAAGATTGGTATCTTTCTTGCAGCTTTTTTCTCACCTTTTAACAGTCAGTGATCATTGAGTTAATTGAGAATGTTTTGAAGATTAAAGTGGATGCTAATTCCTAGTATGCTGGTGTACTTTTGATTGATAGACTGATTGCTTCCTTGCTTAAAGTTTTAAGTTAAAATGAAGCCATGAAATTGCAGTACACGAAAAAATAAATCTAGTTAGCTAAGTGCTGAGTCATTTTAGTGAATGTTGGTTGTATTTTATGAACCATAAGTGGAAACAATTGCACAACTTGGATAATCCAGAGTAAAACATAATGAATCATTCCAAGGCTTAGTGAAAATTTAGCTTATCTTGTTTCTTTTCTCCATCTGATTAGTCGTGGTTAAGACGGAGCAGGTTTTTCGTGTCCAATAATCCAATATATAAAAATATTAGAGCCCCTGGCATGCAAAATTAAGATTAGGTGTGATTTGGATCAGTATTGTGAAAGATGGTTCATGTAGTCGGGCAAGTTGGCCATAAGTAATTCGTCAACTTAAATATTTGGTTTTGATCTCCAAATACAACATGGCGTAACTTATTGTACACAATTTAGATATAGTAATGTTGAGGTTGTAAATATATTTATTTGAAAATCAATGGTGACCGATGATTCAAGTTGTATTTTGACTGAAAAGATGCACAACTTGTCCTTATTGTGGAAGGCCAAAGGTGCTTTTAGGTTCTACTTTCAGGGGGCTTTGGAGTTTGAGTTTCGATATTTTTTGGCAGTTCATAAATTTGGCTTGTGGGGATTTGTCTGTCTCTTCCTTTGAATTTCTTCTTCTTCTTTCTAAAGGGAAATGACTTTTAGTATTGAAAGTTATTGAAACTTCAATCTTCAAGTTGTGTTCTGTGTTTATTTAAGTTAAGCTCTGCTCTATATATTTTTTTCAAACAAATCATTCATTCCAACTTTGAAAGGAAAGATTCCAAATTATGAATAATGAGAGTGTACCTTGCATTACTTTGGTTTTCTGGGTTTATAACTGTTGATTTTCTGATACAGGGAATCCAGTACAGTACCATACCCACTTTACTATTGGACCTACTTTATGCTAGTCAGCCTTTTCAGTCATTAACGTATTTCTTTAGTGAATCTTTTCCTTGCGACCATCTTTTTTTATGAGTAGTTAAATGTATCTTACTTAGAGAAGAATTTATTATTCATACTTTAATACACTATGTTCTTTCTTCCTATTTATTATTATAGAAACATTATTAAATCTAAGCTCTCTGTGCAAGTTTTAGGAGACTGGTCTGTTTCCTGAAATAGTTAGTTCAAACCACCAATGCTTGAATATAGTTGCCTTGGTGAACTTGTGGTTCAGTTGAAACTTAAAAATAAATGACAATATGATAGCGTGGCTTCGAAGGGAGGTATCAAGGTCTATGAGCGTCGCAAGAAAAAGAGTCCGGCATGATGGTTCAGCCGTGAATTAGTCAAGTTATTATTTTAGATATTATTAGTTATTATTTTATTGTTGCTTATGGGTCAAGTTAGGATGTGGGCCTTCATACTTTGCATGGGCTTAAGTATTAGCAGTATATATGTCTTTAATTCAGAGGTTAGGGTATTGGAGAATAATTATTGTTAGCGGCGCAAGCTGTGGCAGAACATCTCGTTCTGAGAATTTGGGTTTTCTGGGAGTTTCATAATTCAATTCTTGTCTATTTCTACTTCGTGTTCTTCACTCTATCAATTTGGTCCGACCTGCCATGGCTCCATCACAAGATCGTCTCGAAGAGGTAGAGAAGACCACGAAAGATCTGCAGGCCGCTTTTGAGGCGATGGCAACCACCGTTGGGGGGTTGGAGTCGTCGATGGGCGCTGTTGCAGAGTCCCTCACTGAGATCTTATCCCGGCTCAAGAAGATCAGCAGTGAGCGTACTGATTCCTTGGTTGGAGAGGGCTTCGATCCGATGGGAGGAAAAGGCACATCGCCCAACGCTTCCCTGCTGCCGCGCATGGATCTTCCATCCTTCGATGGAGCTGATCCTCTCGCGTGGCTGGCTTAGGCGGAGCAATATTTTCTCGTTCACAAGACAGACAAAGGCCAATGCGTGCAGTTGGCGCTCATCGCTATGTCCGGCAAGGCCATGTTCTGGGCGCAGTGGGTGTTAAGGCGTGCTTCCACCATTCCATGGGAGGACTTTTTGAAGGAACTCGTCGCGCGTTTTGGTGACAACTCCGCCATCAACGCCACGAAGCCCTACATCTTACACGTCAGACGGGGTCGCTGGAAGATTATTTGGCATTGTTTGAGGAGCGCGTTGCCCAGCTACCATCTCTGCCTCCGGAACAATATTTAGGCACCTTTTTAGGCGGCCTTCAACCGGCTATTCGCGACCACCTTCCGGATTTGGAGATGACGGATGTTTTTGCAGCCATTCGAGCGGCGCGGCGTATTGCCCGGGCTAGCAAACCGCCAACGGGGCCGCCGCGTTCCACTTTTTCTGCGAGCAATTTCTCACGCGGCACAACGACATTTCAGCGGTTTCCTTCAGGCAGCGGGCAGCCCACAGATTCCACCTCAGTTTGTTCTCCGCAGCCGCACGAGTATCGCAATTCGCGCCGCATGTCGCCGGCGCAGCGGGCCGAATATTGCGCTAAAGGGCTGTGTTTCCGTTGTAAGGGCAAATACAGCCCATTACATAAGTGCCCAGAAAGGTCTCTCGCCATTCTCTTGGAGGCGGAGGATGAAGAAGTTTTAGAGCACGGTTCCGAGCAGCCAGAAATCACGCAGGAAGAAAAACCAAAGGAAGCTGAGTCTAATCCAGAGCTGCAGCCTTTACTTCTATCAGAATTATCTTCCAATGGCTTCGATGGGGCTCAGACTCTAAAGTTATTCACTCATGTGAATGGACGTCGATTGCCGACCATGGTCGACAGTGGAGCAAGTCATTGCTTTTTCTCGGATCGCGTCGCCCGTGAATTGAGTATTCCGATTGATCCTACCGCCGCATTTGCCGTGACGTTGGGAGATGGTACTCGGGTTTCTTCTCAAGGGGTTTGTTGGGCGCTATCTTTTCTTATGGCAGGGGAGTCTTTTTCAGTTACTTGTTATGTGTTTTCTCTTCGCCACATTGATTTTATATTGGGGGTCTCGTGGCTCGCCCAGCTCGGAAATATAACTGCTAATTGGGCGACGATGTCTATGGAATTTGTGAGGACTGGCCGGATGATACGTGTGCTGGGAGAACCCTCCCTTACGCGCCGAGCCTGTCAGAGGACAGATTTCAGCTCCTTGGAGGGCGGAGATGATGCATGGATGTTGTGGTTGTGGAGGGCGGCGGAACCGCCTCGTTTCCATTATCCCCTTCTTTGTCGGACACACAACAAGAAGAGTTGGGGAAGTTGTTGTCCGTTTTTTCTTCTGTGACGCAAAATTCCATGGGGTTGCCCCCTTCGCCAGAGTGATCATCGTATTGTGTTGCAAGACGGGACTTCTCCGGTGTCTGTTTGGCCTTACCATTATAATCACTCTCAGAAGGACGAGATGGAGAAGTTGGTGGCGGAGATGTTGGCTGCCGGTATCATCCAACCTAGTTGTAGTCCTTATTCGAGCCCTGTTCTACTTGTTCAGAAGAAGGATGTATCATGGCGTTTTTGCGTGGATTATCGTGCCTTGAATAAGGTCAACGTGGCAAATAAATACCCCATTCCGGTCATTCAGGAATTGCTAGATGAGCTGCATGGTGCTCGTTGGTTCAGTAAGCTCGATTTTCGTGCCAGTTATCATTAGATTCGCATTGCGCCAACGGACGTTCACAAGACTGCGTTTAGGATGCATTCTGGTCACTATGAATTTCTTGTTATGCCTTTTGGCCTCACAATGCTCCAGCTACGTTTCAGTGTCTTATGAATGATATATTTCGGCCTTTTCTTCGGAGATTTGTTCTTGTGTTTTTTGATGATATCTTGGTCTATAGCTTCTCGTGGTCAGATCATCTTCAACACTTGCATCAGGCTTTTACTGTTTTGAGCACCCATTTTCTCGTTGTCAATCCAAAGAAATGTGCAATTGGACACTCGCAAGTTGAGTATTTGGGCCATATAGTGTCCATCAATGGTGTACGGATGGATCCAGTGAAGGTGGGGGCTATTTTGAAGTGGCCTGTACCTACATCTCTCCAAGGGTTGTGGGTTTTTCTCGGCCTAACGGGTTATTATCGTCGCTTTATTTGTGACTATGGGAAAATCGCAGCCCCGTTGACGGCATTATTGAAGAAAGATAATCTAAAGGTGTGGCATTGGCCACCGGAGGCTGAGGAGGCTTTTCAAACTCTCAAAAAGGCGTTGACTACAGCTCCTGTTTTGCACATGCCAGATTTTTCTCAAATTTTTGAGATTGAGTGTGATGCGTCGGGGTGTGGATTGGGGGCTGTATTGATGCAGGATCGACAGCCGATTGCGTATTTTAGCAATAGTTTGTCCGCCAGACAGTTGTCTAAATCAGCGTACGAAAAGGAATTGATGGCCCTTGTCCTGGCAGTACAACATTGGCGACCTTACTTATTGGGGCGACGGTTCTTGGTTCGGACTGATCAACGGAGTCTTAAGCAGTTATTGGTGCAAGTCCTCACTACTCCAGCTCAACATAATTGGGCGGCCAAACTGTTGGGATTTGATTTTGAGATTGTGTATAAGGAGGGACGGTTGAACAAGGCTGCGGACGCCCTTGCGAGGCGAGATGAAGATCTAGAACTAGCGGCTATTACAGTGCCACGTTGGTTGGAGTGGAGTTCGCTGCAACAGGCCGTGAGGGCGGACCCGAGGCTATCTCGTATTATTGCAGCGTTGGAAGAGGGCCGTGGGGCATCCAAACACTATAGTTATGTGCATGGTACTCTCTTTTATAAGGGACGTGTAATGTTACCAAAGGATTCTCCCTGGATTGTGAAACTTTTTGCGGAGTATCATTCGACACCGTCAGGTTGCCATTCAGGTGCTTTCAGAACTTATCGGAGGCTCGCTGCTAATCTTTATTGGCCGGGAATGATGAAGGCGATCACTTCGATGGTTGCGGCTTGTGATATTTGCCAAAAGAATAAGTATGAAACTAAGAGTCCGGCGGGCTTGCTCAGTCCTCTTCCTATTCCGGATCGTGTGTGGAAGGATATTAGCATGGATTTTATTACAGGGCTTCCCCGATCAGGAGGGTTCGACTGTATTCTTGTCGTGGTGGATCGTCTTTCCAAGTATTGTCACGTTTTGGGCTTAAGGCATCCGTTCACAGCAAAATCAGTGGCAGAGATCTTTGCTCGGGAAGTAGTTTTGTTTGCATGGATGCCCGAATCTATTGTTTCTGATCGTGATCCTATATTTTTGAGTTCGTTTTGGAAGGAGTTGTTTAAAGCAGCAAGGTACTACTTTGCGCATGAGCTCTGCCTATCACCCGGAGACAGATGGACAAACGGAGGTTATGAATCGGTGCTTGGAAACGTATTTGCGCTGTTTTGCATCCGAGAGGCCAAAAGGTTGGGGACGGTGGTTAGTGTGGGCAGAATTTTGTTTCAATACGGGTTTTCAATCGAGTGCAGGAATGACGCCTTTCGAAGCGGTTTACGGACGTCCACCACCGATGTTGGTGCCTTTTTTGCCTGGGGAGGTGAGAGTGCAGGCGTTGGCAGACAATCTTCGTGAAAGAGACGATATTTTGGCTCATTTGCGAGCTCATTTGGAGAGGGCTCAACAACACATGGTTAAGGAGGCAAACAAGCATCGTCGGCCATTAGAATTTAAGGTGGGGGACATGGTGTATCTCAAATTTCGGCCTTACAGACAGTGGAGTTTGTTTGCTATTTCTCATGCGAAGTTGGCGTCTCGATTTTTTGGACCTTTTGAGGTCGAGGCTCGGATTGGTGCAGTGGCATATCGCTTGAAGTTGCCGGAGGAATCCAAGGTGCATCTGGTTTTCCATGTATCTTTGCTGAAGCCAGTTGTGGGGCCAGCAACTGCTACTTCTTTGCTACCGGAAGAATTGTTGGCTGCAGATCTGCCTTTTTCTTCCTCAGGAAATTCTTCACCGTCGATTGATACGGCGTAATGGCGTGGATGTGGAACAAGTGCTGGTGCTGTGGAAGGGATTAGAACCGGAGGAGAGTTCGTGGGAAGATGTTGATGTGGTAAAGGGGCAGTTTCCAGATTTTAGTCTTGAGGACAAGACTGTTTCGGTGACGGGGGCAATTGATAGTGTGGCTTCGAAGGGAGGTATCAAGGTCTATGAGCGTCGCAAGAAGAAGAGTCCGGCGTGATGGTTCAGCCGTGAATTAGTCAAGTTATTATTTTAGATATTATTAGTTATTATTTTATTGTTGCTTATGGGTCAAGTTAGGATGTGGGCTTCATGCTTTGCATGGGCTTAAGTATTAGGAGTATATATATGTCTTAATTTAGAGGTTAGGGTATCGGAGAATAATTATTGTTAGCGGCGCAAGCTGTGGCAGAACATCTCCTTCTGAGAATTTGGGTTTTCTGGGAGTTTCATAATTCAATTCTTGTCTATTTCTACTTCGTGTTCTTCACTCTATCACAATATCATACATTGACTGAACCTACTATTCAGTTTGGTACTCCATGCCAACTATATATTAACAAAGTTTAAAATAGATAGTGATGAGTCTGTGTTTTGTTTTTTAGCTGGAGGACATAAATGCAAGCTTGTACCTTGTCAAATGTGATCGTGTTCTCAACCGAGCTTCTCATAAGCAAGGAGACAAGCAGACAAAGATGACTAAGTTTTGCAATGGCATATGTCTCTTCTTCATTCTAATCTGCGTTATTTGGGCTCCAATGCTGGTAAGTAATTCCTGACACCAGTCTGCTCTGTGATTATGTACGTCTCTCTTATTAGTAAATATGTTAATATCAAACTGCAATGGAACAAATGGCCTATCTATTCGTTTTCAGTTTTACATGGTGTTGTGTATGTCCCTGATCTAATCTTTTAGTTAGCTGCATAATGAATAGTGGAACGCGGTACTTCATGATGATATCCTTGCTTTGCTTCAGAGTACAAAATGTAGCGACACTTCATGTGATTGCAAGTTCAGTGATAAGATTTTAATCTTAAAATTCTTCCAGCTTCTAGTTTCTAGACCATTAAATCATTTTACCTCAGAATGAAGATGTTCTATGTGCTGGTTTCCATTGTCATCTCTGATGAAACTAATATTGAATAATGAAAATAAGAGTCCGCATAATCCTCTTTCTCTGTAAAAGGTTTTTGCGAGTCTTCTACATGTAACGGTTCGAATTATCCCAGACATTTTTCTTGATTTCTTCTTGGTCTTCTTTAAGTTACTTCTTACATGACAGCTACCTAGTTCGAGAATGATATAAAAAGGTATAAAGGTTGGAAATGGAATTTGTCAACTGAAAGTGCCAAATTCTAGAAATAGTGCTCTGTCAACAATGTCATTTTCAAGATTTAGTTGTTAGTATGATGTTGAAGGCATTAACGTCTGCATATTTTTCTACAGATGTACAGTAGTGGTAATCCAACAAACATAGCAAATCCAATCAATGATGCCAGTTTTCAGTTTGACATCAAGACAACTGGTGGCAGGTTGATCTTATACGAAACGACTCTTTGTGAAATAGTTCCATGGGATAAAGTTAAATCGGCTGACCTCGATCCACAAAATTATTTGGACTTGTACAATGTGAATGACATTCAGCTGATTTGTTGCCAAGCTGATGCAAGCACTCTGTGGCTCGTTCCTTCTGTGGTTCAGAAGCAGTTTATTCAGTCTCTCTACGGAGAAATGGAAATGAAATTTTCTTGGATACTTACGAGGGACCGACCCAAAGGAAAGGAAAGGGTGAAATATGACAAAATTGTTGATAAATCAAATCTTCCGAAACCATCAGAAGTTGAGGCAGTTCTCAATGGTTCTTCCAGTAGCTTTAGGATTTATGATATCTATCCAAGAATTTTCCGGGTTACTGGTTCTGGAGAAGTTAGACCTTCTGATCAAGCGGTATGTTCTGAAACCTTCATATAGTTATGAATGTTACCTTTTATCTAGTTCTTCAAAGAAGTCCATTATAGCAAACAGGAAGTGATTTAATGGGTTGCGTTAATCTTTCCATAAGTTGGTAATCATTAAATTGTATAACTTTGCTTGAATTTTTCCATCTTTCTCATGAGAAACTTCAACACGTTAAGTGGTATTTTAGAGGGGGAAAAAAACTTATTACATTTAACAAGAGTTAGTCTGATGGTAAAAGCTTGGTGTACTATGGGAAAAGTAACTGTTTTACAGTGCTAAAGAGTTGGCCTCAGGAAAACCTTTCTCTCTCCCTCACACACACGCAAACACACAGTGGTCGTGTAGTGATGTAAATTCATACTTGGAGTCTTGGATGAGAGCTAACGTAAAGGCCTGAATTAAATGCCATTGTATTAAACCAGCATCTGCCAGGACTGAAAGTTGTAATAGTTTAGATTATATTCTAGTCTACTAGTTCTTATGACCAGATGACATGTTTCAGAAGTTTTTATTTATATTAACCTTAATGTTCATGAATTGTGGAGGTAGTGAAAAATGCTTGTTTTATCAGTTGCTAATTTGCATGTTTTTGAGTATTTCTTCTATAAACATAAATGTAAGCCTCCAATTTTCTCCATTTATTTGTATAATATTAAACAATGTGTTCTGTAGCCACTTACCCCCTAGTAAATATTGCACCTGCTGAAGTTTGTAAAATACATCGAGTGTAGCATCTACAAGTGACACTCACATCTAAATGCCCGTATTTGTTTGAAAATAGACTTCTTATTGTTTTGTTATTAAAAGTTAACTTAGTATGTTCTGAAGCAGTCTCTTGTGAATGCGGATCTTGTTTTGCATCATGAGACTTATGATTGGTGGTCGTTCCAAGATATAAATCCTCCGGATGAAGATGCGTGTAGAGGATTGTCCGGGCCTATGGCTGTCGTCGTATCAGAAGAAACCCCACGTAAGTTTAATTTCTACATCCTAATAACATTTGATTGTATCATGCCGCGTCTTATTTTTTATTTATGGGTAATTAATCGCGTCGTGTCTTATTAATCCATGAACCTTTCCAGAGGGACTTCTTGGGGAGACACTGAGCAAATTCAGTATTTGGGGACTCTACATCACGTTCGTTCTCGCTGTTGGCCGGTTTATTAGAATGCAATGTTCGGATCTACGGATGCGAATACCCTATGAGAATCTCCCTTCATGCGACAGGTATCATTGTCATCAACCCTTTCTTTAGTTGTTTCTCCACTTCAATAACTCCATGACCACTTCGAGTGAGAAGCTCAAAGGTTTAACTATGTTTAACGGACTCTTCTAGCTACTTATGTTAATTATTTTGGCAAAGTACACATGGATTCCATGTAGTCGTTGGTGGAGCCTATTGTGCCACACCTGTGGGCCCCGGGCGTTGCACATTTTACATTTGAGTTTTCTTTTTCTTTTTTCGGGGGAGGGATTTTTATGTTTGAGTCGGGCTAATTCAAATGAGTGAGTGCATTATAGTTGCTATTGTCATTGTGTTGTCATTGTGTTGTTATGCATATTGATGCCAACTAGTTGCTAGCAGAGTCTGTTGTGCCGCCATTGAGCCCCACCTCTTGTGGGCCCGGGGCATTAGACATGTTACGTTCGAGATAGGGCTAAACCATTTTGACATGATTAGTATCTTACAATCATCTCAAATGAGTACACAACAGTCCATAATCCGTTTTGTTGCTTTAACTTGCCTATAATCCCTAACTAATGTATTCCTCTCATCTTGTCTTCCGCGTTGGTTCGTTTAATCAGGCTCATCGCAATCTGTGAGGATATATACGCTGCAAGAGCAGAAGGCGAACTCGGAGTGGAAGAAGTCCTCTACTGGACGCTGGTAAAAATTTATCGGTCTCCTCATATGTTACTGGAGTACACGAAGCCTGACTAGTTTTTGCCCCCTTGTACTATAGAGATCGATCGACCTAACAAGATGATGATTCTGACCCTGAGTGTAAAGTCCAGTTCTCGATTTTTCGTGCTTTTTTTTTTTTTGCTCCTAGTCGTACCGATGTTTCGAGCTCTGCTGCTGCTCTTTAGTTTTGAGTAAAAAGGGCAGGGTGTGTGTATAGTCTTTACTTCCTTACTCTAGTGCAGAGAAAGATGAGTTGATGAAGAGATGAACAGTAAAAATGTATGAACATATATATGAAATAGGTTGCTGAAATCATATCTAGCTTAAATCAGTCAAAACATAAATACATCATATAGAATTTGATTATTTTGTTGTTTGTTTGGCTCGTTTTATTTAAGGTTGGTTTAGAGTTTTATTATTATTTTTTGAGTGTATTTCTACATTTTTATTATTTTATTCCATTTTAACGTAAAGCTGTTTCGTTCATTTTCTGATAGCATATTTGGAATTAAAAAAATTATAAAAATGGTATTGAATAAGAGTTTTGATTCACATGTGAGATTGGTAGAAAAACTACACCTTTCTAATTTTGATTTTACCTCATATGTACTTCACATGTGAGAGACAGTTATAAGTTATTACATTAATGTACAGGAATATATTGGAGTATATAATTATAAGAAATACTATATCAAATGTCCAGCACAAAATAAGCAAATTTTACAGACATATATTGGTGTTTGCTTAATTCATTCATGATGCATTTTGACGCGTGTTTAGGGGTAAGTCGGTATCGGATACTGGTATTTTTACCCAATACCGATACGAACTTCGCCGGTATTGAATTCTCGATACCGATACCGTGCCGAAGCTTTCGGTATACCGCATACCGGTATACCGAAAAATCAGCATTGGTCGAAATGGGTACTGATGCCATGCCGATGATTCGGTAATACTGAATTTGAACGGTAATACCGAAAAATACCAAAATTTCATATTTAATTTTTTTTCATACCGAAAAAATACCGAACGGTAATACCGAAATACCGAAATACCGAAAAATAATGAAATACCGAAAAAATACCTACTAAATAATTTCTAATAAAATGCAAAATTAAAGAAGCATGAACACTTTAATAGTCCTCTGAGAAATATTACTTAAATATGATTATCGTGTTTGTTGATATATACTACGTACTTTGTTAGAAATAAAATATTTTTTCTTAAGATATATACCAAATTATATTAAATTATTCATAATATTTTATTTTATAGAGTCATAGTTCATTAGTTATCAATGTGTCGACGATTGACGTATGTTGCCAAATCTTGAGAAATATTACTTAAATATAATTATCGTGTTTGTTGATATATACTTTGTTAGAAATAAAAAGTTTTTTCTTAAGATATATACCAAATTATATTAAATTATTCATAATATTTTATTTTTGCAAGCATTAACATTAGCGTGATCATAAATCATTTAGAATTTCATAGTATTATATATTTATATTAGTGTGATCATAAATAATTTCGAATTTCATAGAGTCATAATTCATTAATTCTCAATGTGTCAACAATTAACATGTTATTATAATCTTTTAATATATATATATATATATATATATATATATATATATATAGATATATATATATTATTGATTTTGAAATTACAATAGTATAAAAGTTTGTATGAATTATGAAATATTATATACTACTACATATTTAACAAGTGTAAATTAATTTCGCAACACTATTACATATACTAGAGTATAATACAATTATTTTCTTTGTTAGTTTATGTATTATAATCATTAAAAAATTAAAAAGAAAAATTATGTATAATATATTTATAGCATCTTTCTGATATACAATCTTGTATATTATTAACTGGTATTAAAATTTTATTAAGGTTGTATTTAAAATTCGAATTTAGTCAAATATAAAATATAATAAAATATATAAAATATTCGGCAAAATATCGGTATTTAACGGTATTGCCGCGGCATCGGTATTATATCAGTATCGGTATTTTCGGCATTACCGGTAATACCGCGGTATTGGTATTATATCAATACCAGTATTTAACGGTATCGCCGCGGTATCGGTACTATATCAGTATCGGTATTGTTTGGCATTACCGAATTTATCGGCATTACCGGTAATACCGCCGTATCATGACTTTGGATACCGATGCCGTACCGAAAATCGCTCAGTACGGTATAAATACCGTACCGAAAATTCAGTAGGTATCGTCGGTATTTCGGTTTTTCGGTTTTTTGACATTTTCGGTTTTTTTTCGGTATGGTATCGTCGGTATTTCGGTATTTTTTTCCCACAAGGGCTTACCTAATTTGATTTTTCTAACATAAAAATAAGATTAATCATGGAGATATTTATACATTACTTATATTACTTCAATAGTTATTATAACTATTTTGAATCCAGCAGACGATTGATGGTTATATGAAATAAAGTTTTATAGAGAATCATATAGATGTACAGGAATATACTTGAAACATTTTAGCAATAACATTTAATACGGTATTACATTGATTAAATCTTTAAATTTGATTTGATTTTTCAAATGTGATACGCCTCATGTGGTCAGTTTTGTAAGTAGGGTTATATTTTTTGCATTGTAGTTAACAATATAATCTCTTCTTCCTATATTTTTTTGACACATTTCTATTATTTTATATTTATTATATAATATTCAAAAAAAAGTTGAGAAATGCAAGACAAATGGAGTATACTTTATTTACATAACAGAAGATTATTAGTGCATACAGTATTAACATATTTGTATCAAGAGTGTAGTTAGTTAGTGAAGATAATATTATAATGTATACAAGTTATTAGATGGATTTATCATTGTTTTAATAATTAAGGGACCGATGTTCTCCTTCATCGATAAGAAAATAGAGATTAAAAGATGATAAAATTTATAATGTGTTAGTCATTTCTTTTACCATAAGGAATTAAGAAATTCAATGCTGAAGATGAGATTTTTGTTTGTTTTTTTTATAGAAAAAAAAGTTATTTCCCTCATTTTTCATAAAAAAGAATACACCTTAAAGATAAAATATAGTAATAATATGTGTGCGTGTTTGCGCCTTTGCGGTCTAGCAGAAGATGTTTGATTTATTGACCTAACTTCTTGAACTTAATTGGACGTGCCGAGCATTATATATGAACATTTATATAAGCATCCAATGTTATGTTATGACACATAATCATAAAAGATTATTGTAAACCTCATAATTCTAGATATTATGTCATGACACTTTCAAAAAAACACAAAAGGGAAAGAAAAAGATATTGTGTAATGAACCCATCTGCCAACTAAAATTAGATGAATAACTAATAAATGAAATTGTTGAGAGCTTTGAAATAAAATTGTTGAGAGTAAAATCAATTTTCCCTTAAAAGAAGCCTAAAAAAGGGAAATGTGCTTATCTTATTCACCTAACTTATTGATCTTTGCAAATCACAAAAAAAGAAGGAAAAAAAAAATTCACGAATATTGATTTTAGAGTAATTTTATTCTACTTAACTAGCTTGTGCACTTCTATTAGTACCCCATGTTATGAGAATAAATTGTTTTCAACTTATAAAAGTAGATACTCATATTGGTGAAGAGGTGCTCCCACATACACCCCGTATAGTTCTGCAATGAGACCGCTATCATCACGACACAAATAAAAATGTTGTGTTGTTTTTGAGGAAAATGTGGGAAAAGGAAGGAAAATTTTTTTGAGCCTCCATTTTTTCTCCCTTATCAATCCAAATCTATATAATATTTTCATCCAAATTTGGAGTGATAATATTTTTCTACATATAAACTTTATTTTTCATATAGAAAGCATGAGATAAAAAAAGTAGGGGCCACGTGTACGATAATATTTTTCACCATTTTTATATCATTTCTATCAAAGAGAACATACACGTACTTCATCTCCGTTTTGAGTGTTATATTTGGTCTTATTTATAAGAAGTTTCTCATTTTAAAATTTGAGAACAAAATAGCTTTACATTTACCATTTTACCTTGGCGTTATAATATCTATAAGTTGCTCTAAAAATAGGAAATAATAACTAAATTATAGTACTAATTATCTATTTTGTAGTTAGAATGTAGAGTATTGAACGATACAAAAAACGCTCTACCGCACCGTAGGCACAATTAATGTGTCCATCACTGATGTGGCAGCGCAACGTTGTCAATTTTTCCTGTTATGGTCTAGTTTTTTAGGTACGATTTAGTTTTTTAGTAGGGTTTAATTAATTTTGGTATGATTTTTATTAATTTCTTTATTTATTCCATTGCCACATCACCTGTAGACACATTAAGCATGTTCATGCTGGGCTGGAACATTACTCTTGAACAATAATATTTCATATTATAGAATTTATTGTTTAATACTCTCACTGTCCCACTTCAATGGTCATGTTGCTTTTCAGCATGAAATTTTAGAAGAGTGCGTTTAGAAATAAAGTTTAATGTTTAATATTTTGATGCAAATTTCATTATTTTAAATAAAGCATCATATATGTATAAAAATATATTGATGTCTGATCTTAAACGAAATATCGTATCAAGACCTTTAATTTGATATAAAAATTGTAAAAATCGAAAAACAAACGAGTAAGTTGTGTTAATTTAAACCTTTACAATTTAAATTATATTGGAATACGTGATGAAATGTGAGTGGATGATGAGATAATTAATGGACTAATTTTTTCCATTTTAGGAAACGGAAAACTAAAGTGGAATAACCCAATATAATAAACAAGACTACTGAAGTGAGACGGAGGGAGTACCATGTATTATATTTTCACTGTTTGCACAATATTGTTATATATCTTCAGTAAATCAATAGATTGATTAAAAAAAATATTTGTATACTTTGATTTTTTTAGTTTGTCGTATTATAGTATATTTTATTCATTTATTATATGTTGAATTTTTTTATTAAATTGTACATATTTAATTCATATCAACATTTTTTTTAACAATGAATAATATACTTGATTCATACTATAACTAATTAATATTTGTGATACGTTAATATTATGTAAAAATGAATAAAAAAAATACAAGTGAATATATATATATATATAATAGTAGTACGTGATTGGAATAAATTTTTAAAATAAAATCTATGATACTGCATTTTGAAGTATATAGTACTACCAAATAGAGTTTATTACTAAAGATGACCTAAAAAAAAAAAATCGATATCAAATTCTCTTACTTCTCATACTCCGTGTTAATTATAAAATAACTAACTTACCCCTATCATGAGAGTATATTTATGAGTAAATTAGGGGCGTGTGTTATTTCTATTAGAAAAGCGATTAATGTCGTAAAACGAATAAGGGTACGGGAAGTACCTAACTATATTCAATTACAAAAATTCCCTCAATCTACTTTGCAGCTTTTTTTTCCGGATCATCTAACCACTTTCTAACAGATATACTAAACTTATGTCCATTTTGAAGTATATAATTATGGGCGTGTGTTTTTGTTAATGAAAAATGAAATGAAGAAATATGAAGATGATTAAGAAAATGTTAACACATACTAATATGACGTCCTTCCGTTTCTTATAATCTTTTTAATGGAAAAAAAATTACTCTTGGAAAAATATTTTATTCCAAATGAGTAAAATAACATTATCATGAATTGAAAAGAAAATGTGAGAAATGATTGTCAAGGAATATTTTGCACACTAATTGAGAAAAATTATCCACTATAAAGAAACAAGTGAAAATGAACAAAAATAATTAAACTTTAATGAAATTTAATTTAAATAAAGTGATCTCATTATCAACGAGATGAAGATAGTAATATTCTCTAATTTTCTTTCTATCGAAAAGAATACTCTTACGCGTACAAATTATCAACCTAGCTCATGAAATGTGCGAAGATACATACAACAAATATATTAATAGCCTATATACAAATCTATATTTATGAATCATTATTATATAATTATATATAAAAATTGTTATAAATATATACCTTAAAAAATAATTATACGTGTTCGTAAAAATGAAAATTACAATAAATTTTAAGTGTAATTAGCTACACCAACACTTGTCTATAATATCTAAATTGGAAAATGGAAAGGTAGGAATGACGCAAAAAAGGGGTGGACATTAAATTAGGGCTCCATCTTGTAATCCGCCAAATTGGGGTTTTGGAAATCTCCCTACCAAAATTTGATTCTCGATTTGAATAACCATGGTTGGACCTTATTATTTACTGTGGGAAAAAGGGTTAAAAGGTTAACTAACGTGTTTGGTTACTGGCCCTATATAAATGAAACCGTCACAGTAGAAGAGCCACAGACAGCTTCTTCTTCTTCTTCTTCTTCAAAGAGTGTGTGTGAGCTCAGAAAAGAACAAAAAAGAGGGTGTGTTTCTGCGTGTTGGAGAATCAAGACTTTTCAATTCACACCGTTTTGTGAGTGCCCTTTTGAACTGATGAATTCAACTCATTTTTATTTTATTTTTTTTCATTTCACGAACTTAATTAAGTTTCGTGCTGGTAAATTAACGAAGAACGTCTGATTTTTCTAGTTTTTTTTTTTTCCCCTTCGTTTTGACGAGTTTTTCTTATCTTTGATGTTGTTGTGTGTTTTCAAGCTTTTGGCATTCTTTCTTTTCCCTTTTTGGGTGCTTTTTTTTTTTTTTGCGTTAATTTTTTGTGTGGGATGATTTTGTTAAATGAACATGCAGTTATATTTGTAATCAGTGTGATTTTTCTTTTTTCTTTTTTCTTTTTTAATTATCACTTTCATTTTTATTTTTTATTTTTCTATATGTATCTAATTTTTGTTTATCTGAATGTGTTCAGTGCAGGGAAAGTTCGAAGGAAGTTCAGTTTTGTCGAAGCTCAGCAGGTAGCTTGATTCTTGTTTGTCATTGGCATTTTATTTATCTCTGAACTGATTGTTGGTAATTCATGCGTTATTCTTACTGATTTTTTTGTGGATTTTGTGATGATTTGTTTCTTGTTGGATCGAATAGATGTTTTGCCATTATCTCTAATTTTTTTTGTGTATACCCTTGTATTCGATCTGGCCTTGTTTTTCTCATTTACCATAATTAGTTTGATGAAATAATTAAAATTATATATATGATTGTTCCCTGGTGTAAGTAGAAAGTATTCATCTAAACTTTCATCGCATGTTTGTTTTCGATTTTTCCTTGTTTTGTTCTAACCTATTTGGATCCCATACAACCGTTACATAGATGTACAATCGTCACGTTGCATGGATACACATTAGTATTTTGTTGGTGGGGTTACATAGATACACATTTGTCGTGTTGTGAGAATACGTAATAAGCCGTTATTTTTTCGGGTGAGGGCATACATAAATACACATTTGTCGTGTTGCACGTATTTAGATTAGTCGTTATTTTTTTGGTGAGAGGGTAGATAAATACACTTAGTTTGTGGTTCATAGATATTGATTAATCCTTCTTTTGTTTCTTGGTTGGGGGGAGGCGTTCATAGATTTACATTTGTCGTGTTGCATCAATAGTTAGATGTTCCTTTTCGTGAACGGCTAATTTATATGTATCTATTCAACTTCAACATGATAAATTTTTATTCCCCCTAAAAATCGGAATGGCCTATGCAACACGACAGGCGTGTATCTATCTAACGGTTGTACGGCATCCAAATAGGTTATAGCAAAGGAAGAAAACTGAAAACAGCTGCACTGAACATGCTGAACTTCTCTCATTAGTTGTTTTTGTTAACTAAGTGGGTGCAGCTATAAATTTTAGCGGGTATCAATTGTCATATTTATTGCTATCTAATTCTACTTACTAAAATTCAGAATAAATAAGAAAAGCTTTGATTTGCTGGCCTGTTCAATTCATCATTTATTGCTTGATCGGGCCTGGATTTACTGATAACTGCCGATGATTTCTTCCATTATTTTTTTTTATAGTGCTTAAGATAAAAAAAAGGAATTTGCATCCTGAATTGTATAGAATAATTTTCCTTTTAAATAAATTTTCTACTACTTGTTATAAGTTCCTTTTGCTGTTTTCTCTTTGCTTATTACGACACGGTTTTGATGTGTTACTAATATTACAGTGACCGACTGCAGAAGTGAAGCTTGAGGTGTGTGTTGGAGCTAACAGAGCTTATCCTGTGATTAAGAAACATGAGTGAGAATTGCAGTGGTGTTGACTGCAGCATTGACTGTGGCAGTGATGAAGTTTCGGCCCTTTTGGCCAGTGAGAAGGGTAGAAATAAGAGGAAATTTCTATGTGAATTGTCTGTGGACGTTTCAACCGAAGTTTCAAATGTGTCCCTAACACAAGTTCCTAGGTATGAAATGCTCGAGGAGAAATTCCGAAATGCTCTGAACGAGTTGGGGTCCCTGATGGAGAGATCTGAAGACGCTGTCGAGGAGCAGGATCCGGAAGAATCCCAAGACTCTGTCTGGGATGATCCTGTGACCTCTCAGCTCGAGGAACTTTTGACAAACAATTTGTATGCGACTTTTTGCAGTGCGGTGAAGAAGATTGTCGAAAATGGCTACACTGAAGAAGTTGCTGAGTGGGCTGTTTTGAATAGCAGCCTCTTCCATGGTAGTAAAGACGCCGTATCAAATGTGGTGGACAGTGCTTTGACTGTACTAAAGAGGGAAAAGGAGATTAGCACAACAAAGCATCCTGTATTTGAGGGGCTTCAGAGCTTGGTGGACTACACTTTACTGGAGATGATTTATGTTCTTAGGGAGGTTAGGCCATCGTTGACTGTTTTAGAAGCAATGTGGTGCCTATTATTAAGTGATTTAAACCTTGTAAATGCATGTGTAACGGAAGGTGGTTCTACGGAAGCTTCTGGAGAAAGCCAGACCCTTCCCCAATCTAAATCAGAACCTGCTGATACTGACCAGACGAAGGATTCCAACAACTCGGGCAGTGCAAAACAGATAATTCCTGAAAATAAAGGTTCTGAAAAGGAAAGTTCCTTTTCTTTTCAAGAAGCAAAGGGGAACTTGTTAGGCGTTGTTAAGGAGCATATTCAGACTTTATGCCAAGGGAATGCCATGGATGATAAATCAGCGGGTAATCGGAAGGGCTTATCCATTAATTCCAAGAGAGATCTGCTTCGACAGAAGGCATATCAGTTTGAGAAAAACTACAAAGGTCGACTCTCAAAGGGAGCTTTTAAGGCCAAAGTCGCTGCCTGGGGAAGTATGGTGTTGGACAAGTCATTGAGGGCGCAGTCTGGCTGCGCTACTATCGCGATTAAGGGAGTTCATCCCAAGCTAGCTACTTCAGCTGGTGGAAACAGTAGCTCTCTTGTGGAAGGTAAAGATCCTGTGTCTGCATTAGCTGCTGCAGTAAACTCTAAATCTCGTGCTTCTTCTCTTCCAGATGCTTCAAAGGGCGGGGCTGACACTGCTGAATCTCCGAAGGCTATGGATTATTTTTCTTCAATCCCGTTTGATGAAGCTTTGCAGAAGTATATCCCTCAAGATGAGAAAGATGAAGCCATACTTTTGCTAGTCCCTCACAAGCAAGAAATAGAGAAGGAGCTCCAAGGATGGACTGAATGGGCTAACGAGAAGGTTATGCAAGCTGCACGAAGGCTCGGAAAAGACCAGGCGGAGTTGAAAATGTTGAGGCAAGAGAAGGAGGAGATTGAGAAATTCAAGAAGGAGAAGCAAGCTTTGGAGGAGAGTACAATGAAGAGGCTGTCTGAAATGGAGCATGCCTTGACCAATGCCACTGGACAGATTGAGGTGGCTAACTGCACCATTCGTAGGCTTGAAGAGGAGAATGGTATGTTGAAGAATGAGATGGAGGCTGCTAAGGTACAGGCAATAAAGGCTGCTACTAACTTGCAGTTGGCTACTGAAAGAGAGCACGAAACCTTAAAGAAATTGCAGTCGTGGGATGCAGAGAAGAATGCAGTTCAAGATCAACTGAAAAATATAAAATGCGATATAGTTGCACTCAACACTCGACTTGAAAAAACTAGAGAAAGGCAGAATCAGTTCAAGGTATGCTCTGATCTAAAACTTGTAAAATTATTATTGGTCTCCCATCAGATCTGCTTAGATTGATTTTCTGCTGTTATAAGTATTAATTAGTTTAGCTGAGATAAACAGCGTCTCCCGTTTCATACTGATGGACACTAGGACTCAATAGTCACATGCAGAGACAAGCCCCCTAAGTCTTTGAATTTCTTCAAAATATGTTAGTAGTATATCCCTTTTTCTAGAAGAAATTAATATATATTGTTGGAAGATTATGAGCCAAATTTATTTAAATTTTTCAAAATCTTCTCATATAATTAAATATCTCATATAAGTTTTGTAAATGATTGGTTTTGTTATTTTATTTTACAGGTCAACTATTTGTCTAACTTATCAAAGTTGAAATTCTTTTAGATTTTGGTTATATATTATTGTAGTTGTAATTATGGAAAAAATATTTGCCCCCTCCCCATCAAAGTTCTGGCTCTGTCAATGGTCACGTCGATTTGAGTATGCACGATCGTAGTTGGGAACTAAAGGAAATTCAGTTTCCAACCTACTACTTTTTAGTATGATCTTTCGAAATGTGAGCTGAAAACTGTGATCCCGTTCCAGGCTCTGTGGAAGCAGGAAGAGAAGGAGAAATCAAAAGCTGCAAACCAAATCGATTCCTTGAGGAAAAAACTCGAGGAAGAAGAGGCTTCAATGAAAGCAGAAGCAGACAACATAAAGAAAGCAGCAGAGAAGGAGATGCAGAAATGTGAAGCCAACATCAAGAAACTTCAGTCCATGATCGCTGAACTGAGGCTCGACTCCGATAGATCGAAGATTGCAGCTCTCAGCATGGGCTACAACTCCTATTTAGCCAGCCTTCCGGGATCACAGCTTCCTAAAGTCACAAAAAGATTAGCCGTTTTTCAGGACAACTTCAACGAATCCCCGGAAGTCAAACCCGAGAGGGAATGTGTGATGTGCATGACGGAAGAAATCTCCGTGGTCTTTATTCCGTGCGCACATCAGGTTCTTTGCGGAGAATGCAACGTGCTTCACGAGAAGGAAGGTATGAAGGACTGCCCTTCATGTAGGACTCCCATTCAGAAGCGTGTTTCTGTTACTTATCGCAACGATTAGTGTCGCTCTTTTGGGAAATTTCTTTGGCTTACATTGGTTTTTAGTATTAGTGCTACATTTTGAAGCAGGGAAATGAACCCTTCGAAGACTGAGGAAAAGGGCTAGGAATTTAGTTATTTGATGCTTCATGAATCAAATTGGTGGAGAATGGGTTTTTTAAGTGATATGGTGTATATCCTCTCTTTAATTTCTCTCTCCTGTTTTACTCGCTTTTCTGGAGACTAGCAAAATGGTAAGTGCGATGGGGATGCATGTTAAAGTATGAATTAATAGTGTATACGGAGTATATGATTTTGTACATGTATAACATAGATTAATCCTATCACAATTTTGAAGTTCTTAGGTACGAAACGATTTCTTACATTGAGATGTTATGTAATTAGTAAAATTTAATAAAACATAGTAGTAAAACATTTAGTGCTTGTTTGGTTCAAGTTAGTAAACGGAAAGAGAATGAAATCATGTCAAGTAAGGGAATGGAAACAATAAGGGTTACTTTTATTGAGTGTTTGGTTCATTGATGGAAATGAATTCCTTGTGAGGGGGATTCCATTACTCTTGTTTCCCCTCCTCCTTGAGGGGTAACAATATGGTGGATTGGGTTACTCCCAAGTAAGGGTAATGGATAACATATTACTCAAACCAAACAAAAAGTAATTAAATCTCTTAATTGTTTCCATTTCCTTACCAAAAAAAGAGGGAACCAAACAAGGGCTTAGAAGATGACCGTTACAAGCATTCTAAAAGTCACTAAATACTAATTGTAAGACGGTGGGGGAATTGGGAAGGAGTAGGGGCTAGGCGAGAGTCTAGGCAGACTAGGTGGATTGGAATAATGTACATTTCTTTATTATTACTCTATGCCATATCATATGGTACGAATTGTATAAAAGTGTAAAAACATATAATATTCTAATTAATAGTTCAAATTTCACAAAGTATTTTTCAACATAAACATCAAAGTTTATGATAAATTTTCATATATTTAAACATGATATTCATATATTTGAATATAATTAATAATATATATATATATATAGAGAGAGAGAGAAATGATATGTTACTCACCTCCCAGTAGGCACCTTCGTGGGCACCTCGTCGTTTTATCACGTTTGCATTATTTTTTTTTTAATTTTAATTTTTATTCTATATTCTAGTATCTTAGAAATTAATTTAGAAATCATAAAATCTAAAAAATACATTAAAATCAAAGCTCGATTTATTTTATTACTCATTTTTTGAAGTTAAAAATAAAAAATAACAAATTGAACATTGATTTTTTAGATTTTATAATTTCTAAATTAATTTCTAAGATATTAGAATATAGAATAAAAATAAAATAAAATAAAATAAAGCAATGCAAACGTGATAAAATGACGAGGTGCCCACAAAGGTGCCCACCGGGAGGTGAGTAGCATATCATTTCTCTATATATATAATCTGATCTTCCAGCCCGCCTAACCTCCACTAGTCCGCCTGGACTAGTTTAAGACCACCTAGGCGCTGATTAATTTGTCGCCGCCAACTGACTTGCCTAAAATTGGGATGGTATGCACACCGACTAATGCCTAAATGCTGTCTAAACAACCAAATCAGCCGTATTTTAGAACACCGGCGATTACAAATTACAATCTCTTGTGAGTGTGGACTCGTATAGTTACGTTTATTATAGATTGAAGTGAAAATTTGATAAATGAAAATTTCTTAAACCCAAAAAAAAAAAAAACTTGAAAAACAATCGTACCAAAAAAATGATATCTTATTTCCATCATTTGAATGCTCCAAAACCCCATGCTCATGTCTTTCATAATTATGCCGCTAAAACATGTAAAAGCACCAAACATACTCTTAAAGATGGGTTGAAATTGTTAGGACAAGTTTGTATGATCTTAAATAAAAAAGATTAATCTGTTAAAAAATATATATATATATTATTTACTTAGAGCACTCGCAGCGGTAGGGCGGAGCCCTCGCGCCCGGCGCTTTTTCTGACGCAGTGCCCGGGCGCGGCCAATGGCGCCCGCTGCGGGCTCAAGCCAACGGGCTCATTTGCGCTTGCCTCTCTCCATTTTGCGCCCGCCACATGTCAAGCCGCCATTGGTCAACGGTCGTTTGACCGTTGACCCGAGAATTAATTAATTAATTAATTTTTATCTATAAATACCACATTCATTCACTACGTTTCTATACCACTTTCTTCATCAAACTCTCTCTATTTTCTTCAATTACAACTTCAAATCCTCTTCATGTTCATCCAAATTATCAAATGGCAGATCCCTCCAACCCCAAATATTAGTTTGGAAATGACTACAACGATCCAAACCAATGTAAACCCAAATTATCCAAATTACCCAAATTATCCAGATTTCCCAAATTATCCAAATTACCCAAATTATCCAAATGCAACCTCTTCAAGCCCTCCCCTTTACACTCCAACACCTCTCATCCACACTCAAACACCTACTCGGCCTCAAGGTTTTCTTCTTCCTTACACCTCTCAACCCAACATGATAAAATTTTCCAACCGAGGCGGCTTTCAAGCGGCGTCATCACCGAGGTTGTTGTTTTCCTCGCCAACGGGCCCTTCACGATCGAGGCACTCACCTATCAGCCGCATGTCTTCATTCGACGAGGAAGACAACGACTCACTTCTGGCAGTGAGTTTGGCCGACGAATCCCATCCACCGGAGGAAGAAAAAGAGGTCGAGGAGGTGCCTCTGCCGGTGCAAGTAGCTCGAGGAGGCCGAGCACGAGGCGGAGGAAGAGCTCGAGGCCGTGGAAGAGCTCGAGGTCGCGGCGCAATACCGACGGAGGTAGAAGCGGAGCTGCCGACGGACGATGCGGATGGCGTCTTGCCATATTCCTAGGACGAGACCTTGTGCCTTGCTCGTGTTTGGGTAGATATATCCCACAATCCAATCATGAGCAACAATAATAAGGAGCTTGCTTTGTGGGTTCGAATCGCCAACCGCTACAACCAAATTCGCCCAGGTGATAGGTTTTCTCGCCATTCTGAGAAATTGCGCCATCATTGGAAATGCGCAATGAAAGATATGAAGTTGTTCGAAGGGTTCTACTATTCATGCTCGACCAACTTGGCTAGCAGAAGAGGCGCGGAGGATATTCTATGTGACGCATTTCGCCAATTTCAAGGGATGACGGGAAAACCATTCAAATACTACAAGGCTTGGGAAAAGGTGCGCGAAACTCCCAAATTCTTAACCGCCACCAGCTCCCTCGATGCTGTGAAACGATGCAAAACTAGCATCGAGGGCTCATACTCCACTGAGAGTAGTAGGGAGTCAACTCATTCGACGGAGATGGCGGATTCCACGAGCTTTGGCGGATACCGACCCCGGCCCGAGGGTTCGAAAGCGGCGAAGGCGAATGTAAGGGGGAAGTCGAGAATGTCCGACTCCGACGAGGCGGCCTCCGGGAGTGTGAAGGAGACGACGAAGGAGGCGCTCCAAACAATAGCCAACTCTCTTGAGTTTTCGGCCATGTACGACATCTACCTCAAAGATACCTCCGAAATGCCTCCGAAGATGAAAGCCTGGCACGAGCAAATGGTTGAAATCATTTGCCAAACGCTCGGCCTCCCCCCTCTCTCCCACGATTAGATTTTTTATCACTATGTATTTTTTATTTTATTTTTCTTTTCTTTCAATTGTATTGTAATTTTCCAAATGTACAATACAATCGAATTAAAAAAAATCTCATTTTTGTTTAAATCCTCAAAAAATAATTAAAAATATATAAAATAATGAGAGCCCTCGGAAGGCTTCACTGCGGCAAAAATAGGAGCCCTCCACATTTATTAAAATACTAATATATATAATATTAAAATATTTGGAGCCCTCCATTTTGTAATTTTGGAGGGCTCCAATGCTAATGCTCTTATAGGAATTAATATTGAAGTTGATCGTGCACAAGTTAATAACGGTGATTCGAAAATAAATTGCACAGGTCGATATGTCCGAGTGGTTAAGGAGACAGACTTGAAATCTGTTGGGCTTCGCCCGCGCAGGTTCGAACCCTGCTGTCGACGATTTTTTCTTTCTCCTCTTTTTCTATTTTTATTTTCCCATAAAATATAGTCTTAATGGAATGACGTTACGCCACTCCAGTACTAGTTATACAATTTTTAAAAATAATTTTAACATTAAATTTTAATACTTCCTCTGCACCTTAGAAGATTGTATAAATTCTATTTTCGTAACATTCCCCAATAATATGTATTTTTATTTCTGGAACACTTTACTCCATCACAATTCACCTATACCCATCATAAAACAATTTAATTTTACTATCTATCATTATCACAACTTATTTACCATAATATTATATTCCGTATTACCTAATTTTTTATTTATTAAAACACGTGTTACAACTTTTTTTTTTTTTTCAATAATTGATCGATTTTTTCCCTGAAATTTTATTGTATTGAATTCTAAGAAATTATAACGTCAAACCAACTTTCATCTCATCATGAGGCTCTTTAAGTGATAAAAAAGGTAGTTCCTCCGTCCCATTTAAACTAGCCAGTTTGATTATTTTATACCACATATTTGAATAAATAATAGGCCAGTTTAAATGGGACGGAGGGAGTAAAAGTTATTAAACTTAGGGGTGGACCGGTACGGTATATATATTGAAATTTTTTGCCGTACCGATACCGTATTGAAAATTTTCTATATGCACTTTTTCATACTGTTACCGTAGCGAACATTTCGGTATACCGTAAATTCGGTATGGAACAAAGTCAATACCAATACCGCACCGAGTTTTTGGTATACCGTACCAAAGTTCAGTATTTCGGCATAGGAAAAAATCGAATATTATACCCGAAAAAATTTATATTTGGTTTTTTTTCATACAATATTGACTTCATAAAAATAATATAATTGAATCAAACAAATAAAGTCAAATATGAACAAATAAATATCGTCAACATCTCAAACTCCAAAAAAATGGAGAATAGAAAAGAAAAAAAATCTAACATGTCTCAAAATATTTGATCGCTAAAGATTCTTTGTTAGCATATGTATTCTAATATTTGAACGCTAAAGATTAAAAGACAAATTACGTATATTATATTTTTAATATTTTTTAGATAATAGTATAACATATTGAAAATTAGTTTTTTATTTTGTTGTTGTTCAAACTCCCCGAAAGGATGAGGGGTTAGGCAGACTCTCAACCTATATATAACTGGAACAAAATCATTCAACGTCTGGTGGAGATAATACTAAAAATGAGTGTTATCCCAAACATAAACCGAAAAAAAAAAAACCAGTCGGAATTGGGTCAACAGTCGATCCAATTCTCGATACATAATAGGAAAGACAAAAAATGAACAAATACAATGATCATGGTCCAAAAGTGACCATATCAGAAAACTAATAAGAGAGCCTATCGAAATGTTGGGAGACCAAAAGTAACTGATCATACTACTAACTATATCGGAACCTGAAGTTTGAATATCTCAATTGATCCATCCGAACAAGCCAAAAAGTAGTGAGGGGCGCTAACAACATCAAAGAAAGCCATGGTGTCTGTCTGAGAACCCCGACGCACCATGAAATCAGCATGGCGATTCCCTTCCCTATGTATGTGAGAAAAACGAACTTGAATCTCCTACAGCCGAAGTCGAATGCGTGTCATAAGATGATGGATGTCTGCAGAACCATGCTTCCCAGAAGCAAGTAAGCTGACGATCGCAGCAACATCTATCTCGATCCAAACCTGTGAGGAAAAGGTGGCAGCATCTAACCCATGAAGAAGAGCACTGAGCTCCGCTTCAAAGCTAGATCTAGCCTCAACTGGAGAGCAGAAAGCACGGAGCAGGGCGCCATGGTGGTCACGAACTAAACCACCACCCACCGCACTCCCAGAAGCAGCATCAAACGAACCATCAGTATTAAGCTTTACCTAAGGCGCCTCAGGTGGGATCCAACGAACGATCCTGGACCTAAGGGACCTACTGACAGGCTCAACTATAGGCATGAATGGGACCTGAGGTCGGCATCCTTGCCAGTGAACTGGCAGGAGCCTCATCGCAGCAACCAGAGTATGTAGGTGATGTTTAACCTGCCAAATGATGTTAGAAGAACTAAAAGGAGTGCCACGGTGCTTGTGACTATTCATCTCCGTCCAAATAAACCAAGTGATGAGGTAAGGAATCAAAAAAGAAATGTGTGTGCAAGTGGCAACGAGTGTCTCCACCGTCCTAGACTATGTGCAATGTCAGTGCTCGTGTGTGCATGTGTTAGTACAGGGAACCAGTCCTGAAAAATATGCCCATACTATTCTTGCAGATTCACTCCAAGAGAACACATGCATGATAGTTTCGATGTGGGAAGAGGTGCAACACTGGCACCTCGAAGCATGAGAGATACCACGAGAATGAAGTTTGACATCAATAGGTAATCAACCAAGAAGGAGACGCCACAGAAAGACAGAAATGGTGGGGGTAAGGCAAGAGTTCCAAATGTCACCAAAGAGAGATACCTGAGGGCGCCTGTACTTGACGTGATGCCAGGAAGAAGTCACAGTGAACTCGCCGTGGCCATTAAGACTCCATCTCATGACATCCTCCCCACCCCACAATACCGGCGTCTGGCTCATAACAACCTGATCATGTGATAACACAAAAGGAGCACATAAAGCATGCAAACGATTCATATCCAATCAGACTCACTCCACAAATCACGTAAAGGGGGGTTTGGGGTGCCTACTGGGCGATATTCGGTGAGGGACCGATCCTCAAACCAAATATCATCCCAGAAGGACACCGGCTCCGCACCAAGAGACTAGCGAATAAATTCATGTGCATGAATACCAGAATGCATGAGCCTTAGTTAAAAATTAAAGATTTATTAAGATTGCATTTAAATTTAAAATATTCTCAAAATATAAAATAAAATTAGAATGTAATTGATAGATCTGGGTTAGAGATCATCAACAATTTAGATGTGAATCGAGTTCACAGAGGATTAAATCCTTGACTAGAGAATAATGACAAAATAGATAAGGATAGAATCCTTTCATTCTTCAGCAACTACCTTCGATTTTCAGCTCTTCTTGTCTTGAATCTAGAAGAATCCCTGCAAAACAAGCTGGAGGAGTGGTTGGGGGTCCTCCGGGAAAGACCTCCGATGTTCAAGTATGTATAAAAAACTGTAGAAATGTTGAGGTTTCCTAGGAGAGAAACCTCGGTAATGAAGTGTATGAATTTAGGAATGAATGAAAGCGTACCTTGATCATGAGCCATTACCTCTTATTTATAGTTGAAGAAGGCGGCGGCAATATTATATAATTTTCCGATTAGATGAGGGTATTTTGGTCCTTTTATAAGAAATAAAATCCCCACAAGATTTTTAGTAAGAGTGTAGAATGTTCTGGAGGCTATAAGCCTATTCGTGTACGACACGTGGTAAAGATATATTTTTTAATTATATATATATATATATATATATATATATATATATATATACGTGTGTGTGTGTGTGTGTGTGTGTGTGTGTGTGTGAATACATTGCTTTTGCCTCTACTTTTAGCAGATGCCTTACCAAGTAGCAAGTTTACGTACTTACTTCATCAGATCCAAGTAGGACTTGGTGTTTTGCTTACTATTTGCCAAGTCCGAATAGGACTTGGCGACTCCTTCTTGTCAAGTCCAAATGAGACTTGATTTGGTTCCATACTTATCAAGTCCGAATGGGACTTGATGATCTACTCCTTGTTTGACAAGTCCGATTGAGACTTGGTGATTTGCTTATTATTTGCCAAGTCCTAATAGGACTTGCGATTTAGCTCCATTTTTGTCAAGTCCGAATAGGACTTGACAATCCGCTTCCTTTTGGCCAGATTCAAACGGGACTTGGCCCAATAGAGAACAAGTCTTATTTTTGGACATTCTATCATATAAGCTATGTCATTTATTAAATCTACATATGAGATATTTATTCCCTATCAGTAATTAATATTAGAAAAATATGTAATTTTCGGTGTATACCGACAATTGGTACATACCGAACATTCATTGTCTCGATATAATTGGTATGTACCGAAGTATCGGTATACCGAATGTTCGGTATATACCGAATTTTTTCGGTATACCGAATCTTCGGTTATGATCGGTATACAGCGGTATCGAAAAACTCATACTGTTACTATACTGAAAACCTTCGGTACAGTATTATACCGTATTGAAAAATTCGGTATACCGTTAATTGCGATATTTTCGGTAGTCCGGTATACCTTCATTTCGATAAATTTGTCCACCCCTAATTAAACTCACCCATTGTTAATATCTTATATAAACATAAATTAACTATAATATTTTTATGCATTGTATTATTGTTTTTCCCCTTCTTCGCATCTATTTTTATATGCACAAGACCAATTCTAATCACTTTCTAAATAACGAGAAAGAAATGATTTTTTTTGAAAATTCTTGATTTTTCATAAATAAATGTGAATATTTGATTTATTTCACTCTTTTCAGCCTTAATTATATAAGAGCAATCGAAAGACTAAGATATAATTTCTCTGTTCACGAAATGTGTGATATACTTTTTATAGCGCTATTATTAAAAAAGATAGATAAATGGTTGGTAAATTTTTTTAAGTATGGGTATGAAGCCCACACAAGAAAAATTTAAATAATAGAGTGATAATTTTTTTTTTTTTTGTAAATAATGAAAAAAAGGAATTTAAAAAATAAAGATATAAAAGCCCATATACTAAAATGAAAATATCACACATTTTATGAATGTCCAAAACAAAGAGAATATAACACTTTTCGTGCTCAATATCACCATATGAAAGAAAAAGTTTTCATTCTCCAGGAAGTGGTTGTTTTCAGACTTTAAATATTGTCTATATTTCAAAAAGAAAAGAACAAGAAAAAGTGAAAAACTGTCTAATTCGGATTTTCATTCCACGGAAGCTAAAATAAATTTAAAAAAAATAAAAATTCCTAGGCCCACTTTATGGATAATGATCAAAATTTACAAAAGATAAAGGTTATTATTCCCAATACTTTTGGATAAGGATATTAACCTTTTTTTTTTTTTTTGAGGGGAGGATATTAACCTTTACCCATGATAACTTTCTTGTCAATATCATGTGTGGTTTGCAGGCTATTACACAGGGATAGGGGTTTACTTAGTGCACACCGAAGGTAGCAACTGCAGACTCCCACGATATTAAAAAAAAAAAAAAAAAAACTTTCTTCTCATCAATCTTAACAAGAAAATAAAAAATCTTTACAGAAAAATACTAATTTTTCATGTACTTTTCTTTTGTAACGCTTACCCTCTTATACTTTATTTGGGTGAATTTTAAATATACCCAAAATGAATAAGTATATAAGTTTTATACCCACCACTTTAATTATATAAGTTTCATACTTAATTTGTAGTAAAAAAACAACAATACTCCTTTCTTGTATAAAGCACTATTTCCAAGTATTTGTTTATCATTTGTTTAATTCTTCATGGAATAATAATAGGCCCATCACAGTTCCGTAAATAAATTAATGCATACCAATTTCATACCTTTACTGCTGCGGATCTTCTTCGCCGGAAGTTTTACAGACCACGTCCAACCACCCGGAGCACCGTATGGTTTCCTGTCGTGAATTCCTTAGCAGTGATCAGCCTCGCCTTCGTCGATTATCAATCCGAGCAACGCTCCAGGAATTGTGATAATTGCTCAGAGCACTGAGCAATGACTCATTGTGGGCTAAGAATTTGTTGGTAAACAGAAATTTAAATACGAAAGTAATGAGCAAAAGCCCAAAATTTTATTGGGGAATTATAAAATATTTATTACATAAGTATATGTCCTTTAGGGAGGAGACAAACTTGTTTAGCTACCTATGATACCGGAATGAGAAACACTCATACACTCAAAAATTTAAAACTATTACAAAGCTATTTGAAGAAAGCTAAGATGATGATCGATGATCTTTGCTTCTTTCTCCCGTCTTTATTTATAGAGGGTTGAAGACATCCCTCCTTCTTGAATTATTGCCTTGGATTCCTTTCTATCCACAGTCAGCTTGCTCCCATGTGAATCATGGGTGGGGTCCTCCTTCCTCCATCACCACCGAAAGTTGTAATAATGGAGAGGGTAGGGGTCCTTCTGTCATGCCCCAATTCCCGAGGGAAGGCGCACGCGCCAAGAGTGTGACTAGGGGTTGGAATAAAGAAGATGGGATAGAAAGGGGATTCAATTCATTTCAATTATCGATTGATACTTCCCGAAAATTTGGGCAATATCTCTTTTGCAAAGGGGATAAGCCAGAATAAATACAACGGCAATATACCCAACATAACAATGTATCATTATACTAGGATCGCATAGGATTCGATGACTCAACGAATCAACATAAGTCCATCATTCAATAGATATAGTCGAGTTCAAGATCTCGAGATTAGATAATAACAAGTTCAGAGTGCAGTAATTCAAGTTTCAAAACGAGAATACATTTTGCGGAAGCTTAATCAAAAAGAGATTTCCTAGCCTCAACTCCGCACTGTCACCACCGCAGCATCAACCTGAAAACATTTGAAATATTTTGGGCTGAGTACTAGTGTACTCAGTGGGCTGCGCATTTTATCAAAAGCTTGAAAACATAGCAGTTTATCCATATCATAGGCATGACTTAGAGGTTTTGGAAAAAAAATTCAACTAAGCATGCTAAATCAATTTTACTTGCACCGCGGTATCATGTCGCTCTCTATAGTTACTCTTACTTGGACCCCGGACCTCTTGCCACCGACAGGTCCTCGGACTTCCAATAGATAGTCCCGGTCGCAGTTTACATTTTTCAGTTTTCAGACTTCGGGTCGGAACCCAGAGAGCCTCGATTTAGATAGCACACAATGGAGATCAACCCATTACACTACTATCGGGGAGTGTACACGATTCAAGCTAGTGTGTTAGACTAAGCTATGAATCTCGATCGATTAACTTTTCAGAGCATTAAACGTCTAGAGTGCACATTAAAACATTTTATGGATAACCAGTTTTGCATCTTTAAAACCATGAGCATATATAACTCGTATACTTTGGAAAAATAAGCCCACCTCTTGAAGCGTAGTAGAATGGCCGGTCTTGATAGGCAACGTCTAAATTAATGTCTTGTCGAACCGCGCCTATTCATAACAATATAATAAGAATTCTAAAATTCTTAAAATAAATCTAAGGAAAATATATATTCGCCTTCTATTTTTCTTGATTATAATCCGTTAGGAATAACAGATTTATTTGAATCCTTTAAATCTTTTTATTAAAAGAATAATTATTTCCTTATTAATAACTAGTCCAATTAAAATAATTAATTAGGTTCGAATATTCGTTGAATTATCTAGTCCGAAATTAAAATAAATTCCGAATACATTTTTGGCATTAATTAAAGCTTAGTAAATTAATTAGGCTTTAATTAATTAGAGTCTATAACATTATTAATCTCAGCCCATTAAAAGTAATTAACTGGGCCCAGTATGAAAACCCGAATTCATCAACCCGTCAGATGCAAATTTCAGCCCACTCGCAGAAGCCCGTTTTCAACTCCATGCTAAGGCCCATTCGAATTAAAACCCAGCCCACTTTTAGTCAAAGCCCAGCCCAATAGTCAAAGCACAATTGGAGAAAACCATTCTTCCCCAATTCTCTTCAGCATCATCACACAGACGCACACCCAAATCCACTCCCCCTCTCGAGCTCGTCTTCTTCGCCGTCCCTTCTTCTTCTTCGGCGGAAACGCCGGTAGCCGCTGCTGCCTTGCTGAAATCGCTGCCGCTATTGAACGGCGGTCTCTCTCTCTCCCTTTCGTCCAACAACCCCAGTCTGAAAACCTTATTCGAGGCCCCCAAATTTTCAGAAATCGAATTTTTGTCCTTCCTCCCTTGTCGCCGGCCTTCTTCAGTTCAGTCGGTGGCCGGTGCCACTTCTCCCTCCGGCGCCGCCGCTGCCATGGCTGGAGTTCAGCGCCGCCGCCGTGGTGTTCAGAGGTGCCGTCGATCTTACTGCATCAAGGCCGCCACCGCTGCAGCAGCATTGCCTCCGTTCAGAGATACCTGCTCGCGACGCCGCCGTCCTTGCTGCAGCACCACCGTCGTCTCGCCGACAACGCTACCGCCGACGAGCTTCTTCAGCCGCGGCTGCTGCAGCAATATGGGGGCTGCACCTCATCGAGCCCTTTTTCAACGCCACCGTCGACTCCGCTGCAGCGCCTCGTCTGCTCCAATCTTTTCGGCAGTACAACGAGGGGACAAACCTCCTCGTCTCAGTAACTCTTCTCCAATCCCCCATCTATCCACCTTATGAGGAGTACTTATTCATCTTTGGTTTTCAGTTTGTAGCAGTACATAATTTGGGACTTATTTCTTGGTTCTGTTTTTCTGATTTCAGCATTTAGGCAAGTGGGTTGTTAAGCTTGTTTTAGTAGTTCTTCATTAAACACTTAGGAGTTGCAGTACAGTTTAGGGAATAACTCTATGATTTTATTCTCTGTTGGCGTGCTTGAGGCTCATACATATACATATATATACATAGCAGTAGTTGATGCTAGTAGGTAGGATTTTAACTTCATGTTTTAATTACAAATTCAGTTTTCATGCTTGTAGTTTTGATTTGGTTCTTTGTTCATATGTAAAGCATGAAGTAAAAGAGTTGGAAACCCTTACTGTTAATTGGATTTGGTTGATGAATTGCAGTAGTTGGATAGGTTAGGATGAATGGAAATGAGCTTCAAGGCTTCTCCTTCTTGTGTTTCTCCTCTTTTCCTTGCTTTTCCTTTATCTGTTTTTGCTTCTGCTTCTTTTGCTTATTTTCTTAAGTGAGAGTGTTTGGTTTGTTTTTGCAGGGATGTAAAGTGGTGAAATGGCTGATGTAGTTGGGGATAATAAAGGAGTTGAAGATCGTATAGTAAGGGAGTAGCAATAGGGGTGAAAAAGTCTTCATGGAGGTGATGGAAAGGAATTTGGTGATGATCACCAAATCTCTGCATCAAGATTTCTTGGCTATGGAGTGTAATGCAAAGCTGATTTCTTTGACCTTTTGTAGTCCTTTTTAGTGCTTGCAATTATTAATACTTGGTGTTCAAGAATTTATCATGTTTATCTCATCAAGGCTTGGGACGTTTTTATTTATTTAATTAGGTGTTGGTCTCTTGATGTATTTATGAACTTGTATTGTGAAAGTTGTAACGGGCTTGACCTAATTTATTTTATAAGAGTTAATAATATTTTTCTTAGCCCTTTAATACTTAGAATTTAATTAAGCATTCTTTGGTTAATCCATTTAGAAATATTATACATATATATAATATTGAATTCGATTCGTTAGTTCGCAATAAAAATTACGAGATATAAATATAGATTTATATCTATTTCTAAATTGCAAAGTGAAATGCAATTTCATACATCTTAAACCATAACAATTCTATTCGTCATAAAATAGAGACAAGGCTACGCAAAATTTTTAAATTTCTACGCATTTTCTATTTATTAAAAAGTCGGGGTATTACACATTCATTCTTGAATTCCACTGAAAAAATTGATGAAAGGTCATTTTCTTGAGTACAAACACTCAAGACTTTTCTTTCTTCACGGTTTAATATGATTTTGAACCGTGTATTATTAAGACTTTTCCCACTTCATGGTTTAATATGATTTTCAACTGTGTATTTCTTTTTAGTGGGAATCATTTTCTTTTCCACTCACCCTTGCCGTTTTCTTTTTGGGTGAGGTTCCTCCATTATAGAGTCACATAACTCTATTATCTTGTGTCGGCCACCAAATTTTTTCTTGGGGCCCTGGACATCCTACCTTTTGGTGGCTCCCTTGATTCCTTCTTGTCGTGAGCTCGAGCTCTTCCTGCCCTAGGCAAGAACCCTTTGCCAAACTCTAGCTCCTTTTGGACTGGGCATGCTGAACAGATATGGTTGATCCAGTTCCCATAGTGAGCCATATTACAATACTTGCGATGAGTTTCTTTGCTTGTCACAAGCTTGTTTTCCCAAAGCAGATTTCTCTTTCTTTCGAAAGCCTCTTCTGCAAATCTTGTGGTTTTTCCTGTCATTGTATTTAACAGAAATGATCTATTCACGGAGTTATGAAAGAACTTGAATGGAAACTTGACATTATCCATCTCGGTGAGACAGACCTATAAACCACAAGCTCGACGCGTTGAGATTTCATCTTCTGTGATGGTGGAGACTAATGGCACGTCTCCACTGGATACCCTAATATTATTTAGGGCTCTCTCATCGGTTCTTCGAAGCCTGATATAGTGGAAGGCTTTGTGATTCCCTTTTCCTGCTGATTCTGGGGCTGCATTAATAAAGTATAGCTCTAGAACATCTCCGCAGCTAAGTTGTTCATTGTTAGCCCACGAATCGTAAACCGCTTCTTGTTTGGTAGATTCTTGATCTCAGTAAACGCTGGTGAAATAGTATAAACTGAAGCTAGCGCTCCAAATTCATACCATTGTTTGACTTCGTGTGGATTGGCACCTGGTTTCATCCACACTCAGGGATATTTTTCTGAGATATCAACCACCGATTTACTCGGATTGATTTCTCCTCTTGTGATCAACTTCTCCCAGCTAGTCTGATAAGCCTGCCAGCAGGAAGAAACTTGTAAATCAGTATTAATCTTAGAAGTGCCTGTCGTTAATCTCTCCCTCTTTTACCCCAGAGGTGCTGGGTTGACATGATGGCTCAGAAAATTTAACTTCTGAGTATCATCTTTTCCTTAGGCCGATAGATCCGAGGATACTACCAACTTAGGACTCGTGCAAGAGGTATTTGAATCCTCTGCTACCGTTATAGGGGCCGGCAACCGAAACTCTTCTTTTCCCAGATTTACTCTGGAAGCCCGAATGATTGGCTCTTGGATTGCGTTCCAGCACTGTGTTTATGCTAGCGCGCATGCTCGGATTCTATCAGTAACTTTTATCTTATCGATAGATTGTATTCTTCTGGCTTGATCAGCCTTTAGAACACACTCGTCCTATTCCTTAGAGAGCATTTCAAGGTTTTCCCTAAGATGCTTCTGGGTCATCATGATGGAGCTTAATTCAGTTGGCTCCATCTCTTGTTAAAAAATCTGCAAGAACATTCTCATGATATTTTATAATGACAATATCAAAAATAAAATATTGACATTCAACTTGCCATCTAAGTAATCTAGCCTTTTCAGGTTTAGATTCTATCTTGTTGTTTAAGAAAGCTTTAACTTGTGTGTTATCCACATTCAAAACAAATTTCTTTGCTAAAAGAAAGAGAGGGTATTTTTTGAAGATCTTTCGAACTGCAAAGAATTCCTTCTCGTTAATGTACCATCGAATGACCTCATTTTCCTGGAACAAACCACTACAGTATCTGAATGGTTCTTCTCCATTGGGAGTGATCTTTGTAAGCACTGCTGCCCACCAATGATCACTAGCATCCGTGTATAAGACAAGATCGTCTTCATCTTGTGGTATCGAGAGTTTTGGAAGGTTTTCACAAACTTCCTTCAAATCTCTCATCTCTTTCCAATGTTCATCTATCCAGGTAAACGAAATATCCTTCTTCAACAACGGGCTGAAGATTTTTCTATATTTTGCTAGATTTTTTATGAATGCTCCTGCAAAATTAACAACTCTTAGAAAATTTTGAATTCTTGACCTTTTGAATAATATGGTCATGTAGAATTATTCCTGATTCATCTATCTCGATCCCCAGAAATTCCATTTTCCGAGTTGCAATAACTATCTTCTTTTCTGACAGCTCCAATCCTGCCTCATAACAAAATTCTACAAAAATCTCAAGATGTTTGATGTGTTCGTTTATATCTTTTGATGTTATAAGAATATCATAAATATAAACAAACATGAAAGATAAATAATCTTTAAAGAGATTGTCCATCTTTCTCTGGAATATCTGAGGTGCATTAGCTAACCCCATTGGCATCACGTTCCAAACATAATGTTCTTGTGGAGTAGAGAAGGCTGTATACTTCTTACTACTTTCCTCCATGCGAATCTGGTAAAAACCTGACTTGCAATCAAACTTGGAGAAAACCTTAGCATTTCTAATGCAGTTAATAAGGTGTTCTCTACTAGGGATGAAATAATCATCAAACTCAAGAACGTCATTAATACCTTTATAATTAATAACGAGTTTGAGTTTATTTCTTTTGATCTCACCATGGTTTCTTACCAAGAAGCCTGGGCTACTGTATGGCGAGTTACCTGGTTCGATTAATATCTTTCCAGTGACACCTGTGTATCACTCTCAATATCTTTAGAAATTAAAGATACCTTTAGGATTTGAATCTCAGCTTCGCTGTCCTCAACTTCGCTGTCGATAAGTCCTCCTCTTCGTCTGTAGTTCAATAAGGCATCATTGAACCTTCTTTGATCTTGCATTTTTGGGTGTCGAAGTTGTCCTTCATCACCACGCTTACTACGAAAAGCTAATGGCATTTGTCTGTTAAATTTCATCACCACGCTTACTACGAAAAGCTAATGGCATTTGTCTGTTAAATGCTGCTTTTAACCTTTGAACAATGATCTTGTGATCACATTGTGTTGTGAACACTAATCGTTGTTTCTCATTATCTTGCATATATCTTTTGAACATCTGCAAGAAATTATTGCCCAACAGGATATCTGCTCCTGTATCATGAAAATAAATTGGGGGAGTTTTAACCTTATACCAAGGCGTCTTGCCCTGCTCCTCTAATTAAAACTTCCACCATCTTGACTCCTTTTGTTAGAATCAAGATTTTCTTGGAAAAATTTCTCCCTGCAATCCGAGGTAAATCTTCTTCGACTTCTGTTGGGAAGATTCCTCGCTTTGCTGTGTATATTCCTGCACCTGAATCAATATAAGCAGCAAAATATTCTGCCTTATATTTCTTGTATAACACCCCAATAGGAATGTATATTGAGAATGGGCTAGTCATTAGATCAATATTTTTCTCTCATTGACTGTGACTATCATTCCTCCTTCTTCTTGTCTCCATGGTTTGAATTTTTCAAGAAAATCCAAACCTAAGATGAGGATATTTTTCTCTCTTCCTGCTCGTCCTTTGATCTAATCTGTTCATCCTCCTATTTTGATAGTTCCTTTATAATGAAGGATTTCTGGTTGCTCGATATAATACAAGATGTTGCAAGGGAAATTGGTTTCCCATCTTGTAGTATCAAATCTAACAGTTACTCTTCTCCATCCTTCCGGACATTTGATAGTAATAGCCGTCTTATGGTTACTCAGAGCATTTGAAAAACCCTGAGCCTCTTGACTTTGCTAAATAAGACTTCTCCCCATTGGTTGAGAAGTAATCCTATCTCCTTGAAATGACAATCGCCCAGATTGTAATCTAAGGCTTTGATCATGCCTTATGACTACTTTGTCCTGGATTTGCATATTCACATTTCTTAATCGTGGAATCTCGACTCTATCGGGGCAAATTGCCGTTGTCACCTTCTTGAAAATATCTGGTATCTCGATGAATTGCTTTCCAAGGAATAACTCAGTATGGTGTGAGTTAGAAAGCGCATATGATACCTGATACGTGATGGAATAAGGTCTATTCCCTTCTTCCAACAGTTCCTTTATCTTGAAGTCCTGATAAAGTGTCAGGGCTTTGTTGAAGTTGGTGTCATTAAGATTGTAAGCAATCTTAGGATATATAATCCCAATCACCTGTCCAGCACATAAGTTTCCCGCAATAGTTCCCATCACGGAATCCTTGAGATTTCTGACTCGCTTATCACAAATAGCGATGTCGATCGGAGAATCAACTCCTGTGAAAATTGCTGATTTGAGTACCAATTGGATTGCTCCAATATGTATCCAATTCATCTTTTCTGCAATCTCCGGCTTCATCTTTTCAAGATCCTCCTGGATATCACTGGCTGGAATCAATTGCATCTCCACTTGATTCCCTGTGAGCTCGATTGGGAGCGCCATTTCTCATCTCAAAATACCATAAACAATATGATGTTTTATGGTTTTGAGACTGAAATTCCTTAAAGCATAATCTATGCTTCCTGCTGTAAAGCCTTGATACTTTTGTATGTTAAGACTTTTCTTCATGATCTTATCGATCTGGCTTTGTGAAATCATCGTCCGGCTTGAATAACCAGTTTGATTCTCACATTCTTGGTGATGAACCTCCTGTTCAGTCTGATTCTAAATTGGTGAATCCACCATACTCTCCTCACTACTAAGGACTTCTTTCTATTCGTAAATACTTTCATATGAGGGTATATCCTCAAATTGGTAAACTTGAACGAGATCTTGAAAGTAGATCACATCTTCGATGTCAGGAGTTAACTTGAATCTCCTCATCTGCCTGTTTTCTGGGCAATTTGTAGAAATATGCCCTAATGCACCGTACGTCCAGCGGTTGCATCTTTGAAACTTTGTTAGCTCTAGTATGAGCTTTTCGGAAAGTTTTCTTTGCAGGTGATCTCTCACGAGGTCTGCCTGAGCTTGTTCCTCTGGGTTGAAACCTGTTTCTTGACGGACCGCTTCTTTGTCCGTATTTGTATGATCTAGCCTTTTGTCTAGACCACATCGTCCTTGGTTTCCAAGATCCTTTCTTGGATCTTCTATCTTTGGAATAGGGTTGTTACCTATTCTTCATGCTTCTTTTGTAGCTAGTAGGATCTTCTCCAATGATCGTTGGGAGATCATTATCTTCACAATTAAGGGGGGCTGCCTTGTTGATCCTCATTAATTTCTTGATGTTCTTTTGTGTTGTGGCTTGTTGACACCATTCTGTAAGCTTGGTGTGCACATAAGACATCCTCTTTCCGACGCCATAGTAATCACCGGGAACGTAATCTCTGATGAGCATCTCTCTCCAGGGGTTAGGAAATTTTAAGAAAATTTCTTTTGCAAAACTATCATTAGTCTTTGATTGATGTTGATAGACTGTGAAAAGTTGCAGAAACTTGTTGAGTGACTTTTGATCTAAGATAGCAAACCTTAGATTAATAAGAGCCATTGAGTATTTCTTCATTTTCTCTTCATCAAAAGTTCCGAAGTAACCAATTCCCAAGAAATGATTCTTTAGGATGGTAGCCATATTTTGAACCTTCTCTGAGGAAAACTCATTATTGAAGCACAAATTTTTGATTTCTATGCTTATTCCCTTGTCCCACACAGTCTCTGCGACTCCTGCGAGACTCATTTTGAGGAATTTGACGAATCTCTCGGTGCTCATGTCGAGGGTTGATCTGCAACCCTCATCGATGCTGCCCAGTCATCAATGACTTTCTCTCTTTCTTTGAAATTAATTTCATAGATATTGAGAATGACTCCATATGGATGGATGGGCTCCAAGGTTGGTTTTTCAACAGGAGTGTTATGTTTCCATCTTGTCCTCCTTCCATTAATCTTGAATGAATCCTCAGCAATATCACCAGTTCTTTGATGATATGATGTATCAGCCTCAAAATCATGAGAACTCTTTGGAGGTTGTGGGTCGCCTTCTGATGGGTTCCCTTCGGATTTGGCCATCTTGAGATCCACCACCTTCATGTTAGCAAAAGATTCTGCTAACTCTTATAGATTATCTAGTCCGATCCTTTCGAGGTTATTCATATTTTTTTTACCTCGGATCATTCTAGTAATCGACTCTAATTTTGGGTCGTGTTTCTCAACCTCTTTTACTGGTAACGGGTATCTTTTTGGTTCATCTGAAAAGAAACCCTTCTTGGCTCGACTGGAACTTGGTTGTGATTCCAGTTTCTCCAATCGTTTTTGGATATTCTTTAGAATGTCTAATATGACATCCTACTTGCTGGATATTTTCTCCACCTTTTGGGGTACTCCATATAGGCTATTGCCATAATTTTGCACCGTCTTCTGGATTTCCCGTAAATCCATAGAGATTTTGGATGGATCCGGAATAATCTCTACGAAATTAGGGCCGATCTTTTGTCCTGAAAGTTCCATCAGTTGTGGCTCCGATGGGCTGATCTCATGACTCGTCTTAGTTTCCCCTCTAGATAAGAATTTATCATGAGGCGATCTAAGTAAAACTTTACGATCCAGATATATTTCTGGATCTCTTCTTGGCTCTCATTTTCTCAAACCGCCTGTTCGAGAAGTTCTCGTCTTACTCGTAGTCGAGTATGATCTCTTGTTTTGTTCTCCTCCAGAATTTGGAGATATGAACTGTAACACTCGCAACTCAGACAAAAGTCTGGTTCCATTTTTACTTGATGTCTCCTTCGTTAGGCAATAAACATTATATAATAAATAAAAATAATTCTCAAATAAACCTAGGGCTCTGATACCATTTTAGAAGACCGGGATCATATCGCCAAAATATGAGATTTTAATCCTCTTTTAAACAATAGAAAAACAAATAAAGCTTGAAAATTAAAGAATTTCTTGTCAATAGCAATTCCTTGGTGTGCTCTTAGCAATTCATTAAGGGTATGCTTGTCTTTTCATTGAGTTTTGGGTATAAAACTTATAGTTTTAAAGTGTAGGGTATAAAACTACTATACTATTTTATTTTGGGTATTTTCACCCATTAAGACACTTTATTTTCTACACTTTTATAGTTGTGCTTTTATATATAGTGTACTTTTTAATTTTTTTTTGACACCTTTCTTCTTTTATATGTAAGTTTTTGCTTTCTTTAACTTCCCTCCTTTTACTACCACTAGTATTGCTCCTGTGCGATGCATTGGTCGTATACTGATCAAGCTTATAAGAAAAATTAGAATAATAAAGTACGATATGTTATATTGAATGATAATAAAATTACTTTGAAATATAGAGTTTTTTTTTAATTTTAAATTAATAGTTTACTACTGCTATTAATTTACTACATGTATAGTATTTTCTAAATTTATTAATGGACTATCTAATCTTCAAGTTTTAAATTTAGTAGTGCGTGATGCAATCTGTATGTTCGATCTTAGCATTTTGCAAGAGAACAAATATTTCAAAATTTTAGAATTTTAAGTTTTTCTAACATTTTCTCATATTGTAAAAGAGTAAAAGACCCAATTATACACTAAAAACCATTAATAATAAGCATCATGTTTATGTCTATAAAATAATCTCTATTTTTTTCGATACAATGCATGCAGTCCAAATTTGATTGTTTTACAATAAAATAAAATAAATAAATATAAGAGCTATTTTTTTGAAAAAAAAAATGTATAAATCTTGTAATGATGTATGTAGTTGGGTTGTTTTGGTATATAATATATCTTTTGCAAATGTAATATAATATTCATAAGACTGCCTAAAATGCAACTGTGATGATATAACAATATCAAAGAAAATAAATATGTAACACGTTTTTTAGATGAATAAATTAAATTTCGAGCAAAAATCATAGTTTTTGTTAGAAAAAAAATATATTAAAAATGAAATAGTTGTTCTAAAAAATTATTCAAAAAATCAAAAGAAAAGTGAAGACAAATTGAGAGATAGTTTAATAAAATAGTGCCAAAAAAACTTGGTGAGAATAATTAATTATGCTTACATTTATAGGAAAACCATCCAACTCCACTCTAATTTGAATTATAGCTTAAATAAGACATTGGGCTTCATCCCAAAAATAGCATTTATCTTATTGATTGTGTATTAACCTTAGGATATTTGATCACTTTGACTTATACATATAAGTAGTTAGTCAATACTTATGTTATGACTTTTGGATATATCCATGTAACTTTTAGAGAAAAAATGACAAAAATGTAATTATTGCGAAAAATGAACTTTTATATATTTTATAGATTTACCTTAGATCTGAGTAAAAGCGAAAATTAAAAAAGAAACAATGTAAAACAAATAGGTTTAAAATATAGTACTACCTCCATCCCACTATACTTGACCACTTTCATTTGATTGACATTTCGCGCACACATTTCCACCAAAACCTAGTACGGGTTTTAAAATATAATTTTGAAGTATCGTTTTTTTTACGGGATACTATGAGTGTCATAATATCCCGTAAAAAAATGATACTTCAAAATTATATTTTAAAACCCGTATTAAGTTTCGATGGAAATATGTGCGCGAAATATCAATCAAATGAAAGTGGCCAAGTATAGTGGGACGGAGGTAGTAGATCGGAAATACATACACGAAAGTCAGAAATATAGAAACCCATCAACAATGATTGGCGCATTTCCTAAAACCAACAAACTCCCTCGAAAATATTTCTATATGATTTTTTTATTTAATAAATATTAAATACAGATAAATTCAAAAAGTATTTATTAAAAAAAAAAACAGAAAATTTACATCATGTCATTGGGAAGGACACAAGACGAAATAACTACTCTATATTTCCTCTATTTACTGACTTTCTTTTTTCAGCACGTGTTTCCACGTTTATTGATTTTAAAATAAATTTTTGAAGTATTTTTTCTTTTACGGGATACTACGATTACTTTAAAAATTTAATTTAAAACCAATCAATGAAAAACGTGAAAAGACGTGTCAAAAAAGAGGGTAAGTAAATAGAGGACGAAGATAGTATTAGTATTTCCCAGTTGAGGCGAAAAAAGCATTATTAATAATTTCCACTTATGCATACTTTTAATTGGCTTAAATTAGATTTAATTAGGTGCGTGTCTTCCTTTGGTAAGTCAATTTCTCACGTTTAAATCAAATCCTTTGTTTCTCAATAAGGACAGCCACCGGATCCGCAGGTGACAAAAGGAAGTCTTTGAATGCGTTAAACTGTAGAGAGAGAGAGAAGAGAGAGATTCTGAGCACAGAGAAGAAGCCATGGAGATTGTGGGGCAGCTGCAGAAACAGTTTGTTGACTTCTCTAATTCTCTATATCGTGATGTAAGTTTCTCTCTCTCTTCTATTAATCTTTTACTGTTTTTCAAGCAAAAGAAGCAATCAAGATTTGCTAATTACTCTTCTGTTTGCTATATATGAGAAAAGACTGAATCTTGATTGATTATTTTTCAAGAACTTCGAAGGGCTCTGTGAATCTGTTCAATCTAATAATATTTCTGCTATAATTTCAGTCTTAAACAATTGTGTAAAGACTAAATTCTTTGAAGAACTTTGTCAAGACTTATAACAGGGTTATTATTCCAAAGAAAATTTCAAGAATTTGGAAGAGCTCTCTGAATTTAGTTAATCTGACATTATTATTTATATTTTTTTTTCTCTGGGAAAAGGGTTTCTTGGATGAACAGTATCTCCAGCTGCAGAAACTGCAAGATGAGAGCAACCCTGATTTTGTATGTGAAGTGGTCTCACTTTTCTTTGAGGATTCTGAGAAGCTTCTGAATAATTTGGCAACTGCTCTGTGGGTTCAATTTCTTGTTCTTGATTTGTTTTTCTTCTTCTTATGTTATGATCTCTGGCTCTGAATTTTTTCCTAACTTATTCCTTTTCCTTTTTGTGGTTTGTTATATATTTGGATTTTATGTAGTCAGCAGCAGGTTGTAGATTTCAAGCAGGTTGATGCACATGTTCATCAGTTCAAAGGCAGCAGTTCTAGGTATTAATGATCAAGATTCAGAAATTTGATTTATTGCACTGTTTAATTAATTTGGAAACTTGAACTTGAGATCCTATGATTTGATTATGCCATCATCTGCTTTGAGTTTTACAAAAATCTAGATTTAGATCTGGCTGCAATTTAAGTTATTTTACTCAATTTAGTTCTTTTACTTGTTCTTTGATCCTCGTTTCATTTATTACCAGCATTGGTGCACAAAGAGTGAAGAACATGTGTGTTACATTCAGAAACTACTGTGAAGAAAAGAATCTTGATGGGTGAGTTTTCGACTTTATGCTCATGCAATTGTTCGTTTTGAATGAGGTGAATGGGAATTATGCTTGAATTAGTTAGAGCACTTTTGCTTTCAAGAATTCTGTTAAAAATTTCTTGTGATACAACACATCTCATGTCTCTTTTTAGAAGTAAGGACCTAGTTTTAACATATATGAAATATATGGACTTTAGTTATATGGAATATATAACAAATAGAAGTACATATACCAATTCAAAGATTCCCTACAATGTAAGGACCTAAATATGCATTAGGCCTTTAGGCATGTTTACTTTGAGTGATTACTTAGATTGATAAAAATATATAGGCTAATCCACCACATACTTTGATGAATTGATTAATTTTGAGCTTGTTTGATAATCTAATCCCTCATATACTCAATCATTTATATTGTCAATCTAATCTATCACCCGAATTTTAACCCTTAATCTTGAAGTATGCTACTAATGCTCAGTTATATATCGGTAATGTTGATTTGCTGGGATCAACTTTCTGTAGATAACAAAGTTTTTTTTATGCTAAACTGTGTTTGATTATTTGGTTGTATTGAATGCAGGTGTTTGGGATGCTTGCAGCAAGTGAAGCACGAGTACTTTCTTGTAAAGAACAAGCTCGAGACTTTGTTTAGGGTATGTTTTTTGTAGATCTTCTAATTTTAGACCAAATATACCTATTAACCATTGCATCCCTTGTTTTGTCTTAACGAAATTTGGTGATCTCTATGCTTTCCCTAACCGAGCAATCTTATCTGAATTTGTATGTGTAACCGATCTCCTTATTCATGTACCTTCCTCTAATATGTCCATCTCTTGGTCTTTCTATGCAGTTGGAACGACAAATCGTGGAAGCTGGTGGGACCGTTCCTACTATAGGATGATTAAAAAGTATGATAGTTATTGTAGATTTGAGGATACTGAGGTGAAAGTTTCGTGTGAATTACATTCGATTTTCTGTTACATAATCTTGTGCTCGAGTTATGGCAGCTGTGTCGACATTCTGCATTGGATGTAGCTGTTCATACTTCTTTCATCTATATAGCCTGATGCTTGTATAATCAGACAGTAATTCTACTCATTACTGAATATTAACCTCTCATTTCTAGATTGATTCACTCAATAGTTGCAATGTTTTTCTTCACGGTGTCATTGATTTATTATTTATAGAGTATAAACGAGTTTAGTGGTTTCTAACTCACCAAACTCGGGCATGGGTTGGGGCCCGTTTACTAAGAGTGCATTCTCTTTGATAGAAATAGAAGGAAAATATTAGTATATTTTAATTTCACCATTTTCTCTCTTTTCTCTTGTTTTCTATAATGACTCTTACTATTTTCCACCTTGCAGAAGATAGCCTAAAATAAAGGAAATTTTTTTTTATTCTTTTTTTATCCCTTCATTTCATTTTCTATCAAAGAGAATACCACTCCGATTGTAGAAAGTTGACTCATTTTTTATTCACATGTGAGGTATATTATATTTAAATGAGTCAACTTCCTAGGACCGGAGTGGTACATCCTAAGTTGTATCGAGATTGAGTTCAAGGTAAATCAAAGCATTTGATATACAAGTACTTCAATATTGGGTGCATAAAGAAAGTCTCTCATTTTAGCATAATATTATTTTTTTGTCTTCTACAAAAACAATTTTACCACAACTTTGTATCAAGAATTTTGGTCCCTACAGTTTCACCACACAGGTGGGAAATTGGAGAATTAAGTAAAATTTATATGGTTCTAACCTCTAACTCTTTTTACATAATTACATACATTATCAGTAAAACTTCATACTAAGAGAGAGACATTTACAAGTGGGAAAAATAGGAAGTTATAAATCTTGATAAATATTTTTGCAGCTAACACTGATGACTAAAATCTTACATAAAAGCAGCTACAAATCACCAATAATCTCTACATGAGCACGAGCCATTGATAAAATGATGGAAACGGTTAGTATCACGAACGATGATCTCCCTCCCTTTAATCTTGGAGACGAGTTTGAAGGCTGCATGACAATCACCACAGACGCGAAGGTTTTTAACAATCCGGATAACAGAGTTAGCTTCTGTCGTAATAAGGCCAAACGCAAGAGCCAACTTCTCACTATGACAACCCAATAAATGCTCCTTATCCTCCTCTTCTATATCAAAAAGAACAAATTCCGTAATAGGCACGAAACCAGCTGCTCTTAGTTCTTTAGCCAACTCTTCCAGTTTCCCATATATGCTATCTGACATAGCATGAGACGTGTCTCCAACGAGAAACTCGTGCACAACTCCATCTACCTCTATCCAACTAGAGCCTCGTAGTTTCTGGATCCCCTGCTTGTGCATGACTGACCTAATATTCTCCGATTCATCCCATTTCTGATTGGCTGAGTAAATATTCGATAAAAGAACGTAGTTACCAGAATTCCATGGCTCTAATTCTATAAGATGTTTCAATGCATCTTCAGCCATTTGAGTATTCTTGTGCATACGACATCCAGACAACAGAGCTCCCCAAACTATGGCGTTAGGATTCATTGGCATACTCAAGATCATACTATGAGCTTCATTCAATAAACCAGCTCGAGCTAGGAGATCAACCATGCTTCCATAATGCTCAACAGTAGGATCCAAAGAGTATAAGTTCCTCATTCCATGAAAAAAACGACGCCCATCTTCGACAAGACCAGCATGAGCACATCCACATAGTAGACCAAGAAAAGTGTTCCCATCAGCCTTCCATCCACATTTCTGCAACATACAAAAACAACTGAACGCCGTTTTAGTATTTCCAGTCATAGCTAAACCAGAAATGACTGCATTGAAAACTACAAGATCCTTCTTTTTCATTCCTTCGAAAACCTCCAAAGCTAAAGCCGTTTTACCACATTTCGCGTACATGTCAATCAACCCAGTCCCCATGACAGGATTACACAGAAACTCATTTCTATCCATCATGCTACTAGCCCATTCCCCCATTTCCAGAGCTCCGAGCCTAGCACAAGCAGAGAGCACCCCTACAATGATATACTGGTCAGGTCCTAAATTTTCTTTCCTCAACATATGAAACATTTCCAAAGCCTCCTTCGGAAAACCATAAGCTGCATAACCTTGCACCATAGTACCCCAAGTAACAATATCTCTCTCTTGCATCCCATCAAAGATAGTGCGGGCTTTCTCCATATCTCCACACTTAGCATACATATCCACCAAAGAAGTATTCACAAAAACATTATTCCCCATCCCAATATCCTCCACGTATTTATGAATCGAATTTCCAACAACCAAATCTCCCAGCTGACTGCAAGCAGATAATGCTCTAACGAGAGTATAGCTATCCGGCTTCAAACTTGCCTCCAACGAATCTCTAAAAAAATCTACAGCCTCCCGGAATTTTCCAGCGTTAACATATCCACTCATTATCGCAGCCCATGAAACCACATTCTTTTCAGACATTTCATCGAACACCTTCCGCGCATCATCCAAACACTCCAACTTCGAATACAATCCCACTAGCCCAGTGTCCACATACGAATCGCATTCAAATCCCTCTTTCACAATCAAAGAATGGACGTTCTTTCCCAGTCTAGAGTCCATATTATTCGAACAACACTTCAGAACAAATGTAAATATAAAATTGTTGGACCAAAACCCTTGGCGCCGCATTACCTGAAAGAAATTAATGGCGTCGTCAAAATAATCTTTTGAGACAAACCCACGAATCATGGTGTGGTATAAATGAAAATTGGGCTGCGCCTCGCTGAATAGCGCTCTGGCGTAGTCGGGGCGGTTGAAATGGAAAGCGGATTTTAGCACCATATTGAGAATAAATTGGTTACGATGAAGGAGGGATTGAAGGAGGTGGGCGTGGATGCTCTGGAGCTGCCTGAAAGATTTCAAGCTCTGAAACAAAGCCGCGTTAATCTCCAGCGCCGCCATGAGAGATTGTCCCAAGTTTCAAATCTTTAATTTTGTTTTAAACGGTTGGCGGGGAGAGAGATGTACAGCTGTATATTTTTCTTTTTTAGAAATTACTACTAGTTTGTATCCGGTCGAAATTCGACGGTTATTATTTTATTGTATATTTATTAAAATAGTAATATTATGATAATTTATTGACACGATTCTCATTTTATTTCTAATTTATTGTAAAGTGTCTTAAATTAAAAATATACACTTTTGTTACAAAAATTTAACAATTAAAGCTATCGATATATACTAAAAGAATTCTAAAAATTTATTGGCAAATGAGCCACCTCAAAACCGATTTAGTGTCTAATATATTCTCAGGTGTTTTAAATTCAAAATATACTTTTTGTTACAAAAAATTGGCAGTTATAGCTATCGATACATAATAAAAGAATTTTAAAAATATATTGGCCAACGGGCCACCTCAAAATCGAATATGAGTCGCCCGTGGCTAGGCGCACCTGCTGTATCTGCCGATTTAGGCAAAAATATATTCGCCTCAAAATCGGATATAGTCACCCGTGGCTAGGCGCATCTACTGCATCCGCCGATTCAGGGATCTAATAAACCTCATCATGTGGGATAATCATCTTGTCTTCGATCCATTTTCAGCAAGAACTCGCTCACCACAAGCGAGTTCTCACGGCACATCATGGTTGTTGTTTGATGTAGCTCCCGCCAAGACTTTTGCATACGTGAGCACACCACAGCCCACACTTGGTTGTTTCATCGCCATGCCCTTCCTAGGCTCCCCACGGCCCACTTTCAGCATGTCCTAACCCTCATCCAACACTTGCATACCCGAAATATACTGTATTGTGTTGACCCGAGCCTCCCCCTCTACGGATTCAGCGACCACAACATTCAACTTCTCCCCACGTTAGCCTTCCGTTTCGGATAGTCCCGTATCCGGTGGTCTCCATCACATATAAAGCAAAACTAGTGTTTTAGTGTATGCAAAGATTATTCCACTGTTTAAAATCACCTATCTGACATTATATAGTTGAGACTGAATAAGTCTATTATCTCATGTTTTAGTTGACGTGCCAGCTGCGTATGGAGGGGATCACATATTTCGGTGACTCGTGAGATATAAATGATTATCACAGTCGAGATAACTTGGGCAAAGTTATCAGTTTAGACTGCAGCATTAATAGTAGTGGTGGCTCTCAATCACTAGTTATGCTGATACCGTGGAACGTGTTGATAGGATCGCAGTGAGATAATGTTCTTCTAGACTGACCCTTATAATGAGGTGAAGAACTAAAGATCTTAGGTCTTAGTAGCTTGATCTTAATCCCGATAAACTATTAGACATATGCGAGTTCTTCGCTGTTGCTTTGACTTATTCGGTACGGGCCTTGTGAGGTTCCTCAATTCCTTATATCTTGGGTAACATGGAGGCACGTATGATGTCTAGTTAGTTGTATCGAGACACCGTGTCCGTTTAGGTTGAGATATCCTCTTAGGGAGTTCACAATGTTTATTATACTAAGTCTTGCAAGCTTGATTAATATCAAGGTATAATAATAAGGTTGAACGGGTACTACCTAAGGAAGTACAAGAGGTTAATTAATTGAGAACAGTCAGACGAGTTCTAATTAATTGACGGATATCAGGATTTTTAAACACGGGGATCACACTAAGCAAAATACCAGCCCCGATCTACGTAATCAGAACAGAGCGGTGATTCAGTTTTAACTCTTTAGTGCAATGAGTTATAGCTCTAATTATAATAAATTCTCTAGGGGAGAGCATATTAATTATCTAATTAGGTAAGACCCAACTTTGTCTGGTATCTAGGTCCCTGGAGTGGCCCAAACACCTCAGGATGGATCATAAGTTAAATATTGAGCCCAATAGCTAGTTTGGACCAAGAAAGTGAACTTGTGGGCCCATTAGCCCACAAGGGGCGACACTTAGGGAGGAAACCCTAAGTAGGCACCTATCACCTTCAGTTGGGCCAATTTGGACCAAGGCTTGTACTTAAGCCCAATGCGTGTTAATTATTATTTAACTAAAGCACACACACGCAATCTCTATCGGGTATATTTATAAGTAATTATAAATAGAGATTAGGTTTGACCTAATCATTAATCCACAAGATTATACACGCATATTGAGAGAGAGAGTTGGCGGCGGCAATTTTCTCTTGGAGAAGAAGGAGAGTTGAATTCTTTCAACTCAAGTGCAAGGCGTGATCCAAGATCCGATCTCGATTTCAACGCCCACTTTATTGTTCGAGCGTGAAGAACGGGATATCACTCTAGTAATCTAGACCTGTAGATTACCATCTTCGAGCTTGAAGGTACATTTCAATTTATATGTGAATTAACTGCATTAATTACAACAACCAATTCAGATCCGAGGCAAAATTGGTTCGCTTTCGATATAGCGATCCCTTCAGTTTGTATCAGAGCCAAGGTTCTGAGAATTGGCTTTGTTGTAATTTTGAGAATTATAAGTTCATGCATATGAGTCGATTTATGCCATAATTTGTGCATGATGCTGTCCGGGATAATTTGCGTTGATTTTATTTCAGTTTTATTCGTTTTTGTTTTTTGAATCGGTGAGAAATAAGGTACCGATTAGTTTAGATCTATTTTTTGATGGATTTCTCTTGTGTTTTTTCGAATATTTTCCATTGTAATTGTACGGTGGAGTTTGAGAAATCACGAAGAACAAAGAACGAGATGAAGAACGGCGGCAACACGCATGGCGGCGCGTGTGCACACGTACGACAGGCGGCGGCCGATCCGGCTTTGAATCGCGCACCCCTCCTAGTTTCTCATGACGGCCGAACCCCAGGGTTAACCCTAGGGCTCAGCTGCCGTCGCATGAGGGCTGGGCGGCGCAGAATCGGCGCGGAAGTGGCGGGTGACGACTGCAGCTGCGGCGGCCAAAACCCTAAGGGTTCCGGCTCGCGCGCAGCCTGCGAAGGCCGAACCAGGCCTACGTGCGGGGCTCAGCACCAAGCCCAGGTGCTGGGTAGGCTCGACGGCACTGATGGTGGCTGTGGGCGCAGGCGGCGGCGGCTGCAACGGCGGCAGTACGACGGCGAGGACGAAACCCTAGGGTTTTGCCGAACCGTGCGCGCGTGCAGGCTATCCGGTGGCTGCTGCTGCTCCAGCTCAAGCCCATCACCCTCGTCGTGGTGCTGGGTAGTGTTTGAGCCCAGTGGGAGTCGGCCGATGGTGACCGAGCCACCGCCGAGGGCTCGACGGCGCTGCGCGAGTGCAGCGAGGATAACGACGGCTGACGGGTGATTTGGCATAGCTCACGACTGAGCTAGGGCTCGAACCATGATGCAAGGGACACAGCATGGTCGACGAGCCCAGCTGCTTGTCGTCGGGGCTGCGGAGGCGCGATTCCGGCACATACCGCGGCAGCGCGTGCGATGCACGTGCGGCTCGGCGGCAGCGCATGTCCGGTTCGTGTGCGATCGAGACGGCAGCCCACGGGGCTGCAGCGTGCTCGACGTCGACGACAGCCCGGGCTTTCCAAAGCTTTTGCCTGATCGTCGACGGCTAGGGTTTCCGAACCTTAGTTCGTTCTAAATTCGCTTAACGTCCCAGTTTGGAAACTAGGGTTTTCTAATCCTAGCTAAATCGAGCTAAGACAAATTTGGAAGGAGGACTTCAAGACCGAAAGTGGACCTTTCCATATTTAGAAAGTTGACCGGAGTGTGTTCCGGATTTATTATTAAATGTAATAGACTGGATTTTGCCTCCCGGTTAGCAACGTATTTATTTATTTAATTATCATGCTATGAATGTTTAATTTTACGCAACGATAATTAAAAGCATGAAGTGCATGTTATATTTGCTTTTATTAATTGCGTAATAGTGATTAACATGCATAGGGGTCATAGCATGCAGTCTTTACGATTTCAAAGCGAGCATATTTTATTATTTACGCTTAGAAATCATGCAATAGGACTATATGTCGACGTGCTTTTAAATGCAACAAACCTTTTGAAAATATAAAATGTCTAAGCAGAAAATGATTAATTTAAAAATTAATTAGGACCTCCATATTTGGTTTTAGACGTAGTTAGAAGATAGGGGCACGTAAACGTCTACAAGAACCTGGCTTGCATGTTTCTACGCTTCTACAAGGTAAACGTCAGAAAAACTTCCCAATAGCTTAATAATTTCTTAGGTGAGTGGGAGTTGTGCGGTAAACGTCCACACGAACGTGGCTTGCTCGTACAACCGACACTCAAGACCTTAGTGGAATTATTAAGTGGGATAGTTTAAGAGGGCGTTTTGCAAGCGGTGCCGTTCGCGTAATAGCAGTGATTCGCTTAACAAACTCAGTATTAGACGAATAATATAGTCAAGCTTAGCTATTAATCGATGTATCCTCGTGAAGGAGGTCACTACTCGAGATAGTAGGGCCAGTTTTAAAGCGAGTTATTATTTCTTTGTGTCACAAAGGTCCGTGTGATGGGTTAAGAAATAAAGTGACCGTCGTGTCTTAGTCGAGAATTTTGCAAGTAGACGTCCGTATTAAAGTGGCCTGCATGTGAAATGACCAGACAACTCGTTTGTTAGTTGATGTTACTTTGATCTAGGAGTTGTAACATTGTTAATATAAAGTTATTCATTCTCACCAAGTTCTTAATTGTCAACTTGTTTATATTTTTCAGATATGATCTATGAATCTCTACGGGACCATCTTATCCGAACGACATCTTTACCAAATGTTTCGGAAGAATCCAAAGCTCGTATGCTCTTTTTTTTGACTTTCACGGAAATCACTGCCAAGAAATTGGAGATTGGTGCTTCCATGAAAAGTCATATCTCACAATTTAGAGACCTCTTCGCAAAGCACGATAGCTACGGTGGTTCCTTCACGGAACAGAACAAGTGTGATATCGTGCTAGCTTTTTTGCCTGAGTGGTTCATTGCCTTTATGAAAGGCATTGATAAGGGCCATCGTTATGTCGATCTTAACACACTCTTCACAGAGTTAATCGAAGTCGAAAAGATAAGATTCGACATGATTGAGAAGGCTAAGGCAGAGCAAAGCATGGAGACTGAAAGAGATAAGGTCGATAAGAGCATATCGCAACTCACGTTGCAGTATTATGAGAAAGACGAAGGTATGTCTTACACTTTGTGACATAGTTAAACATAAATAGTAACTGGTTTAGTCATTTGAGGACAATTATTAACTAGTAAGACTAATTATATATTGTTACAATTTCCTTTGTAGGCCCGGCCCCAAAGAAGTGAGTGAGGCAGTCCGAGATCTTCAAAGGTCGACAAGCATGGAACGGGTGCGCGTTTGTCGAGGATTGAAGATCATCTACCCTTCTTGTTGTTCATCTTAATCATTTTGAGAGTGGGAGTTATGATACATTATTTCACTTACATTGGTTTGCCGAGTTTCGGCAGTACTTTTGTTTTTCGTGGTTTCATATACATTTGGTTTGCCGGTTTGGCAAGTACTTGATGTTTGTTTTGAAACTTATTTTCGAATGATTATATTGACATTGTGCCGGGGCAGTTTGCTCCGACACTAGTAGTGTTAATTCGTTTTAATCATTCATGTTGAAATAATTATCTATAACTTATCTCTAATTGTTAGATGAATATCTTTCTTTCTCTTTGTTCGCTACCCTTTTTTGCTCATCTTTTATGAAATCTTACTTAGAACGTTATTTATGACCATTGGGCCTTAAGAATCGATACTAAGAGGGTTTTTGTAACGCCCCGACTCAAGAAAATTAGGGCGCTACCAAACGCAAACGAAGAAAGAAGAAATATGAAAAGGGATACCAAGAATAAGTTGTTCAATAATTATATGCTTGTAAAATCGAAGAAACTTCGTCTCAAAGGAATTTGCTAGTCAATCTCCAAATAAGATGAGAGTTGAATAGTCGAATTAAAACTTTAGAACTACGACGAAGTCAAGCGTTTAATATATAATGAAATAATCTTACATAATTACACAACCATTCAGCGGAAGCATTTAAGTAGTAACATCTTGACAATAATATACATAGTTTGACCCCAATGGACAAAAAAATAAAAGTTGGGTCAATTAAACAGAGTCTGTGAGTCCACGTCACCCGCCTTCCTTCACTTCATACCTATAAAATAGTTTGAAAATATTTTGGGGGTGAGTGCCAAAGACACTCAGTGGGCAATACATACATATATGCTTTCGTCATGAATATTGTATCGTAGAAATATAATTGTTTTCGTATAACATGGGCTCATATATAACATTGTGTGGAGACAAGACTCTATGTGGCCACATAAACATAGTATGTCGTGAACATTGTAGGAATTCCATATGCAAGTCATATCAATCCACGTATGAGCATAGTAAAATATTTTGGATCATAGCTGAAAGCTTTTGTAAAAATAGTAGTAGGTTTTGGAAATAACCCACCTGATATCATGAAGCAACTAGAGAATAGCTCTAACTTGGGACACTTTAGTTCTCCTTCTATAACGTCTTAAGAAAAAGTGTTTTTTTCTGAAGTGTATCGACAGAAATATTGGGAGTAAGAGGTAGAAGCTTTGAGAATGAAAAATAGTGAAGCTCACGTTAGGTATTTATAGAGAAAATTAAGTTGCTTATTCATGTTTTGTAGCTTACGTTAGTCACCCTTATAGCTTAGGTTAGTCATCAACCTAGTATATTACCATGCAAGCTAAATAAGCCACACCTCCTGCTATAGTGGATTACTATAGATCCACAAATATATATACTATAATTATCGACTACAGTTATAAAGTAAAATAATTATTATTACTCATACACATGCATGCATCATATAAATTATACGTAAATTAATATATACTACTTTATAAAGTAGCCATGCATGCCATTTGATTTTAAAAGTTGGATATATACGTAGACATAATTCATGCACATGTACATGTACTTTAATCCTTACTAACCTCCATGCATTTATAATTATATACGTATATTGTATAACTAAATAAACATAATTAACTTAACTATATGTGTAGAAACATAAAGTGTGTATAGATATACATTCACTTAAATTATTTTAAACAATTTATTCATTCCTACATATGCATGCACGTATTTAGTATACTAACATATATGCATGTATTTTGATATATCTACGTATATACTATATCTATATTAAATAATCATGAGTAAATCCTTTTAAAAAAATAGATTATGGACATAATTATATATATTTATATATATAATTTATAATATTACACTTGGGCTCCTATATGTTTTCGTATAATAACACATCTAATAAATTACCACATTAAATATCTTGGCCCAAAAGTTATCTAAGCCCAATATACAAGATTTGGGGTGTTACAGTTTTATAGCCCAATCTCCTGTTGCCGATTTAGAAATAAGGAAAGTATGCACATATCTTGGATAAAGGTGCACACTATAACCTAGGTCGATAAATTAGAAAGTTCAAAGAACATTTCAAAGAAAAGAAGGAGCAATTTTTTGTTGAATAGTTCCAAAACAATGGACGATCATTGCATGCGGCAATGTGACTGATTTGGAAGAAAACTATTGAACAACAAGTTAGTCACAAACAATTCATTCTTGAATTTTGATTCAAGAAAGTGGACAATTCACGAAACATAACCAAAAGAGTGCTAGATAGTATACCACAGTTAATTGCACATTTGTCTTCACAAATCCTTATCTTAGTGGGAGTGCCTTGAGTAAGCCTCATATTGTTTCATGTTCGTAAAGAATCCTGCATTCTTAGATAAACGGGAAAGTGAAGAAACATCCACTTATGACAGAAGTAAGAGGTGTTTAGAAGAAATCGTTGCAAATCACTATTTTTATCTATAAATTGGGAATTCATAGAAGTAATGGTTTTGTATGATCCTGCCATTGGAGTAAAGGCCATAAATGGTAATAGGATATACAAGTGAAATAAGAATAAAATGGAAAGCAAAAGGGCTTTTAGGCCCCATTTTCAAGACTCTGTCAGGAAATTTCCATTTATATTCTATCATCCACACAATTTCCATTTTCTAGATCTCTAACCTTTTCAAGTAAATGTCTGTCTACCGAATTCTAATCCGGTTACCTAGCCCTGGTAAGGACATTTAAAGGAAACTATTTGAGAAGCAATGTGTAAGCTAGTGATATGCACGTCACCTTGGAAGCTTAAGTTGTTAAGCAGTGGTCCAAGATGATGATAAGTTCATTAGGATAAAATGCAAGTAGAACATCGGGTTCTATGCAATGTGTTAAATGAACATAATGATTTCATCTTTGTTTAGATGGAAGGGTGGTAATTCTAGTACATAATGTAGGTAATGTAATAGCTATAATAGCATTGGAAACAATGTGAAAAGTATTATCAGACATAAAGTGTTGATTATCTGAACAGTTTAGAATGAAAATATGAATATAAGTTGGAAATATTCAGAACTGAATATTGTACTTTTATTCAAGTATCTTTCATAGACTACTATTCTGGCTAACAGGCCAGATATCTGCTTTTGCCAATGGCATAGTAAGCGAGATATTAGTCAGAACATTCTTTACAAGTTTGTTGACACAGATAATCAGGTAGGCCGAGTCGGAGGAAATCGACCTTGAACTATGTATTCCTTATAGAAAGTAGAACCATTTCTTGATAAGTCTCGAATAGTAATGTATTCTGAGAGCTCATCACGACAAGCTGAATCTGTAGCCGTCGAAAAGAGCCACTAACAGAGCTATATGGTTCAAGACTTTACTATATGAACTGGTAGTAATAATGTTTGCCATAAATGAATACTCAAGTGAATTGGCAAATGTATTATAACCCATAAATATTACGTAACCAGTTAGCACATAGTTGCTAGTACCACATGGTTGACAACCACTCAGGGCGATTAAATGGTTTCAAGAGAGAAGTACTTGAGGAACATAATATGATAAGATCATTCACTAAGTGTAACATGTCAAGAGCTTCCTAAGCACGTGGCTGACATTGTCTTAGTGAGCCTACCACAGTAAAATCTTTGAGTATTAGTGGGAGAAGTATGTCTAGAAGCTATTTGAAACAGTGGATAGCATGGATAGTCATAAAGTATTTTCCTGTAGACACATTATATACTAAAAGGTTTTACTTTAGTATAAGTTGGAGATTGTTGGGATTTTGTATACCTAAAGCAAAACCAGTGTTTTAGTGTATGCAAAGATTATTCCACTGTTTACAATCACCTATCTGACATTATATAGTTGAGATTGAATAAGTCCATTATCTCATGTTTTAGTTGACGTGCCAGCTGCGTATGGAGGGGATCACATATTTCGGTGACTCATGAGATATAAATGATTATCACAGTCAAGATAACTTGGGCAAAGTTATCGATTTAGCCTGCAGCATTAATAGTAGTGGTGGTCTCAATCACTAATTATGCTGATACATTGGAACGTATTGATAGGATCGCAGTGAGATAATGTTCTTCTAGACTGACCCTTATAATGAGATGAATAACTAAAGATCTCAGGTCTTAGTAGCTTGATCTTAATCCTGATAAGCTATTAGACATATGCGAGTTCTTCACTATTGCTTTGACTTATTCGGTACGGGCCTTGTGAGGTTCCTCAATTCCTTATATCTTGGGTAACATGTAGGCACGTATGATGTCTAGTTAGTTGTATCGAGACACCGTGTCCGTTTAGGTTGAGATATCCTCTTAGGGAGTTCACAATATTTATTATACCAAGTCTTGCAAGCTTGATTAATATCAAGGTATAATAATAAGGTTGAACGAGTACTACTTAAGGAAGTAAAAGATACTAATTAATTGAGAACAGTGAGACGAGTTCTAATTAATTAATGGATATCAGGATTCTTAAACACGGGGATCACACTAAGCAAAATACCAGCCCCGATCTACGTAATCGGAACAGAGCGGTGATTCAGTTGTAACTCTTTAGTGCAATGAGTTATAGCTCTAATTATGATAAATTCTCTAGGGGAGAGCATAGTAATTATCTAATTAGGTAAGACCCAACTATGTCTGGTATCTAGGTCCCTGGAGTGGCCAAACACCTCAGGATGGATCAGAAGTTAAATATTGAGCCCAGTAGCTAGTTTGGACCAAGAAAGTGAGCTTGTGGGCCCATTAGCCCACAAGGGGCGACACTTAGGGATGAAACCCTAAGTAGGCGCCTATCACCTTCAGTTGGGCCAATTTGGGCCAAGGCTTGTACTTAAGCCCAATGCGTGTTAATTATTATTTAATTAAAACACACACACGCAATGTCTCTCGGGTATATTTATAAGTAATTATAAATAGAGATTAGGTTTGACCTAATCATTAATCCACAAGATTATACACGCATATTGAGAGAGAGAGAGAGTTGGCGGCGGCGGTCTTCTCTTGGAGAAGAAGGAGAGTTGAATTCATTCAACTCAAGTGGAAGACGTGATCCAAGATCCGATCTCTATTTCAACGCCCACTCTGTTGTTCGAGCGTGAGGAACGGGATATCACTCTAGTAATCTAGACCCGTAGATTACCATCTCCGAGCTGGAAGGTACATCTCGATTTATATGTGAATTAATTGTATTAATTACAACAACCAATTCAAATCCGAGGCAAAATTGGTTCGCTTTCAATATAGCGATCCCTTCAACCAGTTCTGGGTTGTTGAAAGTCTTCTTCTTCCAACCTTTTCCCTTGTCCTTAGCATGTCCCGCATCCCCATGTCCGGGCTAGCAAGAGCCACTTGCCTTCAAGTCCACCAACTCCTTGGCAGCGGCTAGCACAGACGGCAGATCCTTGACCCGTAAGCGCCTCAACTCAGTTTGGGCCCAATGTTGTAATACATAAGAGCATTTTAAAACCTTCTTGGTCAATGGGCCATCTCAAAATCAAAATAGTATCAGAGCCAAAAAAATTCAAAAATTTAATGGCCAATGGGTAACCTCAAAATTAATACTCCCTCTGTCCCACCTAATTAGTCCACCTTTATTATTTTATACCTCACATATGAATATAAAGGTGGACTAATTAGGTGGGACAAAGGGAGTATAGTATTAAGGCCAAAATATTTTAACACAAAAAAAATTTAGCCAATCCGAATTGAAAATAGCCCAATAAGCTCATTGTGTGTCTAATTATTGTCAATTGTTTTAAATTAAAAATATATTTTTTGTTATAAAAATTCAACAATTATAGCTATCTATATATACTAAAAGAATTTAGAAAATTTATTGGCCAATGGACCACATCAAAATCGATTTTGTGCTTAAAAATTAAAAATATATTTTTCGTTACAAAAATTTGTCAATTGTAGTTATCGATACAAACTAAAAGAATATTAAAATCTTTTGAGTGGGCCACCTCAAAATCGAAATGATGTCAAAGCCAAAATATTATAAATCAAAAACAGTTTAGCTTGATCAACTGAAACTGAAAATAGCCCGAGCCAAAATATTTTACTTTCTTTGTCTTTCCTTTCTTTTTTCTATTTTGGGAAAAGTAGCAAAAACACCCTCAATATTGAAATATTTTTCCGGTCATGGTTCGATTGGTTGAACCGTTTGATAAATAAATTAATAAAAATAATAAAAAAATCTTTTATATATATATTTATATTTATATATATATATATATATATATATATCGAAATTTTCATGATTTATATAATATAGGTTTATAAAAATTTAAGAAACACATGTTAAAATCAATAAAAAATAATATACATATTCATATTATATACTTTTATACTCAAAAAATAAATTTATAATTTTATAAATGAACATAATGTATTTGATAATGATTCAAAACTGATTGAATCATATATATATATATATATATATATATATTGTAAGCCTTAAATAAGTACTGTATTATTTAGTGATGTGGTGTAGTTATATAAAACAAAGCCTATCATGTGGAAGATTAGGAAAAGTAGCAAAAAAACCCTCAATATTGAAATATTTTTTTGGTCATGGTTTGATTGGTTGAACCGTTTAATAAATAAATTAATAAAAATAATAATAAATATCTTTTATATATATATATATATCAAAATTTTCATGATTTATATAGTACAGGTTCATAAAAATTTAAGAAACACATGTTAAAATGAATAAAAAATAATATACATATTCATATTATATACATTTATACTCAAAAAATAAATTTATAATTTTATAAATGAACATGTAGTTGATAATGATTCAAAATAGATTGAATAACGGATATATATATATATATATATATATATATATATATTTTCATGATTTATATAGTACAGGTTCATAAAAATTTAAGAAACAAATGTTAAAATCAATAAAAAATAATATACAGATTCATATTATATACATTTATACTCTAAAAATAAATTTATAATTTTATAAATGAAAATAATGTACTATATTTTATAATGATTCAAAACTGATTGAATAATGATATATATATATATATATATATATATATATATATATATATATATATATTATAAGCCTTAAATAAGTATTATTTAGTGATATGGTGTAGTTGTATAAAACAAAGCCTATCATGTGGAAGATCAGGAAAAATAGCAAAAATACCCTTAATATTGAAAAAAATTTCGGGTCATAGTTCGATTGGTTGAACCGTTTAATAAATAAATTAATAAAAATAATAATAAATATCTTATATATATATATATAGAGAGAGAAAAAAAATGCACCTTTTTACCCACTTTGACTTTGTAAAATCAAATTTAGGTATGAAATATAATTTACACAAAAAATACCCATTTTTTACTTTGGTAGACAAAATTACCCTTACTTTTTTAGGTTTGGAACATCTCATCCCGCATTCAAAATTTCTCTCGCCTCCTATCTGTTCCTAGAGTTGTCAACTGGGCTGGGCCAGCCCGGACCAGCCCAGGCCCGGATGGCCCACTAGGAAGTAAAGCCCGGAACGGCCCAGGACCACTGCTTAAACGGGCCGGGCCTGGGCTGGGCTATTTCAATAAAATTGGACCCAGCTCGGCCCAGGACCACATGTGAAATGGGCCTAAACTGGTCCTGGGCCGGGCTTTACCTGGGCCTATGCAAGTGGGCTTCAAATGGGCTGTGAATTCTGTTTTCCTTGATTTTTTGCTTTATTTCTCCATTCTCAAATACTGCTACATCATTTATGAGCGTAAGCTATTTTATAAAAAAAAATGATGACATCAAATATTGAAAGTAACATAATTCAGAAACTAAAATAAAATAAAATTGTATTTTCAAAAAACCTTGTGCTACACGAAATTATAATAATCAATTCAAACAAATTCAAGTACCTAACTCTTCAAACTTCTAAACTGGCTCTTTACAGAAATATAAGAAATAAACTTTTCTGCCATCAACCAATAAAATTTCAGAAACATTAACCGACTCTTAATCTGGAATCCTTTGCCAATCATAAGTAAAATTTGGTTCTTGGACACTGGAATAGTAATACTCTGTAGTTGGAAAATAGAATCTCTCAATGTCTGGTTCTTCATCTTGTGATGTAAATGCAATATCAGGCTCACCATCTTCATCATCTTCATCTTCATTCATTTCAGGTACCTTATATTTTTCTAGCCTCTTCAAGTTCTTCAATCGATATTCTTCATCCAACCAATTCTTCAAGAGCATGCAAAATTTAATAGACTTTGGGCTCAATCTAGTCCTTCTATCTGTCACCGTCCTTGCACCTGCACTAAAAGCACTTTCCGAAGCAACACTAGACATTTGTGATGTTAGTAGATCACGTGCAATTATAGATAATATTGGGAATTTTTTTCTTCCACTTTCCACCAATGCAAAATGTCAAAATCCTCTGAATCATTAACCAAGTCATTATTCAAATAATGTGCAAGTTCAAATGTGGATGCTGCACTTGAATCATTCTTTGATTTCTTCACTTTATCTAAAAGTGAAAATCTAGAAGAACTACTACTTCTACTAGAGGATGTTGCAGCAGTTGATGAAATACTTTTATGTGAACAATAGGAACTAAATAAATTTTCTAAAAAATCTTTCAACTCCTTCATATTTAACTTCTTTTTAGATCCAAGACATGCATAATATTCTTCAAGATAAACTTCACAGCCCCTCAATTTAAATCTAGGATCAAAAATATGAGAAAACATGGCACAATAAGGAACACTTTCATAATATTTTTTCCATTTCACCTCCATTTTCTTGATGATATCACTTACAAGTTGATTATTTCTATTTTCATCAAATACTTTAACAATAGAAACCATGTTTACCAACATCATATTAGAAGTAGGATAGAAACAGCCGGACATCATGGAAGTCATTTCACTGAAGTTTTGCAAAAGAGGAACTAGTATATCAATAATCTCCCAAGTTGACTCACTAATTGCTTTAATTCTAGAATTATTTTCTTCCTTTACAAAACGTATTATTATTGAAGAGTATGGTTGGGCTTCCATTAGCATTCTATAAGTTGAAGACCACCTAGTCTTAACATCTACATAGGGAATTTTAAATTTAATTTTTGCAATTTTTACCATTTTTCTGTATTTTTGCAGCCTAACAGATGATGATGTAATAAATAATAAACAATCTCTTATAAGATCTATATGAGGTTTAACACTTTGCATTCCATCACACACACAAAGATGTAGAATATGACAAACACAACGAATATGGAAAAATTTCGCATCAAACATTGGCTTCATGAATTCAACTAAAAGATCTATAGCTCTAACATTATTAGAAGCATTATCCAATGTAATAGACATAATTTTATCACTTATTTCCCAATAATTCAAACAACTCATAATAGCTTGATATATGGATAGACCATCATGTGGATGCTCAAGAAGCGAAAATTCAATAATTCTTTTTTCTAAAATAAAATCAGCATTTATCCAGTGTGCAGTTAAACATAAATAATGTAATCCTTGTCTTCCTAACCATAAATCCGTAGTCAATGAAATTTTAGAAGTAAGAGTAGCAAATAAGTCCTTCAAAGCAATAATCTCATTTTCATATATTTTATAGCCATCTTTATAAGTTGTATTACGTGATATACTTTTATAACGAGGTTGAGCCTTTTTCATCACTCTATTAAAAAAGGGATTTTGTACAAAATTAAAGGGAAGTTCAGCTCCTATAACCATTTTAGCTATCTCATCTCTTAATTCATCATGCTTATATGTATAATTTGAAATGGTGCCACTAGGTAAAATTTCTAAATTTTGTTGTATACTATCATCTAGCAAGTCATTTGTTTCCCAATTCTTATGAGTTCCATCTAAATGTCTTCTTAGAGTACCTGTGCCACTATTAAGTCTATGTGAGAATGGAGACTTGCATAATCTACAGATTGCAGTTTCATTTATTAAATCAAAATAAGCCCAAACTGGACTAGTTCTAGTTCTTACAGGTGGTTTTCTACTAGATTCGGGTATCTGGCTTTCTTGTGGTGATGCTTGTTCACTAACAAATTCTTCTCCCTCATTTATAGTTTGTGGAATGGAATCATGTTGATGGGGTGAGTTAGAAGATTTAGAGGAACTACTAGATTTGCCTAAAAATCTTTTCATTTTTCAATAATATTAGAGGACTAACAATACCAGAAATACAATAAACACAACAAATAACAGCAACTGAACTTAAAAAAAAAAATCTAACCAGCACCACTGTGGAGTTTGGAATCTGAATGAAGATGCAGAGTTTAGAAAAGCTGCTTTCAAGTGTGGGCTTCCCAGAAAGATTGCAGATGAGTGCTACTGCTACTACTTTCAAGCCTGAGACCGCCACCACCAAAATCATAATCAAATTGCCACTGTTCAACAACACGAATATCAGACACTAACTTCGATTGCTTGAAGGATCAGAAATTGAAAATAGAAAATGAGATGAGAAATTAATAATAACATTCTATGTATTTATAAATTAGATAAAGAGAAGAAGAAATTACCGTTACTATGGCAGATTTATGAAATCGACATGCTTGAATCGATTGATGGTTGTAGCGCAGGCAGCAGGCTACCTCCTAGGCTCTTCAGTTTCAGAAACGTAGATAGCCGTTTGACATAGCGCAACGGCTCCATTAGAATCGAGATCCCCAAATTCTAAATCAGAAATCATGACGAAATAAGGGGAAGCATCATTAAGGAAATAGGGAGAATTCTTCAAACTCCTCAAACTGATGAAGGAATGAAGAAGTCTAAATCAGAAAAAAGAAAGGAGAAATCGGCGAGAGAGGGAGGTAAAGAAAGCCGGCAAGATGAGAGAGAAAGGAGGAAGACTCTAGATTGTTGGAGTATATTTGATTCAACACGTAAACCTAATAGAAGACTCTAAATAATAGAAATAATAGAAGTATTACTTTATAAAATATCTATTTCTGTACTGGGCCTCTGCCGGGCTTGGGCCGGTCCTGGTCCTGGGCCTGTGCTGGTCATGGGCCGGTCCTGGTCCTGGTCCTGGGCCGGGCCTCAAATGGTTCTGGTCCCGGGCTGGGCCTGGGTTTTAAAAATACCCCAAATGGAGCCCACTTCAAAGGGGTTAGCCCAGCCCGTCCAGCCCACTTGCTCAACCGTGCCGGGCGTGGGCCGGCCCATGATGGCCTGGCGAGCTGGCTGGTCGGCCCGGCCCAGTTGACAACTGTTCCTACGATCCTTCCCTCTCCCCTTCCTCAGTCGCGGCGATTCCAATCCGCTCCATCGCAGTAGCACCACCGCCGCCGGAGTAATTGTTGTTGCAATAGTCGTCGCCGCCGTTCTGAATTTGTTTTATGTGCTTCGATCTGTGAATTTTGGCTTTGGATTTGGGGAAATCTGAGGTTGAAAATCTGGAGGAGGAGAAATTCAAGCAGTCTGTTCACAAGTATGATTACAGTAGCACGCGCCGTCAATAGGACGAGCTTCCCGCCTGTTTTGAGTTGGGATTCGACTTCGATTCAACCGATTTGCTTCTCTTTTGCTCGAGCTGTACCGTGGCTGTGAACCAGAACTACCAACAGCTTGTCTCGATCCTCTTCGGCGTCATTCTCCGATTCTGATTTGGCCGCGTCGACTGCCGGAAGCACCAACTTTATTGTTTCTCCAGGTAAGCTCGAGGTCATTTGTTTTTACGCGCAAAAGAAAAGATAATTTTCTTATGGAATTGAAGAAGATCATGTGATACAATTGACTTGAACTTGTTCAGTAATTTTGTGTGTTGAAGGATTGCCTCTGTTTTGTAAATGGCAAGAAGACGAAATTGTAATTTGGTTGATGTTGAATAATGAGGTTGATTTTCTGCGGCGACTCAAGCCTCCACAAGTGCAAGGTGCGGGTGTTGTAGCTTCTCCATTTTTCATGGATTTTGGTCTTTGAAGGTATATGCATAGAATCTGTTCGAGAAATTGCTTCTTAATCTCGCAAGCTGTAGACATTATAATGTTGTATTGATTCTATATTCTGTAGTATTTCTTGATTTCTTCTCGTCGCCTTCATTGATGTTCTTCGATGAGGAAGGATTGGACTTTCCCATTACAATGGAGCTAGGTAGGCTACAAGAAGCTTGGCTCTACCAACCTGAGAAATTGAAGAAGGGATACTTGATGTACTTGCTTGATTTCGGCAAGATTTACGATGTAAGAGAAGACATGAATGATTTCTTCAGGCAGGCAGATAGAGAACTAGTCGTGGAGATATTTCAAAAGTTACTTGCAGTTTGGAAACCAACATAATTGATTATATCTTAAGTTTTGTATCCTCTGTTGTAATGTATTGCTACACCATTTATAATGTTGTATGAATGTAATATTGTGACTATTGTGTAATCCAGAAACATAAGCTTTAGGAAGATGGAAATACTTTAGATGAACCGCTTAATCTCAATCTCTAACTCAACTATGTGCTTGTGGGCTCTGGCATTTCATCAAAGATCTCCTGCTCATCCAAGTCCAAGTTGGGCATTTTAGCGAACAGCTTCTGCGCCACAAGCAGCTATTGTTCAAACAAAAATACAGTTTGTGTTTTGCTTCAAGTTTCCTTTTTTCATCACATTTTCTGCTCTATTGTTTCATCAAAGAATTATATCGAAGTTTTGTGAAAATAGAATGATATTGTGCTTGGATTCAATTTGATCATTTGAAACATCATTCGATATGGTCATTTGATCGTACGAATATTTGTTTGTTCGTAACAAAATACTTGTAAGAGTGCATATCAATTTGTAGGAATATCGTCTGTTGCAGGTAAGTGGTACAAATAATATTAAATCGTACCGCGTACCAGTAATAATTACAAATATTATTGTTTGTTCGTACCGCGCACCAGTAATAATTATAACAGTTTGTACCCATGTTATGTTATGAAGTATTTATATAGCAGCAAGGTACTAACTAACACATGAGGAATATTTATCAACATAAGAAAGTGTTGTTTTGTAGGGAAAATCATGAACACACTAACAAAAGTACATTGTTTGAAACCGTTTCTTTTTCACCTTAACAAAAATACATTGTTTGAAATCGGTAAAAGCATTTTAAAGTTCTTCCATGTGAACCGGCATCGAGCATTGGCTTGATCTTCTCAGCAGCAGCTTCGGCTGCATACTCCCCTATTTTCTTCAATAGGGATTCATAGATATGTTGAATTACAGCTGTTACAGCGGTGGAGGTAGAAGCAACATGGGTGGAGGGAGCAGATAGGGTCACATGCAACTGCTTCTTTTTATTGCTGTTATTTGAATCGTACTTCGAGGCAAAAGGCATCATTTTGGACTTGTAAGGCTTCAATAGTGGCTGAGCATTCTACACAAAAAAATAAGCACAATTAAAGAGCAAAACAAGTTTGAATGCTAGTACACAGTACGAATTATCATATATTTTCGTACCATTTACCGATAAACAGTACTAAAAGAACCTAAACGTAGTGCGTAACACAGTTACAATTTGACATTATTCAGTTATCACTTACCACTTACCAGTAAATAGTACTAAAAGAACATAAAACGTACTAGGTAATGCAGTTATAATTTAACATTATTTGTACCACTTACCAAGCATGTGTCGAAGTTAGGTCATCTCATTGAAGGAGGATAGTTTGCCAATTTTGGTATTATTAAGATTCTTGTATTGGTAGTGACAAATATAAATGTGCTTGCTTTTAGCACAACAACAAGCGAGTTTACACTTGTTCACTACCAGCAGAAGAATTAATAGAGAATTGGAATAATATCCGATGAAAATGAGCTAATTAACAACACTCATTGCATTCACAAGCATAACAACCAAGTAAATGGATTTGGCTTGTGAAATAATAGTTCGATGAGCTACTACTGAAAGTCCTACTCCAAGCTGCAAAAACTCAAAATGAAGCCACAACGCCCCAACCAACTACAAACACACAAAAAACCACTCAACTCTCCAATGATCAATTAGATACATGTTTTCTTCTCAGCCATATGTTATGTCATATATTTAAAGCAGAAGCATTGGATATGAACCAAACAAGAACAAAACAAATTGCAGAAGCTAGAAAATCTACAAGCAGCTGAGACTAAATCAACAAATCCATTTTACAGTCAACAAACCAATCTGCTAAAATTAGAATTAACTAACACAATTTCGTACGAATACAGTATCATAATTTTGTTCCACTTACCAGCGAAGAAACCCTAATTTCACGAAGCTTTATACAAAATCTACTATTATAACTAACATTGCAAATAAACCCTAATTTCAAGTACGAATATCATATTTGCGTGACACTTAATGCAAATAACCATAATTCAACGAATTTTACACCAAAATCCGACCAAATCAGGTACGAATACAGTATTTGAGTATCGCCAGTGGATAGGAAACAATAATTCAAGCATCTTTTGATGTAATTATTCAAAAATCTAGGAATTCTCGCACATAAATACGAAAATCAAGTAGTACGATTAAAAAAAGCCCTAGATTCTTACCGTTAAATGAGTAAGTGGATTTGGCTCTGTTTCTACTGTATGTTCTGGTTGTTCTTCACTGATTTCCGGCGAGTTCGCCGGTTTTTTCGAGCTTCGATTTTTCAAGCTTCTGTGCACGTCCTCTTTGAACCGCTCTTCGCCATTTTTTCCTCATTTTGATTTTTTTTGGCTGTGGCCTTGGTTTCAGATGACGGAGAGTAAGAATGAATCTTCGTCCTCGGCATAAGCGTCCGGGAAGAGTACGGCTGTGAAAGAAATCGGGAGGGAGAAATCGAGAATGTGGAATCAGGAGTTGAATCGACGAGTCCGTGGAAATTAGGTTGTAGAGAGAAAGTGTAGCTGCTGAATCTGATATCGGAGGGGTGGAGCGTGTTTTTAGGGGTATTTTCGTCCAGAAATTAAAAATATGGGTATTTTTTATGTTTTTTTATACTCCATACCTACTTTTGATTTTTTTTATCCTTTAAGTGGGTAATTTATTTTCTGTATCATATATATATATATCAAATTTTTCATGATTTATATAGTACTAGTTCATAAAATTTTAAAAAACTCATGTTAAAATCAATAAAAATATAATATACATATTCATATTATATACATTTATACTCAAAAAATAAATTTATAATTTTATAAATGAACATGTAGTTGATAATGATTCAAAACAGATTGAATAACGGATATATATATATATATCAAAATTTTCATGATTTATATAGTACAGGTTCATAAAAATTTAAGAAACACATGTTAAAATCAATAAAAAATAATATACAGATTCATATTATATACATTTATACTCAAAAAATAAATTTATAATTTTATAAATGAAAATAATGTATTTTATAATAATTCAAAACTTATTGAATAACGTATATATATATATATATATATATGTATATATATGTATGTATTGTAAGCCTTAAATAAGTACTCCGTATTATTTAGTGATGTGGTGTAGTTTTATAAAACAAAGCCTATCATGTTGGAGATCTAGAGTTCAAATCCTCCAATCCTCATAATTAAATTTTTTAATTTTATGTATAATATAAATAGATTATAATAATAATTAATATATTAATATGTATAAATAATAATTAATATGTATAAATATATAGATTTTAGATAAATAAGAATGAAGGCTGTAGGAGACGCCACGTAAGCGTGTGGATGAACGTAGTGCTCCGAATCCGCAGCGGAACGTATAATATATTGATTGCTGAAAAAGCCCACTACTTTATTAAAAAAGATTGCACCAAATTAAAAGGGTAGTCCCGAAAAGAGTAATGCTCCCCTACCCACCGTGGGCATGCTTAATATGCTCATGGATAAGGTGGCGGCATTATATTTAAGGAAAAAATTAATTAATATATGTTGAGATATTATGTTAAGGGGGAACTTAGATCAAGTTAATAAACAATTTGTTTTGATTCGATTCCAAAACCCTAAGTAGAATATTTCCCTTATTATTTTTAATGAATCTAGACAAGTTATACTTAGCAAAGCTTGCATGCTAGGAAGCTTTTATTTTAGTCTAGAAGCGCTAAGGATGAAGCAGTCAGAGTTCGCGAAGCGTCAGAAAGTGAAGCGGCTCCAGCAGTGAAAGTGTCAATAGTAAAGTTATGCAAAGCGTCATGGAGACACTTCAGATAAAGATGCTTAGAGCAAGCTTCCGTTCAATAGAAGCGAAGCGCTCTCAAGTCAGCTCACCCAAAGCGTCTCTGATCTAGAGCTGAACTTCAAAGCGTCAATCAGTGCTAGTGTGATAAGTTTGACTTTCAAACTTTAGGATGACTGACACCTCACCGCCTAAAGCTTACGTGTCAACATACCATTGCACAACAGATACGGCTACAGTCCGAAAAGTCATGGTTAGGTGAAGACTGCCATACCCCTAGGTGCGGCGAACATCCCTTCCTAGTACTGGAGTCTGAAAAACCTGAAAAGCGACTGACACGCCGAATTATCCAAAAATTAAGGAACACGCATCCTCTTCTCTCTCAACGGGCAGTAGGGTTCCTTACTATAAATAGAAGGAGTTGCACACACACTAAAACTAACGCACGTACAAACAATTCAAGCATACTACTCGCAAGAACTCTAGCAAATTATCTTTTACATTACTTTAGTTCTTTCGAAGCGCTTCACATTAGTGTGTCCTCAAGAAATTTCTTTTCTTGAGTATTGCAACTACTTTCTTTCTAGGTTCAATCGCATATATCCAAAGCCTAGCTTCGAGAAACCTTATCCCTTTACTTGTGATCTACATTGTAAAGGATTCTCATTTACGAAAACCAACCCAAAACTAAGTCTATCGTGTTAGATTGAGTTGTAAGGTTGTAAAGTTTTTGTAGCAAACATTTGTTGTTGTAAGGCTTCTCGAGAGCCCGTAAATCTCTGATGATTCAAGTGCAAGTTTGTTACTAGCCTTGAATCACTTCCCCTTGGATGTATAAAACAAGGGATACCGAGTGAAGGTATTCATCTCGTCGTGGATAGAGTGGACGTAGGAGAGGCTCTCCGAACCACTATAAATTGTGTGTGTCTCGTTACTTTAAGTTATTTATCGCTTTGATTATTTGCATACACACATACATGCTTTAAATATCAAGTTGATTTTAATTACAAGAAAAGCTTTAAAGTCTCACCACATTCCGCACAATACTCACACGAGTGAGAAGCTTCGAAAGCCTCACTAGCATTCGAAGCGTCTACTCAGTTAAAAAAGTGAAAAATGAAAGAGAAGTTAAACACTTCTCAACACACGTATTCATCCCCCCCTCTACGTGTGTTAGTAGTCACTTTCGGAACCAACAAGTGGTATCAGAGCAGGGGTTCTAACTGACTTCTGTTTCTATATACTGATAACGCAAAAGCGTTATAGTAGGTCTACCTGAACTGATCTTTTTAAATCTTGCATTAAAACCCCACTCACTGCATATTGCATTTTTCTAACCTCTTTTTTAAGATGTCTTCCTCAGCACAACTTCCTCAGTTCTCGATAGAGTGCTACACCATGTGGAGCTTCCACGTGGAGTCCCATCTCGCTTCACTTCATGATCGCATGCATGAAGTTATTGAGAAATGACCCATCATAATCATGAAATGCCAAATGAGGAACTGAGAAAAGGAGAAAGCCGTAGACCTAGACGGCAACCCAGTTGACAAGGAAGAAAGCACTTCCACTGACGTCTATGTCGTGAAGCCTAAAGAGGAATATACGGCCAACGACTTCAAAGCTGATAATCTAGATCGTATGGCGCGCAACGTGATCCAGTCAACCACTCCGACGCCTATCTTCCAAGAATCATGAAATGCAAAATGGCGAAGGAGATGTGGGAAACTCTTGCCTTAATCTCACAAGGCACGGAGAAAATAAAGGAAAACAAACTCTCTATACTAATGCAGGAGTTTGACGCTCTCACGATGAGGAGCAACGAGAGCATGGAGTCTTTCGAGACTTGAGTTTTGGGAATCACCACAACTGTGGCTTCCCTTGGAAAGGTTCTCACCCACAAAAAGATCAATAAAAAGGTGGTTCGCGCTCTGTCTGGAAGATGGCAGACAATGAAGGAACTCTTCCTCCCATCAAGAGAACTGGGAGACATGTCTCCAGAAATGATGTTCTCTGAATTTAAAGCGCTCGAGTTTGACCTAGTCAAAAAGGCACTTCATAAGGACGAGGAGGAGGAGCTTCCAGCGAAACCAAAGAGTCAGGCTTTCAAAGCTGCTGTAGAGACTACCACCACTGAAGCTGATGTTTCCAACAGCGATGTTGCAGAAATGTCAAGAGAAGAACTGGAGGATTACGCTCTATTCCTAGTAAGAGGGTTTAACAACTCTAATGCACGAACGACCAAATATAAAAGATTCTACAAATCTTAAGGCCAAAGCTCGCGCTTCACCCCACGTGATGGAAATAGGGATGACAAAGCTGCAGCCATCCCGAGAGACAAAGCCAACATCGAGTGCTACGAGTGCCACAAGATGGGGCACTATCAAAGTGAGTGCCTGAAGCTCTCAATCAAGGAAAAGGATGAGGTTAAGGCACGTCGTGAAGACAGTCATTGCGCTCTAGTAGTCGACGCTCCCATTAAATCCAAAAAGTCCATTGACCATGATGGAGATCAATTTACTGATGATGAATATGATTATGGCTGCATGGCCATAGAAGCTGAAATGGAGGAGGTAAAAATTTCTGAACCTAATACTCTTCCATTAACACTAGGTAGTGAATGTGGTGACGGTGAGGATGAGGCTTTCAGCTTGGAAGGTGACCTCTTTGATGACTATTTAGAGTTGCTCAAGAATCACGAGTCCTTGCAGGAAGTTCTCGTTCGGTTTAGAAAAGAGAACAACAAATTAGCCAATACACTCGAGTCCAAAGAAAATGACCTATTCGAGTTGACGGCTAAGTTCGATGATCTTCATGAACGCCACCAACGTACCATATCCACTTCCAAGGAACGCAAAGCCAGTCTCGATCGTCTTAATAGTGTTTCTGTAGCTATTGAAGCGATTGAAAGTTCTTTCAAACCCTCAAAAGTTTGAAAGGAATTGATTTTGGTTCTACCCTCACAGCTTCATCCGATGCTAGTACCGAAGCATGTTAAAAAGTCCCAAAGATGATCAACACGCTACTAGCAAAGGAAAAGAGTTAGTCGGGTTTGTGGCTGAAACTTCAAGGCAAGCTTCGAAAACAGCTTTGAAGGTTCACCCCGATGCTTCGAAGAAGTCAAAGACTAAAGAGCTTAAACGCTCTAAACGCAATTCAAAGCGTGTCCAGTCTGCGACAAACCCGAAGCGTCAACAAGAGCGTAAAGCTGACTTGAATAACTTCACATCTCATGGAGGGACTCAAGTACGCTTTATCCCTGACACTTTACATAACTCTCATGATCGAAGTCTCATCGATCATTTTACACAATGTGAAAGCGTTCCTTCACGCTCTCAGAGAAAAAGGAATCGTAAGCGCTTTCACTATTACACAATTACACTCAGGGTTTTCCCATTAAACAAAGCCCTATTTGATTTATTAAGGATCTCGAGATGGGAATCACTCTCTCAGTGAATCCATCTTGAGTTTCCAAGTCCACTAACATTAAGGAACCCAATGCAAATTGGGTACCCAAAAATTATTGATCTTATAGATCAAGGCGGCGAACTCGAAAAGCGCGACCCAGAGGAAGGAAGAAGCTATTTGGTACCTAGATAGCAGATGTTCACATCACATGATGGGTGAACGGTCTTTCCTCGATGAGTTTGTTGAGAAGCCTGGTCCAGACGTTATTTTCGGTGATGATGCGAAAGGCATCACCATCGGATACGGTACATTTAGCATTGGAAATATGAGACTTCCTAACGTCTCATATGTCCAAGGCCTTAAACATCATTTATTTTCCATTTCCCAATTCTGTGATAACAGGTTTGTGGTAGAGTTTATCTCTAACCAATGTGTTGTCAAGAACAAAGAGTCTATGCAGGTTGTTCTTATAGGAATCCGTAAGCAGAATGTGTATGTAGCTAATTGGAGCAGCTGCCAAGTCAGAGCATGTTTCGTCGCTAGAAGCACTTCTGAAGTTGGATGGTTATGGCATCGTCGCCTAAATCACTTGAACTTCAAGACGATGAACAAGATTTCCAGGAAAAATCTAGTACGGGGCATTCCTAATGAAGTCTTCAACAAGGATATAGTATGCCAAGCCTGCCAAGAAGGCAAGCAGATCAAGAAGTCCTTTCAAAGCGTCGAAGGACATGACTCATCCTGAATTCTAGAGCTCCTTCATATGGACCTCTTCGGTTCTATCACACCTGTCACCTTAAGTGGAAGAAAGTACGCTCTTGCAGTTGTGGATGACTATTCATGCTACACTTGGGTACTAATTCTGCTTAAGAAGAAAGACACGCTTCAGGAACTCCCAAAGCTCCTAAAGCAACTGGCGGTGCAAAAAGGAGAGACTGTGATAAAGATACACTCCGACAGAGGAACAAAATTTCTAAATCAATTCATCGAAGCATATTGCACAGAGAATGGGATTCTACATCAAACTTCTGTAGCTCGCACTCCGCAACAAAATGGCGTTGCAGAGCGCCGAAACAGAACTATCAAAGAGGCTGCACGTTTAATGCTCACGGATGCCTAACTACCCAAGAAGTTCTGGGGAGAAGCGACTTTCACCGCTTGCTACACCCAGAATCGCACCCTAATTAACACACGCTACGACATAACCCCACATGAATTATGGAAAGGGAGAATTCCTACTCTCTCACATTTACACATTTTTGGTTGCAAGTGTTTCATTCACAACAATGGTAAAACACAATTGAGAGTGTTTGATAGCAAAGCTGATACCGGAATATTCCTTGGATATTCTCCTACAAGCAAAGCTTATCGCGTATACAATTGTCAAACTCTTGTTGTGGAAGAAACACCCCATGTTGTATTTGATGAAGCTGCTTTCAAGACTCCGCAGGTATAGGTGAATGCTGAAAGCATGAATGCTGGACTTGGAAGCGTGATCGAGGTTCCTGAAACCTTATCCAGACCAATAATGTGCTCTATCTCGAAGCAAGTAGATCTGGTGGACGCTTCAGGAAAAGAAGAACCTGAAGATGGAGTTGCAGCCATGGAGTAGGATCTCAATAAGCTCTCTCTCGATAAGGGAGAACCAAACTCGAGAATAGCTGATCCTCTGACCTCATTGGTACCAAACAGTGAGGAAGCTCCATCCAGTCCAGTGGTTTGCGATCAAGGGAACGGTGACAATCACTCACCACGCTCTGAGGCGGATGATGTGGAAGCTCTCAATCAAAAGGAGCTTTGGTTGAGATATCCCCAAGAAGGTGTTCTAGGTGACCCTAGCCAAGGTGTCAGGACTAGAAGCATCTTATTCCATGGCAAAAGTTGCTTGTTTAGTTGCTTCCTAGCAAACGCCGAACCCTCATCGGTGGAGGACGCTCTAAATGACTCAAATTGGGTAACTGCCACGGAAGAGGAGCTGAATGAGTTCGCAAGGAATGACGTTTGGTACTTAGTGGATCGACCTTCTCATCAAAGCGTCATTGGTACCAAATGGGTCTTCAAGAATAAGACCGACGAGAGCGGCAATGTCGTTCGCAACAAAGCCCGCTTGGTCACGAAAGTATATTGCCAGGAAGAATGCATTGATTTTGATGAGACCTTCACTCCCGTAGCTCGTCTCGAAGCCATCAGGATGTTCCTTGCATATGCCGCATCCAAGAAGTTCAAAGTATATCAAATGGATGTGAAGAGTGCCTTCCTCAATGGAGATTTGAAAGAGGAAGTGTACGTCGAACAGCCCCCAGGCTTTGAAAAGAGTGATCAAGTGTACCAGCTCGTCAAAGCTGTTTATGGCCTCAAGCAGGCTCCCAGAGCGTGGTACGAGACTCTTTCAAACTTCCTTGTTGAAAGCGACTTTCAAAAAGGGAAGGTAGATCAAACCCTCTTCACTATCAACGACGGTGAAGATATGCTTTGGGTACAAATCTACGTCGATGACATCATCTTTGGCTCTCCAAATCAATGCCTAAGCGACAAATTCGAGGGTTTGATGAAGAAAAAATACAAGATGTCGATGATGGGGCTAATGACATGCTTTTTGGGATTGCAAGTGAAGCAAACGAGTCGTGATATCTTCATCAATCAAGCCAAGTATACTCGTGATATGCTCACTAAGTTTGGAGTTCAAAACTATAAAAGCGTCAAGATTCCAATGAACACAAACTTCAAGATAGATCCAGACTTGGATGGCAAGTCAGTCAATGCTATGGATTATCGTATGTTGATTGGCTCTCTGCTCTATCTTACAGCCAGCCGACCCGACATCACTTTTGTTGTAAGCGTCTGTGCTAGATTTCAAAGCAATCCAAAGCAAAGCCATTTGGAGGGAGCTAAGTGCATTCTTCGATACCTTAAAAGGACCATCAACTTAGGTCTTTGGTATCCAGCGGAAGATGATCTCATGCTTAGTGGATACTCCGATGCCGATTTCGGTGGATGCAAAGTTGATAGGAAATCAAAAACTGGAACATGTCAATTCATTGGCAACAAGTTGGTTTCATGGTTTTCCAAGAAACAAACAAGTGTTGCCACCTCAACAATCGAAGCGGAATACATGGCTGCGGGAAGCTGTTGTTCACAAATCCTTTGGCTAAAGTAGCAGTTGAAGGATTATAAAGTGGAATGCTCGAAGGTTCCAATTTATTGTGACAACACAAGCACAATTTCCATCACCCACAATCCCGTGCTTCATTCAAAATGTAAGCATATTGAAATTCGCCATAATTTTATACGGGATCATGTGGAAAATAAGGATATAGTGATGGAAAAGATACACACTGATTATCAAAAAGCGGATATACTCACAAAGCCGCTTCCACAATCCTGCTTCAATCAATTGTGTTTGGAACTAGGGTTGCTAGACCCTGGTGAGGAGAAGGTAGAGTAAGGTGGAGAAGGTAAAGCGTGTTCCCTACCTATCCTCACACTTTCCTTTCTATAGGAAAGATTGTTGGGATAATCGGTTAAGGGGGAACCGGTCTTTACAAATAGTTGTGAAAGATGAAGGCAAGGATCATGAATGAGGGATGGAGTTCCCTTCGGAGCACCACCCTCTACAAGCTTTTACTTTTATGTGAAAGCACGGTTGAGTGTTCCTCCTTTTTCTCGAGCTAATCGAATTAGCTTGGTTAAGGTTGAGTTTTCATACCACGATGCTCGTAAAACTTTGTACCGTGTTGTCAGAGCGGTGCACAAGTGGATACAGTTTGTGGATATTCAAGGAAGTCAAACTTATAAGCTTCAAAGTTTGCACAACCGCGATTCCATTCCCAACCTTTCTACATCCTTCTACGATGCTGAAGAAACATGAAAGTGTTGAGCTATGGTCATCATCAAAATAATAAAGTGCATTCGTAAGATGGGGCGTTTGTGTGGAGTCACTTTTGATACATGATCACTCAACAATCATAAGCTTTCATGGTGGATAAGGAACAAGAAGCAAAGCGAGCTGAAGACTCTCACCACTGCTTATTGTGAAAGCCTCACTTGTTTTGAATAATGTGAAGCACCAACTCTACAAAGGTAGGAGTCTACTCTCAAGAATCTCGCTTCATGAAGAAATGAGATAGCTTGCCCTAATAAGGAAGTGAACTCATAACTCTTTCATGGATGATGTGAATCTCATGCCCAAACGGTACATCCATAGTAAAGCATGAGGCAACTCATATCACTTCGTTGAAACCTATGAAGACACTCCTCCCCAACCGGGTCCCTTGTGGACTTTGCAATCTCATGTTCTCTCATGTTATCGAATTCACGAGATAGACCTACCCTAGTAAGAAAAATGGACTTGCATTATTTCATCTCATCATAAGTGAAGCGCCTCCTCTACAAAGTTGACGCTCTCTTTATAAGATTGTCCGAAGCTCTGTTTAAGGGGAAAGCACACTAACTTAGAGAGAAAGCGGCTAGATGAAAACAGACGCTCTCACATTTCCAAAGCGTGAACGTTCTTGTTTCTCAACTAACGCTTTAACATTTGAGCATGTGGATCGTCAAAGCGTGGTATCAGTCAATTACAATATTGACTGACTGGTAAGTCTTCCTTTCGCGTCTTTCAATTCAAGTAAGTAAGTCAACGCAAAGCGTCTTCAAGAAATCTATGCGTGACTTACCGAAAATATTAAAATGCTGATACATACGCTTTCCGAACTAGACGCTCTCGTCTAAATTCCAAAGTGTGACAATCAGCCAAATTTCGAATCTTTTTGAAAATTAATCTCTCATTCATTTACTTATATCATATATATCTATAAAGTAAGATATCAATCAAGTATATGTTGCGTGCAATATCTTTGCATTTAATGCAAAGACTGATGTGAATACAGTACTCGAGACTCACTCGCGCGTGTATCTCACACGCGCTACCGAACCGCCAAAAACCCTTAATCTTGGCCATCGGACATTTCGAATTACATTTTCCCTGACCGTAACTGTAGAGCACGATCCTAACCACTCACCCCATTTTTCGAAACTTGATCTTAGCCACTCACTAAGACATGTCGTCCCACTACCCCTTTAATACACTTACATTTCTATGTATATATGTTAATTCTATTTTATTCCATCACCTTCATTATTCATTTCTGCAAATTGTTTCAAAGTTCTCTCTCTCATAGAACTTCATACCTACTGAAAATTTTCCTTGTTTTCCAGATTTCTCATCTCCTTCATCATGACTAACGCCAAGACCAAGACCATTGCACGAAGCCGCTTTGCTGATTTCATCTATGTAGAGGCTCACCTCGACCGTGATCTTCTTACAGACGGTGGAATCATCAAGCGCGCCATCCTCAACTCCGGGTTGGATAGGCTGCTATTTCAGCATCCTACTTACATCAACCCAGTAGGGGTGGTTGAGTTCTTCACGAACTTGAACCCGAAAACCCTAACCACCGTGATTGCGCTCCGACAGACTGATGAAAATGGCCTAGTTAATGAGGTCAAGATGGATGATTTAAAGCTCTCATCTCTGTTTGAAGATGTTATTCCCCTCCCCAGTACCGGCGTAAGTCCCGAATCTGTAGGTGATGCGGATATGCAGAGGGAATTCCGCCGCTTCACCACGAACCCTAGGGCGCTCTTCATTCGGAAGAAAACAAGTGTTTCCGCCCTCCGACCGCCTTTCAACCATCTCGCCAATATTGTGACAAAGTGCTTACTTTGTCACACTGGGAGCTGGAGTACACTCACAGAGCAGAAGATTCGTCTGATGTCAGCGCTCTGTGAGACCGCCATCAACAACACTGCTTTCAACTGGAGAGAGTGGTTTATCAACCAACTCTTGGAAACGAAGAAAGACGTGAGTGAAATCACAGAGGGAGCAGACCGCGGAAAGTTTGCCTTCTGTAGAAAGATAAAATACGGCATGAAAGTGTCGATGTTCTTGGAGCACACCTGGCCTGCACAAGAATGGCCAGTGGAGAAGGCATACACCAGAGTGCTTTTTAACAAGGTGCTTCCAGGTGACGAATTTGGCATAGCCCCTCCAACCGCCACTACAATTGAATATACAGAAGAGGAGGCTTTGCTCCTCAAGAAAGCGTTGGAGGCAGGGAAGAAAAAGAAAGGTAGGAAGACCACCAAGAAGCCAAAGCGCTCCGCGCTGTCAGAGAAATCAGTCTCTTCTCCAAAGGGAAAGCGCGGATTGGTAGATGAATATGATGAAGAAAGTGCTTCATCTTCCAACGCTTTAGACTCTAACCAGGCATTGAGTCAGGATCTAGAAGCCGGTGCCCAAGCCGCACAAGATGAAGGAGAGGAAGTTGATACGCCTGGAGAGGATGTTATTCGCATTGGCGCTCTCCATTTTAATGATGAAGCGTCCAGTCCATCAGTAGATGAGGAGTTGGAAGCCGATGCTCCGGCCACTCCCAAAGCGTCCAGCCCGGTTGTGCAGGCTGTCGACAGGGAGCTCGTATGGGCTGAAGAGGAAATCCGGGAATTCTTTGGAGAATTCCCTCTACCTCCACAAGTGCTGGAGGTTATTGCACGCTTCTTGAAGTATTTCCGAAGCTGCGGCACCAACATCTATAAAGTTTGCCAGTTAGTGCGGGCTAACGACCCCAAAGTACTGATCGAGGAGGAGGCCTCGATCCTTAGTCACTTTGAACTGGAACGCTTCGACAACTTGATCGATGAGCCAGAGGTGTGGAGGCGCATCGAGAGGAAGGTCAAGGAGCTTATTCCTTCCTACACACCCGCCCCAACAACACCAGCTAGAGCCACCATCACAGCGTTTGAAGAATGACTCTCGATTCTTCAAACCGCTCATGATGAAGTGGAGCGTGAGTGCGCTCAGCTGAAGACAAAAATAATGGAAAAAGAGAGCCAACTTTCTAAAGCTGAGGAGGAGGAGAAGAAGAAGGTAGGTGAAGATCTTTCAACTGCTTTCACAGAGTTGAAAGCGCTGAAGGAGGAGAAGCTGAAGAAAGAAGAAAAGCTCTCCACCGCTACCAAAGCGTTGGACGAGTTGAAGGTGAAACTGGCAACTGTGGAGATACAGTTGGCCGAGGAGAAAGAGCATGTAGAATTGGCTCATGATGAACTTTATAGTGTTAAGGCACAACTTCATGAAATTCCAGCCTTACGTTCGGAAGTGCTGAAGCTTTCTACCGAGTTAGACGACCAGGAGCGTGTCCATAGGGAGCTTGAAGCTGCTGAAGCTGACCTCTCCACGACCAATGACAAGGTCGCTCAACTGGAGAAAGAGTTGAAAGTGGCAAAGGCGGAAAAATTCGAAGCCGATTCCGCCGCCCGGCAACTAAAGAAGAAGTTGGAGTCCGTGGTGAGGAAGCTCGCGGACTCAGAAATGCAAAGGAAGTAGGCTATGGCCATGGTGGACCAAGCCGCAGCTGGAGTGCAAAGCAGATCGAGCCAGGTTGGGCCAAACACCACGCTGGAGGGCATCTCATGGAGGTGCTCGTGGCTTTCGTCCAATCTGAGTTCCGTGTGTTCCGCGCAAGCTTCGAAAAGTCGATCATTTTGACCAATGCGCGCTCTCCAGCTCCAATCCTTTCCGCATAAGTCCTAGGCGCACTCCTGGCACAAGGCCTCTTGAAGCCTAATCAGCCGAACATCACTCTGCTAGGAGCCGCCAGCCAAAGCACCAACATACAATCCGCTCCCTCCCAACCCGTTTTTTATGCCGCCAAAAAGGGGGAAGCGACTGGGACGCCAAGTGGTCAACCCACATCGGCCAAGGCCAAAGAGGACGCTTCTAAGAAGGTGGGAGCACCAAAGAAGGTGGGGAAAGCAGAGCAGCATGTAATCATTTTAGATGAGCCAATTGATATTACTCCACTTCAAGCCGTGTCAGTAGCGCCACAGAAAGAGAAGCGCAAGAACAAAGAGCCTACTGACACCAACCTCAGGAAGAAGATAAAACTGACTCCCGCAAGGATGACCAAGGAGGCTGGAGCACAACGCGGATTCCAGGAGGAGTTGGACGCAATTTTGCTACACAAGATGAATTTCCACCTCCGAAGGTATCTGTTGAAGTACACTCCGACCAACGCCACTGAATGCTTGGAAGTGATGGCAAAGTATAAAGCTGTGGCGGAGTGCAGGGATGAAGTTTTCAATAAAAAAGTGGTGCAGACTCAGACAAAGCGCTTTATCTTTTGAAGATGGAAGCGCTTGAAAGGAAAAAAGTCTTCGTCGAGGGTCTGTGAACAAAAGCTTTCGAGGAGTGCAGGAAGCAGCTATTTGCCTGGGATGAATTTGACGGGAAGAGGCTGAGGAATGAGGCTTCTAATGCCAAATTTGTTGATGAGATTATTCCAGCCGACCTCAAGGAGGAGTGGAATGATGCCAAGGTAAAGTTCATCAAACGCTTTTACTACTGGCAAGGCTTTCGCACTGAGTACGCCATGGATTGTGTCATTGCATACATGGATCATTGCAAAGCCTCTCTCTTCAACATAATTTTGGAGTTGGCAGACGGAGTGTCTCTCAAACCGCTGGAAAAAGAGAGCTACAAACTTCCACTCATTAGAGGCGCTATCCCTGATGAGGAACCAATCAGAAAGGAGATCAAGGAATGTGCTGAATGGCTTGAAAAGAACGATCGTCCTAACCGCTCTCTAGCTGCCATTAAGGATAGAGTCTACAATGCCAATGGCATGATCCCTACTGCACCTCGAAAACGCTTCAAATAGATATTCATTGTATATGTATCATTTTTATATCTCATCTATACAATGATATCTTTTACTACTTTAAGACAATTTCTCATTGTCTTTATTTATTCTTCTTTTTTATGCTTTCATTTAACTGCCTATAACTGCATTAATATTGTGCTTTGCCTAACCCACTTTTCTTCTTTTACTTAGCCTAGAATTGTCTAGATTTGTGTAAGTAATTAATGTCGGGTTTTGGAATCATCAAAAAGGGGGAAATTATTGAGATATTATGATAAGGGGGAACTTGGATCAAGTTAATAAATAATTTATTTTGATTCGATTCCAAAACCCTAAGTAGAATATTTCCCTTATTATTTTGTATGAATCTAGACAAGTTATACTTAGCAAAGCTTGCATGTTAGGAAGCTTTTATTTTAGTTTAGAAGTGCTAAGGATGAAGCAGTCAGAGTTCGCAAAGCATCAGAAAGAGAAGCGGCTCCAGCAGTGAAAGTGTCAATAGTAAAGTTATGCAAAGCGTCATGGAGACACTTCAGATAAAGATGCTTAGAGCAAGCTTCCGTTCAGTAGAAGCGAACGCTCTCAAGTCAGCTCACCCAAAGCGTCTATGATCTAGAGCTAAACTTCAAAGCGTCAATCAGTGCTAGTGTGAAAAGTTTGACTTTTAAACTTTAGGATGACTAACACCTCACCGCCTAAAGCTTACGTGTCAACACACCATTGCATAATGGATGCGGGTACAGTCCGAAAAGTCAAGGTTAGGTGAAGACTGCCATACCCATAGGTGCGGCGAACATCCTTTCCTAGTACTGGAGTCTGAAAAACCTGAAAAGCGACTGACACGCCGAATTATCCGGAAATTAAGGAACACGCATCATCTTCTCTCTCAACGGGAAGTATGGTTCCTTACTATAAATAAAAGGAGTTGCACACACACTAAAACTAACGTACGTACAAACAATTCAAGCATACTACTCGCAAGAACTCTTGCAAATTATCTTTTACATTCCTTTAGTTCTTTTGAAGCGCTTCACATTAGTGTGTCCTCAAGAAATTTGTTTTCTTGAGTATTGCAACTACTTTCTTTCTAGGTTCAATCGCATATATCCAAAGCCTAGCTTCAAGAATCCTTATCCCTTTACTTGTGAGCTACATTGTAAATGATTCTCATTTACGAAAACCCAAAAACCCTAAAACCAAGTCTATCGTGTTAGATTGAGTTGTAAGGCTGTAAAGTTTTTGTAGCAAACATTTGTTGTTGTAAGGCTTCTCGAGAGCCCGTGAATCTCTGAGGATTCAAGTGCAAGTTTGTTACTAGCCTTGAATCACTTCCCCTTGGATGTATAAAATAAGGGATACCGAGTGAAGGTATTCATCCAGTCGTGGATAGAGTGGACGTAGAGAGGCTCTCCGAACCACTATAAATTGTGTGTGTCTCGTTACTTTAAGTTATTTATCGCTTTGATTATTTGCATACACACACACACACTTTAAATATCAAGTTGGTTTTAATTGCAAGAAAAGCTTTAAAGTCTCACCACATTCCGCACAATACTCACACGAGCGAGAAGCTTCGAAAGCCTCACTAGCATTCGAAGCGTCTACTCGGTTAAAAGGACAAAAAATGAAAGAGAAGTTAAACACTTCTCAACACACGTATTCACACCCCCCTACGTGTGTTAGTCACTTTCGGGACCAACAATATTGTGAGAAAATTAGTTTTGAATATAAATCAATTTTGTGGTGGTTAAATTATTTAATTAGATAATTAAATAATGTAGGATTATTCTACTTGTCGGGTAGATAATCATAACATATTTGATTTCTCAAAATTATTTTTCGGTGAGTGAGAAATGGTATATTGAATCGGGAAACTTTTCGTTCGCCCGTTGTAACCACCGGAGCTCTTAATAGAGCTGATGACCTTTGGCTTTTCGATTTCCGTAACCGCCAGACCTTTGGCTTTTCGGTTGTTGTAATTGCCAAGGTATTGATGACGAGCCATCATGGTGTGTCCCTTGGCGCCCCCCCTTGAGTGCTATATAAAGGGGAGACATTTGGAGTTGAAGAACACACCGAACTTCGAGTTCTCTCTTCTCTCCTCTCATCCTTTGCACTTCATAGCATCTTTCTAGATTTTAGGAGCATTTGTTGCTCGGTTCTCAAACCTCATCCAGTTCGCTGGAGTCACTTGATTTGTGGTGCTACTATCAAGTGAACGAAGCCGTTTTATCTTTGGGACGATACGCCAAAACCGAGAGCACTACCGGGGTGTATTTCATCTTGCAGAAAGAGGACTTTTCTCGACTCGGCTCTAGCTAGATTCTATTCGCTTGTAATCTTCTTTACGTTGTAATTTTTTATTTCACTCGAAGGCAAGTTCGTGTACTCAATTTCCAACAATCGCAAGAGGAAATACACTACTTGCCTTCCTGACGTAACTGAAGATGACGAGCGCTGCTGCTTCCACCGATTCCACCATCAGTGCATCCACCACTCCATCCATCGTGTCCTCGACGTTACCATCCACCATGGCGTCGACTGTTCTATCAACCATGTCATCGCCGTTGCTAACCTTCACTACTGCATCGGCAATGAACTCCAACACTGGCGATTCAACCGGAGGCTCGACTATGTCTTCAAGTTTGTGGGTTTGGAATAACCCGTTTCTGTCTAGCGGTGGTTCCGCTTCAAGCGGCACCGTGGGTACCACTTTTGGTGGGACTGTTGGTTCTACTTTTAGTGGAACTGTGGGAGCGCCATTCATGGGTTCGACTGTGGGGGCGGCCTATGGGCCTAACCCAAGTGGCTCCCTTATGGGAGCGAACTCAGCACCAAGGGTGATGCCACCCGCCGAGAAGCCGCCGAAGTTTAGCGGAGCTGACTTCAAAAGGTGGCAACAAAAGATGTTGTTCTACTTAACAACATTGGTAGTGGCGAACTTCCTCACGGAAGATGAGCCGGCTGCGCCAAATGCCAATGAGGCGAACTTCCATGTTCGTGCTTTGTATGACAATTGGCGCAATGGAGACTACTTGTGCAAGAATTTCATTCTCAATGCCTTGGATGATAGCTTGTACAATGTGTACTCTGGTGTCAATACCTTCAAACGAATTTGGGAGGCGTTAGACAAGAAGTACTATAGCGATGACGCAGGTACGAAGAAGTTCGTTGTAGCCCGATACTTGGACTACAAGATGGTTGATTCTCAACCAATGATGGAGCAAGTACAAGAGTTCTAACTTATTGTGCATGACATCCATGCTGAGGGGATGGTCCTTCCGGACGCGTTCGTGGTGGCGACCGTGATCGAGAAGCTACCCCCAAATTGGAAAGACTTCAAGAGCTACCTCAAGCACAAGCAAAATGAGATGACTCTTGAAGACTTGATTGTGAAGCTACGCATCAAGTCTGATGTGCGCGATCAAGACAAACCGAAGGCACCGTCTGATGCCAAGGTGAACTTGATGGAGAAGGGCGGTCCCTCCAACAAGCGTGATCGCCCAAATGCCAAAGACAAGGGCAAGGCAAATGTACCATCGAAGAAGTTTGATGGTGATTGCTACAATTGTGGCAAGCATGGACATACTGCGAAGGACTGCAAGAAGCCCAAGAACAAGAAGAAGAAGAAACATGCTGCCAACGTCGCCGAGAAAGACGGCGAGTGGGTAAAAGAAGACTTTACGGCTGTGGTCACCGAGGAGGTCAACCAAGTCGAAAAGCTGGGAGGCTGGTTCATCGACACTGGTGCTATTGCGCATGTGTGTGCCGATAGGAATAAGTTTGTTACCTATCAAGCTGTTGAGGGGAGGAAGCTCAACATGGGGAACCAAGCTTCATCCGTGGTTGTCGGAGTTGGAGATGTGGTGCTAAAGCTTACATCCGGCAATTCTCTAACTTTGAAGAACGTGCTGCATGTTCCCGACATCCGAAAGAACTTGGTCTCGGGCTCTATTCTAGTTAGTAAGGGGTTTAGACTAGTTTTTGAGTCTGATAAGTTTATTTTGTCAAAGAGTGGTACTTTCCTTGGAAAGAGTTACCTCTCTGATAGTCTCTTTAGGTTGAATGTATTGGTTATACGTCATGTACCAAAATCTATTGAGAGTAATGAAAATGCAACTACTTCCTCTTATATGCTTGAGTGCTCTGATTTACGGCATTGTAGATTAGGACATGTTAATCTAAATGCTATAAAATGATTGGTAAATTTAGATTTACTAAAGTTAAATGAAATTAACACTCAAAACAAATGTGAAGTTTGTGTTGAGGCGAAAATGACAAAACTACCGTTTCATTCGGTAGAGCGGAGCACGAAACCCCTTGATTTAATTCACACCGATGTGTGTGATTTAAAGTATGTGCAAACTTGTGGTGATAAGAAGTACTTTATCACGTTCATCGATGATTGCACGAGATATTGTTATCTTTATCTTTTAAGAGGTAAAGATGATGTTATTTAAGCGTTTAAACACTTCAAGAATGAAGCCGAAAATCAACTAAGTGGTCAAATTAAGAGTGTTCAAAGTAACAGAGGTGGCGAATATGTTGCTCCGTTTGAAGAATTATGCAACGAAAGTGGTATAATTCATCAAACGACGGCTCCATACTCACCTCAATCAAATGGTGTTGCTGAACATAAAAATCGAACTCTTAAGGAGATGATGAATACTTTGTTGATTAGTTTAGGGTTGCCCCAAAATATGTGGGGGAAAGCTGTCTTGACAGCCAACTATATACTGAACAAGGTTCCACTCAAAGGTAAAGATGTTACACCTTATGAGTTATGGAAAGGTTGGAAACCATCGTACAAATACCTTAAAGTGTGGGGGTGTTTGGCAAAGGTTGAAGTGCCTCTACCTAAACAAGTTACAATTGGCCCTAAAATGGTTGATTGCATCTTTATTGGGTATGCACATAACAGCAGCGCCTATCGTTTTGTTATACACAAGTCGGAAGTACCTGACATGACTGTGGGAACAACGATCGAGTCAAGGAATGTGATATTCTTTGAACACATATATCCTTGTAAAGACAAGGGTAAAGTTGAACTCAATTCTAGCAATAGAATTGAAGGTGAAGCTACGAGTTCTAAATCCAAGGATGAAGAACCTAAGTCACGCAAACAACAAAGGTCTAATCTGGAAGATAGTGAACTGAGACTGTGGTAGTAGAGTTCAGAAACCAAAGTAATTTGGTCCGGATTATGTAGTGTTCATGTTGGATAAAGAACCAACGACGATCAAAGAAGCTTTTTCTAGATCGGACAGTGTGCTATGGAGAGAAGCGGTGCAAAGTGAAATTGATTCATTAGGCAAAACCACACTTGGGTTTTGGTTGATTTGCCCGGAGGTTGTAAGCCCTTAGGATGCAAATGGACCCTTAAAAGGAAATACAAGGCCGATGGATCAATTGACAAGTACAAAGCCCGTTTGGTTGTCAAAGGGTTTAAGCAAAAAGAAGGGTATGATTATTTCGATACCTATGCTCCTGTAACAAGGATTACATCCATTCGGGTGCTTCTTGCGATTGCTGCTTTGCACAATCTCGAGATACATCAGATGGATGTGAAAACTGCTTTTCTCTATGGAGATTTAGAGGAGGAAATCTATATGGAACAACCAGAAAGATTTGTAGAACCTGGTAAAGAGAAGAAAGTTTGCAAACTGGTTAAGTCCCTCTATGGATTGAAACAAGCGTCACTTCAATGGCACTTGAAATTTGATAATGTGATGTTATCAAATGGGTTTAAGATAAACGAGTGTGATAAATGTGTTTACATTAAGAACACAAATAACGGGTATGTTATTGTGTGTCTTTATGTAGATGACATGTTAATCATGGGTAGCAATATCCGTGTTATTAACGAAACAAAAAACATGTTAAAGATAAACTTTGACATGAAAGACTTGGGTTTAGCGGATATTATTCTTGGAATGAAGATTCTAAGGAAATCCAATGGGATAGTCTTGTCACAATCTCACTATGTTGAGAAAGTGTTCAAGAAGTTTAACGCTTTTGAAAGCGTGGCCGCTAAAACTCCGATAGAACTTAATATTCATTTGAGCAAGAACCGAGGTGAGTCGGTTGCTCAAGAAGACTATGCTCGTGTCATAGGGTGTTTAATGTATCTTACAAATTGCACTCGACCCGACATAGCATGTGCCGTGAACAAATTCGTTACACTAGCAATCCAAACAAAGAGCATTGGAGAGCTCTTGTACGAGTTTTGAGATACTTGAAGTATACTCAAAATCATAGGTTACATTTTTCGAGATAGCCCCCCGGTACTTGAAGGGTACTGTGATGCGAATTGGATTTCGGACACGAAAGACTCACTTTCAACAAGTGGGTATGTGTTCACTATTGGGGGTGGAGCTGTTACGTGGAAATCCACAAAACAGACGTGTATAGCCCGATCCACCATGGAGTCTGAGTTCATAGCTTTAGATATAGCTGGTGAACAAGCCGAATGGCTAAGAAACTTTCTTGAGGACATTCCATGTTGGGAGAAACCATTGCATCCGGTGATGATTCACTGCGATAGCCAAGCGGCTATTGGTAGGGCAAAAAGTGGTTTGTATAATGGTAAGTCTCGACATATTTGTCGATGACATAATACCGTGAGACATTTGATCACAACTGGGATTATCTCAGTCGACTATGTGAAGTCGTTGGATAATCTGGCGGATCCACTAACCAAAGGGTTAAATCGTGATCAAATGAAAAAGTTGTTAGAGGGAATGAGAGTAAAATCCACAAATTAAGAACTATCATAGTGGTAACCCAACCATGATGATTGGAAACCCCAAGAACTTGGTTCAATGGGAAAACTAAGCTATTAAAGTTCGTGTGAAAACACTCACATTTATCTATTCCCTATAAAGCATTTGAGTGTTGAAAGCTTGTCTAGTGGTGAGGTTAAGTCTATGACTTTTAATGATTCCTAAATACCTCGAGGAGGTTGAGTATGACAAGATACTCGGTAAAGAATCACATATGTAAGTGTGAAGTGAGGCCGCTTCGTTAAGATACACTTATGAAACTAAAGGGGTGTCCAAGGCCGAAATGGATACAAAACGTGAGAACGAATGAGGTTGAGGTATTTAAGCGTTAACATCATTGTTTAAGTGCACGCCGTGGATGAATAGTTCAAAGCATTGCGCTACTATGCCGCCTGTGTACTCGATGATGTTGACTATGGAAGGTTCAAAGCCACAAACTACCTATCCTAATACTTTTATGCCTCGTGAGAACTGAGCTGTGAGTCTGCATTCATGCATACGCATTTCCACACATGTGGGGGATTGTGAGAAAATTGGTTTTGAATCTAAATCAATTTTGTGGTGGTTAAATTATTTAATTAGATAATTAAATATTGTAAGATTATTCTACTTGTCGGGTAGATAATCGTAGCATATTCGATTTCTCAAAACTATTTTTCGGTGAGTGAGAAATGGTATATTGAATAGGGAAACTTTTCGTTCGCCCATTGTAACCACCGGAGCTCTTAATAGAGCTGATGACCTTTGGCTTTTCGATTTTCGTAACCGCCAGACCTTTGGCTTTTCGGTTGTTGTAACTGCCAAGGTATTGATGATGAGCCATCATGGTGTGTCCCTTGGCTCCCCCCCTTGAGTGCTATATAAAGGGGAGGCATTTGGAGTTGAAGAACACCGAACTTCGAGTTCTCTCTTCTCTCCTCTCATCCTTTGCACTTCATAGCATCTTTCTAGATTTTAGGAGCATTTGTTGCTCGGTTCTCAAACCTCATCCAGTTCGCCGGATTCACTTGATTTGTGGTGCTACTATCAAGTGAACGAAGCCGTTTTATCTTTGGGGACGATATGCCAAAACCGAGAGCACTACCAGGGTGTATTTCGTCTTGCGGAAAGAGGACTTTCCTCGACTCGGCTCTAGCTAGATTCTGTTCGCTTGTAATCTTCTTTACGTTGTAATTTTTTATTTCGCTTGAAGGCAAGTTCGTGTACTCAATTTCCAACAAGTATACCTTATAAAAATAAACCCTACCAAAAAAAACTAAACCCTAACAAAAAAAACTAAACCCCAAAAGGAAAAATTATTGACGTGCCACTACCACATCAGCCGTGGGCACATTAAGCATGCCCACGGTGGGTAAGGGATCATTTCTCGTCCCGAAAATATGCTAATGGAAAGATTAGAAATGCTCCCCTACCCACGGTGGGCACACTTAATGTGCCCACCGCTAACGTGACAATGCCACGTCAATGATTTTTCCTTTTAGGGTTCACTTATTTTTTAGTAGGGTTTAGTGTTTTATGGTAGGGTTTATTTTATAAGGTATATTAATTATAATTTTCCTTAAATATAATGCCTCCACCTCAACCGTGAGAATATTAAGTATGCCCACGATGGGTAGGGGAGCATTACTCATGGAAAGATTGCACCGAAACAAATTAAAAGTATGTGTATTTTTTTGACAAAGTTGAAAGTTCGTGTAAAATTTACCAATCGCTAAAAGTTTATGTATTTATATGCTAATAACCCTTAAAAAAAACACATAAAAAAGTTTTTATTTGCAGTATTCAAATATTTTTATGGCTTAATTAGATCGTTTCACTATAGATAAAATTAAATTTCTTCATGTTTTAATTGCCATAGATAAAAATAGGTGGTAATTGCAATACCTAAAATAATTCATGTTGAATATCAAAAATAGGATCAGAATAGTGATTTTTCGGTAATTGTTACTTCCTTTTAAACTTTTCGTATCAAATAGATGCAGCGATAAGTAATATGCAATCTTGCGTCATAAGCGTAGTATTTCATCTTTAGAACAAAAGGTATGTCGAGATTAATTCAATTTCGTTTAGAAAAAAGTTGTGCAGATAAAAACAGATGATTTTACTTCTTGTTGAAGTAGATAAGAGACGATGTTTCTTCATACGATGTTTAACATTTTCGCATATATTAAGGAAATCGTGACATAATTCTTTCCTTAGAATGATACCCCATTATTATATGAAATGAAGAGTAATGTGATAATCTATTTCCTTATAACGTGGAAAGGAAATTATTTAAAAATCAAACTAGACTAGACACTAACAAAGGGAGTTATGCGGTCTGATGCATATAAACATAGTAGTACTTTGTTTGCTTATATAACATTCCATCCGTCATATCCTGTTTTTTTTAGCAATAATATAAGACTCACTCGGTCTTAGTGATTTGGACATGAGAATTAAAGCAACTATATTGTTGACAATTGAAAAAAAAAATTACACCTTTTTATTTTTTTTCCTTTCTCGGTGTCACCCGAGTCTGGTGTGAACCACATATTTCCTCTTCTTTTTTTCTTTTTTTTTTTTAATGCAATTTTATTTTCGAAAAAAAAAAGGACAGTTGATCCAATAAATTCTGACAATATTAAGATTAAGGGTGTGTTTGGTAGGTAGTTGTCATGGAGTTAACAAAGTTATCTAGAATAAATAAATACTGTATTTGGTAGCCGTGTTATGGGGAGGTTCGGGAGTAAAACTCTATTACGATTAAGGCTGGGAAAAAATACTGAAAATCCGGTATACCGCTCATACCGTATCGAAAAATACTGTAATTAAGGTAAACCGAAATTTTCGGTAAGGTATCATACCGTACCGTAAAACTAAGGTAAGGTAAAGGTATATACCGTTATATACCATATCGTAAAAGTATTTATAAACGTCTATATATTTTATATTTAGTTAACATTTATAATTTTAAAAAATATGGAGTATGGTATTGACATATTGTGTAGTGTACTATTATTGACTAATAGACGCCAAAAATAGAAAATAATAAAAAAGAATAAATAAAGACAACTAAAAAAAAAAAGAGTATTTCTTATTAGTTGGAGTATTAATTATTTGTTTGAGGATTAATAGAGTTTGATGGATAAGATGTAAGTTTTGTATTTTCTAGTTATGTTTTCAATTGTTTATTGTCTGAATATTATTAATAGAGTTTGATGAATAAGATATAAGTTTTGTATTTTCTAGTTATGTTTTCAAATGTTTATTGTCTGAACGATAAGATTTAAATTATGATATTCTGAGGTATATCGACTTCATATCAAAACTAAGGTATACCAACTTAAGATATATTGAAAGTTACGATAAGGTAAAAGTATAAAATCTAGCATACCGTAATTTAAGGTAAGTTATAAGGCATGCAAAATAATAAAAGTATACCGTACCGACCCACCCCTCATTACTACTCTTTATCACTGACTCAGGCCCTCCACCCTCCCTCCCTTAATTCATAGGGACAAATTGTCAAATACCCACTTTCATTTAAAAAAAGTCAACATATATTCACCCCTTTTAATTTACACAATATCTACCCACCTTTTTGTCTTTTTGTACACATGGGCACTATGCTTTTACTTAAATACCATTATTTTCCTCCTTTATATTTTCACCACATTTCTTCCCTTTTTTTTTTTTCCTTTCTCTATTTTTTTTTACTTTACTGATTTAACATTTTTTCTATATTTTTTCTAGTTTTTATTTTCGTTTTTTCTTTTTCTTTTTTCATTTGCTTTTTTTTATAGTTTTTTTCGTTTTATTTATTTTTTTCTTTTTTCATTTCTTTTTTCAATTTTTTATTTTCGTTTTTTCTTTTTTCAATTTTTTTTTTCAGTTTTTCAATTGTTTTTTTTAATTTTCATTTTTTTCTTTTTTTATTTTTTAATTTTCGTTTTTTTTCTTTTTTTCCTTTTTCATTTCCTTTTTCCTTTTCTTTTTTTTTTGTTTTCATTTTTTTTTATTTTTTTCAGCCTCTTTTTTTATTTTCTTTTTTCGTTTTTTCTAGCCTTTTTATTTCATTTTTTTGTTTTCATTTTTTTTTTCATTTTCCTCTTTCTTTTTGTTTTTTCATTTTTTTTTCAAGTTTATTTTTTTTTCATTTTTTCAGTTCTTTTTTCTTCTTTTGATAGACGATCCTTAAGACTATATTAACTTCTATCCCAATCGGGAGAAGATCCTTACGAAGTTAATCGGTCTATCCCAAGATCATTCATGTGGATTATCGTAATCAAGACAAGATTAAGCGGAAGCGTACCAGAATCCATGGCTTGGAATGTGTGGATGAGAGTGATGGATCTTCCAAGTGATGGACTCCTTAATCCTTAGAAAGTTTGCCAAGGGAGAGCAACTCTTATGGTATGGTGGTGGTGGTAAAATATATCAACCCTCACTTGGGCACCATACCCAAGTATATATAGGGAGCAAACCCTAGACATACTTTCCTTTATTTGCAATTCGATCCCTCAATAAATTACAAATCACTTATGGATCTACACATTAATTCCATGACCATATGATATCCCTTTAATCCAAGTATACCTTATTAGATTACTTTAATTGGATTACTTTAAGACAGCTATGCACATTTAATCTAACATATGTTTGTCCACATTAGATTATTTTCCAACATTTCTAGTATCTGTTTACTCTATTTTTGCCAATAAAGGATACTTGCTTTGCACTGCACATGAATCATGAATCATGAATCATGGCCATGTATCCAGTTTTTATTTTTCTTTTTTCAGACGAGAATTATGTGGTTGGATTTTATAAACATCTTATTTAATTTGTCTTTGATATGGGAGTTAGATTAGTTTTGATATATACTCCCTCCGTCCCACTTAATTAGTCCACCTTTAGGAATATATGTGAGGTATAAAATAATAAAGGTGAACTAATTAGGCGAGACAAAGGGAGTAACTTAGAAACGAAAAAATGTGAAAAGAGTTGCAGGAATGGCATAAATTGCGGCAGGTTTTGCGGGACCAGCTACAAAAGTGGTGAAATGGGCTGCTAAGCCAATCATATGCCAATTCAACTATCTATGTTTCTTCACTACCAACATCGACAGTTTGAAACACGAAGCCGAAGAACTAGATCTGGCAACAAGAGGATTGCAGGAGCAAGTCGATAGAGAAACAAAAAATGTAAGAGTTATTATCCCTCAAGTTGAGTCTTGGCTAACAAAGTCCAAACACATCACTGACCAAAAGGACACAATTCTAGACCAAGTTCCAAGTTATTTCAATCTTCTTGTAGCTCGATTTTCTCTTAGCAAGAGAGCTAAAGAAACAACCGACCTAATGAAAGAGCTTCGACTCCAGAAAAACTTTGATGCTATATCTCTGCCAGGACCTCCAGCATCAACTCAAGAAATTCCATTAGGAAAGACATATGAATTTGAGTCTAGAAAAAAGATTGAAGAAGACATCATGACAACTCTACGAGATGGGGATGCCAATGTGATAGGGATATGTGGGATGGGATGTCTAGGAAAGACTACCATGGCCCAAATAATCATGAACAGAGTATTAAAGGAGCAAGTATTCGAAGAAGTTGCCAACAAGTAGACAAATCCAATGTTCAAGTTGAGATCGGTGGATCATTGGGTTTGAATCTCCAACACAATACTTCTCAAGTTAAGAGTACAAAAGTTGCATGCTAGAGCTAGACTAGCCGGCACAAAGAGAATTCTTCTAGTCTTGGATGACGTTTGGGAAGGACTCGAGCTAGAGAGTTTGGGAATACCTTGGTAAGACGCTTTCCCTGCGATCCAAGAGGTCGGGGGTTCGAGTCACCCTGGGTGCGTGTGTGTGTGTGAGTGTGTTGTGTTTGTCTGATCAAAAAAAAAAAACATCTCATAATAAGGATGCTTTGTCTGAAATGGATGTTGAAAAGGTTTTTGGGATGGAAATCTTATCTGTAGAGGAAGCATTGTTTCTTTTTAGGAAGAGAGTTGGCTCATGTGCGGATGATGCCAAGTTGAATTCTATAGCAAAGGAAGTAGTAAAAGAGTGCGGTGGATTGCCAATTGCCCTCACAGCTATTGGTGCAGCGCTCAAAGATGAGAAAGATGTGTGTATTTGGAAGCATGCACTTCAACAGTTAAGACAATGTGATGAAGACATCCCAAGTTTTATTGCAAAAGTTTATAATCCTTTGAAAGTAAGTTATGATTTCTTGAGATCACAGCAAGCAAAATCCATATTACTGCTATGTTGTTTGTTTCCCGAAGATGCTCATATTCCACTGGAGAAACTCATGTATATATGTATAAGATTAGGCATATTTGGAAGCATCAGAAATTTTCAGGGAGCAAGGAATAGGATGAGCACATTGGCTAAGATGCTAAAAAGTCATTCTTTACTACTAGATTGTTTCAGAAAAGATTGTGTGAGGATGCATGATGTTGTTCGTGATGTTTGGCACAATCATTGATAAGAATGAAAAATATATTGGTGGCAGTGATTGCGCTTGGATTTCTTCCTCTCAGCTGATTAGAGAAAGAAACGACTTTCGTACCCCAAACTTACATCTCTTATCGACTCACAATTCAAATTTGGAGGAAGAATTCAAATTCGACAGTGTCTTTCTTGAAGGGATTAGAGATTTCATGTCTCGTGGATCAAAAATTCCTCATTGACATCGCTGCCACATGCAACATAGGCATTACAAAATCTCAACACTTTGGTCTTAGATTCATGTCGGTCATTGCAGACAATATCTGTTGTTGGAGAGTTGGTAAATCTTGAAATCCTCGTATTTTGGGACTGCGATTCGCTTGAGGAGTTACTACCGGAGATAAAGCGATTAAGTCGACTGAAATTGTTAGAACTTATAGATTGCTACATGCTCCAAAGGATAAGTCGAGGCATCATATCAAGTCTAGTTGGGTTGGAAGAGTTGAAGATGTTGGGGAGCTTCGACAAATGGGAATCAGAGGATAGAGAAGAAAAGGAGAATGTAGGTTTAAGAGAGCTACAGGCCTTGACCAATTTGACCTATTTGGAGATTCAGATAGAGGATGTTGCATTGGTTGCAGAAAACATGCACATTTCAACAAAGTTGGAGAGATTTCTCATCACATTTGATAGATTATATTTTCAATAAGGATTTGACAAAAAATGAGTCTGCGATTGGAGAGAGAAAGCTTTTTAGGAGATTGGATTGAGAGGCAGCTCCTAGGAGAAACTGAGTGTCTAAGTTTGTCTGGAAACGGTGCAAATAAGGTCGAGTTGGCAAAAAGTCAAAACATCAAGTGGTTGAGGCTGAGTAATTGTGCGACGACAAAGAATATTAAAGTAACAACTTCTTCTTCTTCTTCTTCGTATGATGATGATAGAGATAGAGATTATAGCCAGGATCTTATTTCCATAGTTATCATATTTATTTTACCTTACATATTTAGATCTTATTAAGAGTTATATTTGTAATAGGATTTTCAGTGCAGCACTGAAAATCCTATTACAAATATAACTCTTAATAAGATCTAAATATATAAGGTAAAATAAATATGATAACTATGGAAATAAGATCCTGACTATAATCTCTATCTCTATCAGATGATGATGATGATGCTACTTTGTTCCCAGCTTCACTAGAGCATATGCAGCTTTCTTCCCTTCCCCAATTACAAGAGATATCAATTTCTTCATTCCAGAATCTCTCCTCTATTGAAATCAGCGATTGTCCTCTCCTACGCAATCTAGGGTAGTTGTTCTCAACGGCCGCCGGAAAGGCTGCCTTTCACAACTTGAGAAGCTTTGTATCCAACAGTGTGAGATGATTGAACAAGTGCTGTTGTGGAAGGAAGGAGACAATAATAGTGAATCAAGAATTAATTCGTTCCCAAAACTGAAGGAGGTTGAACTGTATTCCCTACCAAATCTAGCAACTTTCTGTCAAGGAATTGAAGGCGTTGAATTTCCTCTACTAATGAAAATTTGTATTAAAAAATGCCCGAAAATGACTAGTATGGTTTCCACTGGTATTTTAGAAAGTAAGGAGAACAAGTTGGGAGATACATATGATGATGATTATTCTTCACATCTCTTCTGCCAATCAGAAAAAAGTAAGTACTACCACTTAATAATGTATTTACTCATTTTTCTTTCAATTATATAAGTTTATTCCATGTTGATATAATCTTGAAGCCATTAAAAGAAGGCCAAGGAAAGAAATCAAACATCAATTATGAATGTTCGATCTTATTTTTGCAAGGTGATTAACGCACTAAAACCGAGATAAAACTAACACAAAAAGGGGCACGAAAGATTTACGTGGTTCGATCTACCGGAATAGATCTACGTCCACGGAGCGAAAGAGTGTGTGTCTTTTATTGAGAGTATGCGTATAGCTTATACATAGATTGTTCTCTCCTTTCCATCTATTCTAAACCCCTATTTATAAGTATTTACATGTGGAATCCAACTAGGATTACAAGTCTTTTCCTATTAGGACTCTTCGGCTTGATCTCCTCCTTTATTGGATAAACACCGAGCTTCTATATCTCTTGGAGCTTGAATTGTAGCGATGTAGGAGTTGCCTTGGTGTAGAAGTGATACGAACCTAGGCAGATCCGTAATTCAACACGCACGCGGAAGACACGAACTGAATTTGTAACCGATGGATATCTCAATATACCTAAAGTCTAATCCCACAAATGATATAGAATCGGCCTAAACCCCCTATACCCCAAGTGATGATCGCCTTAGTCACACGGAGACGATGAATGACACACAACGAGATTTGATTGGCTCGTTGATTCGCCGATAAGAGAATTCGTCTTGGTCACACCAAAAGAAATTCAAAGAATTCTCAAGAGAGAAATAAACTCAAATTTTATTCATCAATAATTGTTCAATTTTCGTCACCTATCTAAGAGCCATATTTATAGGCTTCAAAAAGTCCTAATCCCACAAGGAAACTAGTTAAAAACCTATCCCAACATATACCAAACCAAATCCTAGTCTAAAAAGGAATAAAATCACCAAAATAATGTTGAAAATAGCCCTATCAAATATGGTACTAATAAAATCCGAAAATTAATAAAATAAACAACTAAATAAACTACAAAATATTATCTTCACTTTTCAACCCATATCATCTTTAATTCTTGGCCCATGAATTGAAATTCATGATCTACGGGCTGCATCATTCCCCTCCTCTTGAAGAGGATTTGTCCTCAAATCCTGGCCGTCTCCCACGTCAAAAGAAAGAAACTTTGCTTCTCCTTCTCTTCAAATTCCTCCAACTTCTTTATCCCCTTGAACCCGATCAAATGTTCGCTCCCTCGAATGGATAATAAATCATGAAATGCATCTTTGGAAGAAACATCATCGAATTCCTGCACAAATGAATAAATAGAAGATAATTCAAGATCATTAGTGGCCAAAACTTTACCCTTGCTACAATTTGCCCCCACAAACTTCTCCTCCTTTTCGACCCACTCCAAGTCATCACTCCGATCAAGTAGAGACTGATGCATCAACTCATTCTCCTTTGTCTCTACTTCCTCCTCCTTAGGCTTCACCATCTCCGCCTCTTTTTGCAGCTGTACTTGATCCTCACAAACTTGTTTTTCAACAACCAATGAGGTAAGATCTCGCTGCTCTTCATCACCTACTTGATTATGCACACTCAGAACATCATCATCGAATAAAGTAAGTGGCCCAGGAGGTGCTTCGATTTCTTCCACCTCTTCATTCCTTTCTTCCAAGACCTCCATTTTTGAATCTTTTCTGTCATCTTTGGTCACAACTCCACCATTAGCACGAACTGGATTAGAGAAACTTATAAAATCTGACCATGGCTTCACAAATGGACGTTTGACCTCCTTCTCTGCTTTTCTTTCTCCCAAAAACTTCTCCTTGAATATGAAACATTAGTAGCTTTGAGTTGCCACCAATTGGTCTGATTCTCACTATAGTAATGGGAAGGTGCAAAATGTTTCCTCATCATTGCCTTCATCTCTTTCCAAGTCATGATCGGCTCTACTGCATTCCTTCTTCTATTCTTCACTAACTTATCCCACCAAGTCAGAGCATAGTCCGAAAGCAACATGGATGCCAAGTTCACCTTCTTGAACTCAGAATAGTTATGACAAGTAAACACGAGCTCCATATTTCTCTCCCATTCAAGATACAACTCCGGATCATATTTCCCTTGAAAGTAGGTAATGTTCAGCTCGTCGTCCTCACCTCCATACTCTAAATCCTCAGCATAGCCATCATAATATGACTGAAAGTAGTTACATCGGCTATAGTTTCGGACTTTGCCTTCGTCTCGACCACCACGCCTTTGGCTAATTATCGCCAACTCAGACTTCATTTTCTCCCCCCATTCTTCCACCATCGCCTCTATCATGAGTTTTTTTTGTGGATCAAGCTCACCCGACATACCTGCAAAACAAGTTTTTCTCTTTTTTTTTCTTCACACAAAAAATGAAAGGTTAGTGGAAAATAGGGTCCTCACCACCTCACAAGCACTCGTGTATCGCTCAAAGATGATTCACTCAGCACTCGTGTATCACTCGATAATATATGGCTTTTACTCTCTTTTAGTCTTACACTCTCTTGCCTTTTACCACTCAAAAATCTCTCTCAATCTATCAATAGAATTCCAATCAACAAATCGAACACATAATAACGAAAAACAACTTCCCGAAAAGCAAAACTGATCTTAAGGGCTCTAGACTCAAGGAACTCAAAATACAAAAATTGCAAGAAAGCAAATTCGGATTTTATTTTTTTTAATAGCTTTTTAAATGTAGACAGCCCAAAGGAATAGGAATTGGCGTGTAGAAACGTGAAGGCATCAACTTTGACTAGAACACTAATTTATGAAGTACAAGCACTATACACAGTTCTAAACCAATACGAATATGCATTATAATAACATAAATTATGGACAGAAGTGCATACACAAATCACGAATTCGAATTTAATTCAATGAGCACCTAAAGAAAACACGAAATCAATCCAATTTGACCCTATCCCAAATAGCAAGATATACGACAACTAATGCTAATTAATTGTCGCAGAACACATTATCCTTAATCACGAATTTAATAACGCAACTAAGAGCCCTATTTTATTTTTATTTTATTTTTTTTTGACGCAAGGATACACAGCAAAGACGAACAAAAACGATGGCAACAGATAAGACTCGATCAGAGATATGAAGGACGAAAACGTACAACAAGACACAAACGAATAAAACGATAACGATTTTTTTTATGACGCTAATTATAAGACACGAAACAAAAATGAAAAGATAAGGATATGATAAACCTGGACGACGAAACCTGGCTCTGGTGCCAAATGATACGAACCTAGGCAGATCCGTAATTCAACACGCACGCGGAAGACACGAACTGAATTTGTAACCGATGGATATCTCAATATACCTAAAGTCTAATCCCACAAATGATATAGAATCGGCCTAAACCCCCTATACCCCAAGTGATGATCGCCTTAGTCACACGGAGACGATGAATGACACACAACGAGATTTGATTGGCTCGTTGATTCGCCGATAAGAGAATTCGTCTTGGTCACACCAAAAGAAATTCAAAGAATTCTCAAGAGAGAAATAAACTCAAATTTTATTCATCAATAATTGTTCAATTTTCGTCACCTATCTAAGAGCCATATTTATAGGCTTCAAAAAGTCCTAATCCCACAAGGAAACTAGTTAAAAACCTATCCCAACATATACCAAACCAAATCCTAGTCTAAAAAGGAATAAAATCACCAAAATAATGCTGAAAATAGCCTTATCAAATATGGTACTAATAAAATCCGAAAATTAATAAAATAAACAACTAAATAAACTACAAAATATTATCTTCACTTTTCAACCCATATCATCTTTAATTCTTGGCCCATGAATTGAAATCCATGATCTACGGGCTGCATCAAGAAGTCTCTTTGAAGTAGGTTGTAGCTGACTGGGCCGAGCTGCATAGGGCTTTAATTGGGCCGAGCTGCGTTGGCCGAGCTTAACTGTCGGGGCCCAATTATATTGGGCTCAATGCTTGGGCCTAGTAGCTAGGCCATATCCTATCACATCCCTCCCCCCCAAAAAAAAAGATATGGAAGTGAGGGTGCGGTAAGGGGTAAAAGGTTGAAATAGTAGTGAAAGTGCATTTCGACGAAGTTGAAATGCGTACCGCCTCGTTAGGACGAGGTCGAGCTTAAAGTGCATTGCCCCGTTGAAAATTGGATTTCAATAAAGTCAGAATGCTTACCGCCACGTTAGGACGAGGTGAAGCTTAATTTCACATTGCCCCTTCGGAAATTAGATTTCGACGAAGTCGGAATGCGTACTGCCTCGTTAGGACGAGGTTGAATTAAAATTCACATTGCCCCTTCGGAAATTAAATTTCGACGAAGTCGGAATGAGTACCACCTCATTTGGACGAGGTCGATTTTGTACTGTCTCGTTTAATTACGAGGTAAGTAAAGAGTTGGGCGAAGTGGCTTAGCACTAGTCAGCATCGCGGGTGATGTCGAACACGTGATGTGTCAGTTACCTTAAATGCGCCGTTTGGGGTCCCGATAAAGTAGGCACGTGCGTATCGTGGAGGGAATGTGAAAAGGCGGAAAGTTGATAAAACTTCTTTCATACGCCACAATTAGTCATTTTCAAAATTTGGAACCCTAAAAATCTCGGTGATTCACCTTCAACCTTCACGATTCGCAGCGTTGCCACCGTTGTTGTGCCAGAATCCAGTGAACCCTTTTTCACCACAGCCGTCCATCACTTAAAAAGTAAGTTTCCATGGCTTCTTCTTCTTTTATTCACGAATCGAGCGGTAGTGGTAGTCGGGATTCTGGTGAAAGGTCCATGTCGCCGCCAGTATCCCATCCGCCAGAAAATGTAGATGTAGATGTATATACCGTAGAGTCGGACGTTCTTCAAAGCGTAGGGTAGTTTTTGCTTCTCCCATAGATTCAATCGGAACAGTGTCTAGTTTGTCTTCAACCCTAGATTCATCCGCAATTTTGAAAATTGTAAAAAATTATTTATTTCCCAACTCGGTCGAGATTGTAGTTCCTCGGCCGGAGGATAGGGCATCGAATCCTCCGATTGGATTCGTAACTATCTACAAAGATTGTTTAAACCACGGTCTTCGTCTTCCCCTTCCCTCTATTTTCGCCGATCTTCTTCGGAAGTTTGGCATTCCCTTAGCTGAAATAATGCCGAACTCGTTTAGGCAGTTCATGGGTTTGGGTATACTTAGTAGCCGTCACGGGGTCAGCCTGTCAGTAGAGCTAATCCTGAAATATTTCCAATTCAATTCATTCAAAGGGTGGTACTACTTGACACCCCGTCTTGACTTTAGAGTCAAGACGAAGTCAAAGATCCCGAACTGGCAGTCTAAGTTCTTCTTCTGCCGGTTCAGCGAGGTCCCACAGTTTGTGTGGAATGTGGGTAAGCTGAGGAACCAAGGCATCGAAGAGAAGTTCGGTGCTCTTGAGGAAGTGTTAACGAGCCTCGTCGATGAAGAGTTCACCGAGGCCGATCTTGCAAGGGCGGGGCTGAGCCCATATGATCCAGACTCCATGGTTGAGCCGGTGAAGGGTGAGGCTCCACTTGGTCCATGTTTATCCTATTTTATGTTTTCCATGTCATTGTGATAAGGCTCCCACTGTGTTTCTCTACAGTGAAACTACTCGGTCTGAAGAGGACAAGGTCCAGCTCTACTGAGAAGCTGACGTCTGAGGCTTCATCGGAGCGAACAGAGAGCGGACTAGGCTCATCACCAATGGGGTCCCCTCCGGAGCGTCCCCTCATTCGTAAAAAAAAACTACAGAAGTTGGTTGTTGCCACTTCGATCGAAGATGAGGATTGCACTGTCACTGCAGTCCGGTCGTCTGGTGGTGTAGGAAGCCAGGGTTTTAGAAAACTGGTGAATCGGCGTCGGTCGTTCCCCAAAGTAGTATCATACCTTCATCTGTACTTCGGCATCTCCTTTCTTTTTTGCTAACATTAATATTTGCTGATGTAGGGTGCCGAGGATATGGCGACGAGGCTGAGTGATCTGGCCTCGGAATTGAGCGGTTTCCTGACCGCCGGGGTCGATCGCTACAACGAGATGGCCTAAGTTCATCGCAACTTAGAAAATGAGAAGGGCGGTCTCGCCAACCGATTGGCGTTGGCCGAAACCAAACTGGCGGTGGAACAGGCTGCTACCGAGGCGGCAAAGACGGAGGCAGCCTCGTGGAGGGCCGAGGCGGAGGCGGCGAGGCGGTGGGAAGCCAAAATGGTTGCCGGGCAGGGGCCGCTGCTTCGGGCGTATACAGATAGTCTCTTCCGCTCTGAGAAGTTCTCGGAGCTTGCCGGGCATGTGGCCTCGGTCCTGAACGCACGTGCTGTCATTGACACCATCGACAGCATTGCTGCTGATATTCCGGATTTGGATAAATCCATGTACGGTTATCAGGAGATGTCGGATGAGGCCATGCACTGCAAGTATGCTGAGGCCTTACTGAAGGGCATCCAAGTTATCCCTTTACTGGATAGCTTGGCCTCAGCATCCACTGTGCTGACCGCCGAGGTGGTGGAAAATTGCCCGGTCGACCGGGATGATGAGCTGGAGGAGCTGATCGCTGGCCTCAGCCGCACTGCGGAGACCGAGGCGGAGGATGCTGGCCATGGAGGAGTGGAAGCCGAGGAGGATAACGAGGCCGAAGTCAGGGGTGAGGGTAAAACTGCTCCGGCTACTGACGGGGCCTCTCGTGAGGATGAAGAGAACGCTGGAGTGGTCAGTTGATCACCTCCTTGTATTATTATTATTTTTTTTGTGTAGGGCACTTGTACTACGGCATCGCTAGGATGTCGTTTCACCTCTGCCCTAGTGGCTATAAAACTTCAAGTTTTAATTGAAAGCTTCTTCGTGTTTTGTAGTCTTCTTCTTCTCCGGAACTTTTTGATGCATCTCCGTATATAGCATAAATCAATAACTTACTGCGAGCTCTTGAAGCTAGGAATGTCGAAGTCCTTCATTGGAAAGGCCAAGCTAGCCATATCCAGGATGAGGTCGACGTGAGACTTAGAGCCGCTCAAATCAGAAATGACGAGCTTCAAGCTCGGCTCCTGAAGCTTGGAGATAATTTGATGCCGTGAAGGAAGAAGCCGATAAGATCGCCGAGGAGCACGCTGAGTACGAGGCCATTGTCCGCCAAAACGGCGGGAAGACCATTGCTGAAGTGGACGCAAAGGTGTAAGAGCTCGCAACCCGGTGCCAGGATTACCAAGAAAGATACGGAGTTAACTCCTGGCAGCTCCGATATCAGATGGTCGAGCTGAAATGAGTAGCCGGCATGTACGAAGTGATCTTAGCTCGGCGCCCAAAGTTGACTGCTCGGTTGGCAAAGAACGCTGGTCCTTCAAGTTCGTCCACCCCCGCCGGTCCCTCGAGTTCGTCCACTCCCGCTGGTCGATCGAATATGAGATTCATTCGCCACTCGAAGGAGTTTTATGAACAAGAACGTCAATCGTTAGCTCGACGAGGACAAGGTCGGAGCCTTCAATCGGGTAAGGGTAGGGGTCAAGGATGAGGTGGTGGTGAATGAGGTCGAGGCAGCTTCAGTACAGATGAAGTTTTAAATTTTAACTCCGACGGTGATTTTCCCATAAGATGGCTTAGTTTTAGCAAACCTAAGCCTTCGAGTTCGTCTTGATCACCATGTAATTGTACTTTTCCATTTTTAAAATAAAACGGGATTTTGTGTACTTGTATAAGCCTTTTACCTTATTTTTAACATAGGTATATTTCCTTGTTTTAAACAAAGGTAGGCCATAATTAGCATTACCTCGTCATGAGACGAGGTTTAGGCTTTGAATAGCACGACTTCGTCAAAGATGAAGTTTAGGCTTTAATTAGCACGACCTCGTCTTCAGACGAGGTTTAGGCTCTTCTTCTTTTTAAACAAAGGCCGTATCTTTGTTTTTAACCGAGGTGGTGCCTCCTCGTTTTAAACAAAAGTAGTTCTTCCTAGCTTTTAACAAAGGTGGTGCCTTCGTTTTAAGCAGAGTCAGTTTGTACTTCTGTTTTTAACAAGGATAGGTTGGTACGCGCGTTTGGAATTTACCCTAAATATGGAGTTTATTAAGTTACCCTCGTCAGGGTTTTAGAATAAAAAATCAAAATACTAAGCATAAGTGGGAGAGAGAGACATGCAAGATATGATATGCAAGGACTTAAACGAATAATAAAGGTAAAATAAAATTTTATTGATAAAAAACCGAAGTTTAAAAAAAAAGAAAAAAAGAAAACAGCTGACAAGACGACCTGACTCTTGACACCTACGACTTTAAATGAACTGATCTTGGACATTACTCTCCTCCACTTATACAAAGTATTTCTTTAAATGAGTAATGTGCCATGTGCGGGGTAAGGGCTCACCGGATAAATGGGCGAGCTTGTATGACCCTTTGCCGAGGACTTTTTCAACTCGGTACGGTCCTTCCCATGTAGCTTCAAGCTTGCCGAGCCTTTCCGCTTTACTGACCTCGTTGTTCCGAAGTACGAGGTCGCCTGCTTAGAATTGTTGGTACTTCACTCTTTGGTTGTAGTACCGAGCTACTTGTTACTTGTACTTGGCTTCTCTTATGTAGGTGAGCTCTCGTTTCTCTTCCAACGGATCCAGTTCGGTTCGGAGGTCTTCCTCGTTGACTTCGGCTGTGAAGTTGAAAGTGCGCGGGCTCGGTAGGCCGATCTCTACCGGGATCACTGCTTCGGTTCCATACACCAAACTATAAGGTGTTTTGCCGTTCGAGGTCCGGGGAGTTGTTCGGTACGACCATAGGACTTGGGGTAAATTTGCTGCCCAATCTCCTTTGGCTTTGTCGAGGCGAGTCTTAAGTCCCTTGACGATCGTTCTGTTCATAACTTCGGTTTGGCCGTTCGCTTGAGGATGAGCTACCGAAGTGAACTTTTGGTGAATGTGAAGCCCTTCACACCATTCTCTGAATGTCCGATCGGTGAATTGCGTTCTGTTATCCGAAACGAGGGTGCGAGGTACACCGAAGTGGCAAACCACATTCTTCCATACGAAGTTGAGGGCGTTCTTGCTTGTGATCTTTGCCAAGGGTTCGGCTTCGACCCACTTAGTGAAGTAGTCGATGGCTACAAGGAGGAACTGGAGCTGTCCGGGAGCTTTATCAAATGGTCTAACGATGTTAATTCCCCATTGCACGAACGGCCACGGGCTTTACATGCTTATGAGGTCGGTTTGAGGTAATCTTGGCACCGTCCCATGGATTTGACATTTTGGGCACTTTTTGACCAGTTCGACTACGTCTTGGAACATTGTGGGCCAATAGTATCCCCAGCGCATGACCTTCTTTAACAGTGCTCGAGCTCCAATATGGCTTCCTTATGACCCTTCATGAACTTCACGTAACGCATAGCTTGCTTGGTTCGGCCTGACACATCTTAGGAGAGGTTGAAGGTATGACTTTCCGTACAGAATTCCTTCTTGTAGAACGTACTTTGGTGACATGCTTAAGATCTTTCTTGCCTCAAGCTTGTCACGGGGTAGCTCGCCCTTCTCCAAATAATTCCGAAGAGGAGTCATCCAATTCGGTGCTTCATCATCAATTACGAGGACGACCTCGGCTTCTTCTATACTTCGGTGTTTGATTCCTTCCACTGAAGAACTTGTTGACGAGGATGCCAATTTGCTTAAAGCATCAGCTCGGGTATTTGCTCCTCTTGGGATTCGTACCAACTCGAAGTAGGTGAAGCTTTCTTGCAGACTCTTAGCTTTTTGGAGATACTTCTTCATTCTGTCGCCCTTTGCCTCGTATGTGCCGAGCATATGGCTCACTATGACTTGGGAGTCACAGTAAACTTGTACAGCTCGTACTTGAAGACTTTGAGCGAGGCGGAGTCCTGCAATTAAGGCTTCGTACTCCACTTCATTATTTGTGGTAGGGAAGTCGAACCGAAGTGCATAGGTTATCTCCTGCTCGTCTGGATTGAGAAGTATGATGCCTGCACCGCTTCCTGATTTTCCAGAAGCCCCGTCCACGTATACCTTCCAACAGTCTTTGGGCGGTTTACTTGTGGGTTCGGCTCCGACAATATCCGAGGCGGCATCGGGTGGCTTCGGTGCTTCCGTAAACTTAGATTCCACAAGGAAGTCAGCTAAAGCTTGGCCTTTGATAGCACTGCGTGGACAGTAGCTGATGTCATGCTCACCTAGCTCGACTGCCCATTTCGCAATTCTCCCCGAAGCTTCAGGCTTCAATAGCACTTGCCGAAGTGGGAGGTCAGTGAGGACCTGTATAGGATGTGCCTGGAAATAAGGTCGTAGCCTCCTCGCTGCGTTTACTAACGCTAGTGCGATCTTCTCTAATGGCTGATACCTCGTCTCTGGTCCTTTGAGTGCTCGGCTGATGAAGTAGACCGGGAGTTGCCGACGTTTTTCTTCACGTACTAGGACTGCACTTATAGTTTCATCCGAAGCCGCGAGGTATAGGGAGAGAATTTCACTTTCGTGCAGGACCGACAAGGTTGGAAGCTTGGAGAGGTACTTTTTCAGGTCGACAAACGCTGATTTCTGTTCCTCTTCCCATTCAAAGACCGGGTTCTTCTTAAGAATCTTGAAGAACGGGAGTTGCTTCTCTGCCGCTTTTGAAAGGAACTGACTTAGAGCAGCTAGGCAGCCCGTCAGTTTATGCATGTCGTGAATCTTCTCCGGAACCTTCATCTCTTGGACAGCTCGGACCTTGGACGGGTTGGCCTTTAATCCTTCTTGAGAAACCCAGCATCCTAAAAATTTTCCGGATCGGACCATAAAGGTGCACTTTTCAGGATTCAGCTTTAGGTTGACTTTCCGAAGGAGGCCGAGGACGATCTTGAGGTCGTCGGCATAGGTGGCTGGCTCCTTACTTTTGACGACGATGTCATCCACATATACCTCCACATTTTTGCCGATGTGGGGCTCGAATATCTTATCCACCATTCTTTGATAAGTGGCTCCAGCATTCTTTAGTCCGAAAGGCATTTTCTTGTATGCGAAGACACCAAAGTCAGTGATGAAAGCTGTCTTCGGTGCATCTTCATCACTCATCAAGACTTGGTGATATCCCTTATACAGATCTAAGAAGCTGAAAACCTTATGGCCGACCAGAGCCTCGACTTTCTTGTCGATGTTGGGGAGGGGATAACAGTCTTTAGGGCAGTATTTATTTAGGTCGGTGTAGTCGATACACATTCGCCAACCTCCTCCTTGTTTCTTCACCATCACTGAGTTGGCAATCCACGTTGGATATCTGACCTCGAAGAGTATTCGTGCTTCTAACAGTTGGTGCACTTCGTCATGTATGACCTGGTTCCGGTCTGCTGCAAATACCCGCTGCTTTTGCCAGACTGGCTTTACTCCCGGGTCAATGTTCAGCCGGTGTGATAACATCTGGTGAAATTCCGGTCATGTCAAGCGGTGACCAAGCGAAGGCATCTCTATATTCCCGAAGTAGTTGGACAATTTGCTTGCGAAGTTCGGCTCCTCCAGCGAAGCCTACTTTGACGACCTTAGTTGGGTCATTTTCGTACAATACAACGGCTTCCACTGGCTCATAAAATGCAAAATTGTCTTCCACCAATTCTTCGGGTTTCTATAGTTGCTATGCCTGCGGATGCTGAGGTGTTCCAACACCTCGTAGGGCGATATGCATGCACTCCTTTGCTCTTTTCTGGTCGCCGCGAACTACGATTACCCCATTTTTTGATGGGATTTTGATCGTTAGGTGGTACGCCGAGCATATTGCCTTCATTGCGACCAACTAATCCCTTCCTAGGATGATGTTATAGGGAGAGTTCGCCTTGACGACAAAAAAGCTGACGAGTTTAGTGGATGACAATGGATGTTTATCCACTGTCACTGGGAGTTGGACTATCCATTCGGTTTGCGCCTCTTGTTGGACGAAGCTTTTCAGGAGAATTGGTGCTGGTGTTAAAAGAGCTTCTTCGACCCCTAGCTTCTCGAAGCAATCCTTAAAGGGCACGCTTACCGAGGCCCCACTATCGATGAAGATTCGTCGGACGAGCTTATTAGCCACCACTGCCTCGATCACAATAGCACCGGGTCCTTCTCCGAGAAAGTAATGGCCTCGTCCTTTTTGAACCTTTTCTGTAAAGGTTCGTCAGTAGGGGGACTTCTGGCCTCAGCCTTGAGTGACGACTTCGTTGCTCCTTGCGGGAGTCCGGTAATAGCGGTGATGATTCCGTCGATCTGGGGTTGATCTTCGTCTCCATCCTCATCATCACGCCTCGGCTTTTTGTCACCATGGGGGGAGCAATTGTTCCCTCCTTGGTTTCTGCGCTTTCCCCTGCCCTGGGGTCGGGCATTATGTTGGCCGCGACTTTGGTACTTTCTAAACGTACCGTCACGCACCATGTGCTCGATATCCGCAGCTAGCTCCCTGCAGTCCTCCGTGTCATGGCCGTAATCCTCATGGAATCGGCAGTATTTGTCCTTGGATCGGCGTTTCGACCCACCACGTGACATGGGCTGAGGCTTCTCAAATAGGTTGGCATGAAGCTCATAAATCTCCGTCCTCAGCTTTGTCAGTGGTGTAAACTGGGTCTTCTCCGGAGTTTGCCGAAGTCCAAGTCGGGATTCAATTGGGCCTCGCTGCAGTCTATCTAGGGCACTTCGGCGGCTTTGACTTCGGTCATTGCGCTCTTCTTTCCTCCGATCGGACAGTTCAGGCTTATCAGCCTCGCGCTTCTTCCTATCTGCTTCATCTGCGCGTGCGAACCGATCCGCGATGCTCCACAGTTGCTTCGATGTCTGAGGCTCTTCCCTGACGATCTCCTTGTAGAGAGCACCAGACTGGATGACATTCTGGAAGGCCGAGATAAGGACTTCGTCGGTCAAGCGATCGACTTTCAGGCTTTCCTCATTAAACCTAGTCATAAAGTCGCTTATTGACTCTCCTCGTCTCTATCTTATGGAAAGAAGTTGGGCCGGGGTGGTTTTCGCCTCGGCTTTCTGGAAAAATTTGCGTTCGAAGCGTCGAGTAGGTCGGCGTATAATCCGATACTGTATGGAGGCAGGCTATCGAACCAACTACGAGCGTTATCCACGAGCAGTTCGGGGAATACCTTACACATGTAGGTATCCTCGCTGAGACCTTGATTCATCATATTATACTGATATTGGGACAAAAAATTCCTCGGATCGCATGAGCCGTTATAAGGCTTGATCGGAGGTACTCGATACTTCTCCGGGAGAGGAGTGTAGAGTATTTTGTTGGTGAAGGGAGTAGAGATCTTACTGTAAACAGTAAATTTCCCTTCTCGGTAATCGTCATCACGCCGAGGTGAAATAGCGTGACGACGAGGTGGGGTGATGCTACGCTGAGGTGAAAGTCTGTGGTTTCCTCGGCGTTCATCATTGAACCTCCTTTGACGAGTTGCGGCGTCTCGTGCGCCCACGATTTGGACGCTTTGAGAATTGTGTTGCTGCTGGGAATGGGATGTAGCTCCACATTCTCCATCTCATTTTCCAGCTCTTTGTTGGTTGACGAACTGGAGGAATTCTGGGCCTTTATATGCGAGGAAATTTTTCACTGCGTCTTCAAGTTCATGCGGCTGGAGCTTTGGGACTTCCTCTTCGTCATGACCACTGTTGTGACCTTCTTGGCTGGGGTGGAGTGGTTTGTCGAACTGATCCACCAGGATGTCTCCCACATGCCCTTCTGGAGTCCACGCACGCTCCTTCCCGGGGCGTCTGTGATTAGAGCTAGGCGGCTGGCTGGAGGCTTCGTTGGATTCTTGAGGGGTTTGTCGGGTTTGCTGGGCGGTTTTATGCTGAGCTTCCCTCTCCTTAGCGGCGGCAGAGGCAGCATCGGCGGCGGACTTATTAGCGGCAGTAGTAGATCGTGTTGATTTTCCAGCCATCGTGATTGTAGCAAACTTGCAAAATTTGATCGAGATTCACAGATTTAGGGTTCCCACAGACGGCGCCAGTGTTCGATCTTATTTTTGCAAGGTGATTAACGCACTAAAACCGAGATAAAACTAACACAAAAAGGGGCACGAAAGATTTACGTGGTTCGATCTACCGGAATAGATCTACGTCCACAGAGCGAAAGAGTGTGTGTCTTTTATTGAGAGTATGCGTATAGCTTATACATAGATTGTTCTCTCCTTTCCATCTATTCTAAACCCCTATTTATAAGTATTTACATGTGGAATCCAACTAGGATTACAAGTCTTTTCCTATTATGACTCTTTGGCTTGATCTCCTCTTTTATTGGATAAACACCGAGCCTCTATATCTCTTGAAGCTTGAATTGTAGTCGATGTAGGAGTTGCCTTGGTATAGAAGTCTCTTTGAAGTAGGTTGTAGCTGACTGGGCCGAGCTTAACTATCGAGGCCCAATTATATTGGGCTCAATACTTAGGCCTAGTAGCTAGGCCATATCCTATCAATGAATGATCGACTTATTGATTTTGATATATGCAAGGTATCATTTGGCAATCTGGAGAAACTCAAAATCGATAAGAATCCATTCTGTGGTCATGAAATTCCGGTATCCTCCTCTTACAGTGAAGTGGACTGACAAAGTTAACAACCTCACATTATCACGGGAGCAGGTGTTTATTATCATCATCTTCAATCGCCACTAATCTTGTCAATCTCAAGAAATTAACTATTGATGAATGTGATGAGATGGTACAAGTGATTAAGGATGATGATGAGGAGCCAATGCCGATTGATGACGGCAAAAGGGCTACTCTCTTTCCTAAACTGGAGGAGCTTTATTTGATCAATTCACCCAAATTGGTGAGCTTTAATTTTGCGAATCGAAATGTGATGTTGTGTTGCCTTCACTGAAATGGAAATTTCCAAGTGCCCTTCTATGAAGACTTGAGCTTGGGGTTCCTAATAGCGCACCAAATTTGGAAGCTTTTGAAACAGACTTGGATCATCAACTTGAAGTCGGAGTCAATGTAAATTATGATTCATCATCATATCATCCTTTTAATTTCTTTATTTCTTTCACTATATATATATGATGATGATTTTATAATAATATGAAGTTAATGGTCGTAGGCTAATTTGAATTGCAGGTTTCATTCGACCGGTTGAAGACATTATGGATTCAGGATGCGAGCATATCCATTTTATAATCATAAATTCTTTATATCCCTGGTTGATGGATTGGAAAAGTTATACTGTTTCCAACATCCAAGTATGAGTTTATTATTTCCATCCTCAATCGTTGAAAAACTTGTGAATCTCCGATCATTATGTATAAGTTTTTGTTATGAGATGGTGAAAGTGATTGAAGAGGATGAGGAGGAGGATAAGGAAGATGGAAGAAGAACAACTCTTCTCTTTCCTAAATTGGAAGAGCTTCACTTGGAAGGTTTACCCAAATTGGTGAGCTTTTGCGAAATGAAGTCTGTGGTTGAGTTCCCTTGAGGCAAGTGAGAATTTACAGCTGTCCTATGATGAAAAATTTCAGCTTGGGACCCCCTAATTGCACCAAATTTGAAATCCATCCAGATAAATGATCAAGATATTATTGGTGGAAGGGATATGAATGGCGCGCTGCAGCAACACTGCTCGGCCCGAGCAAAGGTAATAACTAAGAACAAATCACATTCTAAAACAGTTGCTATATATAAAATGTAATTCAAGTTGTAGTCCCATTTTAATTTGTGATGATTGCAAGGATTATATATTAGGTGCATTGGAGATGGAAAGTTGTTCATCACTTTTCTGGAAATTAAATTCCAACCCTGCACAGATCTTTTTTTCCTTACCTTTAATTTATTGTTTGATGGCTACAACTCGTCACGCACTCACTCATTAATTTTGACAATAATGTAATTAGGTAAAAAAAGAAGAGGAAGAGGAAGAGAAGAAGAAGAAGGTGAAGGGGACCAGGAATCAAAGGGTGACATTGAGGAGTACCAAAATTGAGGAAGAGAAGAAGAAGAAGGTGAAGGGGACCAGGAATCAAAGGGTGAAATTGAGGAGTACCAAAATTGATGTTTCTTCAACTATTTCAACTGGTAAACCCTTCTTCCATTTATTTGATTCTAACCTTTTTTCTCTTTTTGCTGCCAATAATTTTATGATGTTAATTACTAATTACAATGAGTTCCCGTAAATTGCATGATATTGGACTCTCATTCAACCATATAATTATGTTCTCTTGAAGTTAATTAATAAATTGATTATAATTGTTTCAAAAGGTTTGGTAGTAGTTTAGATTGATGGAGATACTTAAAAAATAGACTGGAAAATTAATGGTTATCTAAGATTTTACATGTAAATTGATGGAAATACTGATGAAGGATGAGAGCGAGAAAGAGTAGGTGTTTAAGGGACTGCAATTATGATTTATAATTGATTAATTTCATTATTATTTGGGGACACACTCCCGCGAGCCTAGACTCACGGTGAGGATGGGCGCCCAATCGGACGCGGAAGCTGTAGGTGATGTTGTGATGGGTTTCTCCTCCTCCTTTGAAAACATGGACTTTGGAGTTTTTTTTTTTTTCCTTAGACTACTCCCTTGTGGTGCCCACGATATCGGAACCGGAACTGAACCGTCGGTTCCGGTTCCAAGATGGCCGGAACCGGAACCGAACCGGAAAAGTCACGGTTCCGGTTCCGGTTCCGATTCCTATTCCTGGAACCGGCAGTTCTGGTTCGGTTCCGGTTCGAACCGAAAAGCCACCTTTATTTATTTTATTTTTTTTCGTTCGATTGTGATTCATGCCTCGTTGTTTATCGATCCAATTTTAATTGTAAGATAATTCAAATTATGAAATGTAAAAAAATACTTGAGAAAGTGAGATAGTTTAAATTTTTTTTATTTATTAATCCTAAACCCTTGGATATTGTTAAGATTTAGGAAGAGTCGAAGTATAGAGGAGAAGGAAGATTTGCATTATTGATTGATAATATTTCTCTTCATTACAATAGTCTAGATATACTATCATTCTAGGCCTATTTAAGAATAAGATAATATGTGATTTCCTATCTATGGAAGATATCAATCTTCTACAATCAATTACAATTATTTTCGATTCCTTTCCTATTTTATCTAACACTCCCCCTCAAGTTAAGTAATGGGATTGCCAATACTTAACTTGCCCAATACTTCTTGAAATGACTTAGCACTAACCGCCTTAGTCAAGATATCTGCGAGTTGATCTTCCGATTTGACATATGGAAGTTCAACAATCTTTGCTTCAATCTTTTCTTTAATGAAGTGCCTATCAATTTCAACATGCTTGGTTCGATCATGTTGAACAGGGTTCTCCGAGATGCTAATGGCTGCTTTATTATCGCAAAACAACTGACATGTCTTTGAGCAGAAAAGACTTAGTTTTGTCATGAGTTTCCTTAGCCAGAGTATTTCTGTAATTCCATTCTTGATTCCTCGAAATTCTGCCTCCGCACTTGATAGTGCAACAACCTTCTGCTTTTTGCTCCTCCACGTAACAAGGTTCAAAGGTGAAGTACCCAGACGTGGATCTCATATCATTTGGATTTCCAGCCCAATCTGCATCTGTGAAGCCACAAATATCTAAGTGTCCATGTTTCCCAAAAAACAATCCATGCTCAGCAGTTCCTTTCAAATACTGGACAATCCTTATTGCAACTTTCCAGTGATCTTCCTGTGGTGAGTGCATAAACTGACTTACTATCCCTACAGCATATGCAATATCAGGTCTAGTATGAGATAAGTAGATTAGTTTTCCCACTAGTCTCTGATATCTTCCCATGTCAGTGAGTTTAGCTCCTTCAATCACTTGCAGCTTGTGGTTCTGTATAATCGGAGTTTTAGTAGGTTTACAATCCAACATCCCAACCTCTGCCAGTATATCAAGAACATACTTCCTTTGACTGATAAAAATTCCTTTCCTTGACCTTAATACCTCGATTCCCAAGAAGTATTTGAGCAGGCCCAAGTCTTTCATCTGAAACTCACTAAACAAATTCTTTCTCAGATTGCTTATCTCCTCTGCATCATCTCCGGTGATGATCATATCATCCACATATATAATGAGACAAGTAATCTTTTCTTCCTTTTGCTTGAGAAACAGGGTATGATCTGAGTTACTCTGTTTGTAACCATACTTCTTCATCGCCTCAGTGAATCTTCCGAACCAAGCTCTCGGAGATTGTTTCAGCCCATATAGGGTTCTCTTGAGCTGACATACTTCTCCAGCCTCAAAACCCTCTGAAAAACCTGGTGGAGGACTCATGAACACTGGTTTTGGGAGTTCTCCGTGTAAAAAGGCATTTGTCACGTCGAATTGGTGAAGAGGCCAATCCTTGTTAGCAGCTATTGAAAAAAGAACTCTCAAGGTGTTGATTTTTGCCACAGGTGAAAAAGTCTCTCCATAATCCACTCCATATGTCTAAGTGTACCCTTTTGCAACCAACCTTACTTTGTATCGTTCAATGGAGCCATCTGGTTTACGTTTGATCGTAAACACCCATCTGTACCCAACTGCCTTTACTCCTTCTGGTAATTTGCCTTTTACCCATGTATTATTTCTTTGTAGTGCTTTCATCTCTGTGTTCATTGCCTCCCTCCAATGTTCAGATTTCATGGCTTTCTCCGCAGTTCTGGGGAGCTCTTCCTCTTTGTAAAGTGCTGTTTCAAATGCTCTTGCCATTTTTGTCAGGTTCCTTGTTACGAGATTAGCCATCCCATACTTACTTCTTGTATTGATTCTATCTGGGGAATATCGTCTTGGAGGAACTCCTCGTGTACTGCGAGGTGGGAGAATGTATCTTCCAGTGTCACCATCTATGGTATTATCCTCTTCTTCAGACACATCTGGAGTGTTAGTGGAGATAGCATCTTCACTAATATTTGGTTCAAAAATTACCTCGGATACCTCGGATTACCTTGTCTCTGGTTGGTCCACACAAGATTTGTTCGATGCGTACACAAGCCAACTTAGGTGGTCTCCATATTTATTTTCACTCTCCCCCTGACTTCTAAGGTGGTTTGTGTAAAAGAACTCAGTCTCAAGAAAATTGCAATTCATGGTGGTTACAACTTTCTTAGTAGTTGGATCATAACACCTATACCCCTTCTGATTAATGTCATATCCGACAAAGACACATTTTGTGGCACACGGTGCTAGCTTGGTTCTTTCATGTTTGGGAATATGGACATAGGCTGTGCATCCAAAGACTTTCGGTGGTAGGCTGAGGGATTCTGGGATTTGGGCTTGTTTGGCTAAGGTATCGAGTGGAGTTTTCTTGTTCAGGATTTTTGTAGGAAGTCGATTGATCAAAAAGACTGAGGTAGCCACTGCTTCCGGCCAAAGAAAAATAGGGACTTTGGATTCAATCATGAGGGATCGAGTGATTTCTAAGATGATCCTATTTTTCCTTTCAGCTACCCCATTCTGTTCAGGTGTATAGGCACAAGAGGTTTGATGAAGTAGACCATTATTAGCAAAGAACTCAGACATACTATGATTAACAAACTCCCCCCCATTATCAGATCGAAGTATCTGTATAGTTTTGTGAAACTGGGTTTTGACCATCTTAAAGAACATGACAAATTTATCAAACACTTCAGATTTATGTTTCAAGAAATAAATCCATGTTACCCTAGTGCAATCATCAATAAAAGTCACAAAATACCGAATGTTATTCCCCCCAACAACATGTGCAGGACCCCATACATCAGCATGCACTAAAGAAAAAATCGAATTAACCCGAGTATTTGAAGGTTTAAAAGACTGTCTGTGGCTTTTAGCCAAAATACATGTTTCACAAAAGAAATCCTTGGGAATTGAAATTTTGGGAAATAAGAGTTTAAAATAACCGGAAGAGGGATGTCCTAATCGCTGGTGCCATAATCGAATTTCGTCTTTTGTGGACCTTTGAGTTAGCATCGCACTACCATGATGAGCTGCCCCGTCCACATAATAGAGTCCTTGCTCCTCAGTGCCACGTCCAATGATCCTCTTCGTCCGGATATCCTGCAATACACAGAAATTTGGGAACATCAGCAAAGTACAATTCAGTTCCCTCGTCACATGACTTACAGACATTAATCTTTGGGATAAGCTAGGAACATATAAACAATTCGATAAACAGAGATTTGGAGATATCTCTATAGTTCCTGCTCCTGCAACAGTAATCAACTCCCCATTTGCCGTATTGATGAAGGTTTTAGTAATTGCAGAAAAATTACTGAAGTCTTTCATCTCCGGAGTCATTGTATCCGTGGCCCCACAGTCAAAAATCCAGCCCCCTTTTTGTAAACTAAAATCATTTTGCACATGAAAAACAGCGGAAACATCTCGTAATGGTACAAAATGATTATATGTCTCAAATTTAGAATTTTCCAAACTCTGAGGGTCAGAGTTGGAGTTTCCAAACCCTGGGGGCCGTTCTGCAAAATAAAATTTTCTAAAACCTAATTTTAGATTTCTTATAGGGTGAAGGATTTTATCCCAAACCCTACTGTACCTCATCCGCCGTTCTCCTCTGTTCCTTTCTCGATCACCCTCCCTGTGAAATTGTCGATTCCGCTATCATTGCCGCCTCCGCCGCTTCCTTCTCTGGTGCCTGCTTCTGCCCGGTTCTCCTTTCTAGCCCCTCCACTGTCCGCTCCGTGAGCGAAATTTGCAGACGCTCTCCTCGGCTTCTCCTCCCACCAATCTGGAAATCCCACTCTTAGAAAGTATATTTCTCTTGTGTGTTTTTGCTTTCCACAGTGAGAACACCAAAGCTTGCTTTTATCAACGGTTTTGGAATTGGGAGCGGCGGTGGTTTTGGTCGGCGGCGGTCATGTTGGTGCTCCATGGCCTCCGCGATTCTTCTGGGCTCCGTACCCAAATCCGATCTATCCCGATGATGTGGGTTCCGAGTCAGTAGAATTGGTTGCCGGCTGCAAGATTTGTAGTCGGGCGGCCTCTCGTCTCACTCTTGAGAACGCCGACTCGGCTGAGGGAATAGGCGTCTCTTTGAGTATGTCCCTTCGGACTCCATTGAATCTGGTGTCGAGTCCAGAGAGGAATTGGTAGAGTCTGCGCTGTCCGATGAGTGTTCTGTATTTGTTGATTCCTTTCTCACAACATCCAAGAGGGTTCGGCTCTCTTCGATCTATGTTGAGCCAGATCGTCTGTAATTTGTTCCAGTAATCTTCTAGTGATTGCTGCCCTTGATTCACCTTGTTGGCTTTAACTTCTAGGTCGTAGATCTGAAATGGATCCGATCCACTCCCATACGTGATTGCTAGACTAGTCCCAAACAGCCTTGGCGGTCTGGTATTGAGCGAAGTTTGTCACAAGCTTCCCCTCCATGTTCTGTATTAACCAAGAAAAAACAATAAGATCTGTTTCTTCCCATTGGTAATATGCTGAATCTGTTTCAGGCGGTGGTGGAGGTTGTCCAGTGATATGTCTGGATTTACCCCTGCTTCCGATTGCTACCCTCATGAGTCGAGCCCATAACGGGTAGTTATTCCCATCGAGTTTGAACCCAAGCGTAACATTTTCTGAATTTCTCATAATGTTAGCTATCTGTTGGGTTAATTCTGTTTGTGAACTAGATTTAGACCCCATAGACTCTGAATTTGTTTCTACCATTTTTTTAAAGAAAAGGTTCTGCCTTGGTTCAAGGTCAGAGTTGGGCTGAGAAATCCAAATGATATGAGATCCACGTCTGGGTACTTCACCTTTGTTGGAGGGAACTTGTTACGTGGAGGAGCAAAAAGCAGAAGGTTGTTGCACTATCAAGTGCGGAGGCAGAATTTCGAGGAATCAAGAATGGAATTACATAAATACTCTGGCTAAGGAATCAAGATTGTGCTGAGAAAGATATTTGGAACGATGATGATCTAGTTCTGAGTTCCTAGAATCATCCTGCTCTGATACCATGTTAAGATTTAGGAAGAGTCGAAGTATAGAGGAGAAGGAAGATTTGCATTATTGATTGATAATATTTCTCTTCATTACAATAGTCTAGATATACTATCAGATATCACATGCAATTCCAAAGACCAAGCCTCGTTAAAATCACTGTGAGAAAAAAGAGTATTCGTCTAAGCATTTTAAGAGACCACTACATATTATCAAAATCAAAATCGTCGTCGAAATTATCCATTTCTCCAGAGGCATATTGGTGTTGGATTCTACATCGGTGTATAAATTTTATTTATATATAATACATTTTTTCATAATATTTTTTGTATTTAAAAGCATCTACAATTAATTTCACTTTGATGACAATATGATATCTTTTATATGAATTATGTAATTTGTCATCTTCAATTCTTCATCATCATGTGACATTGTTTATTATTAATTTAGAGATATTTTTTGTACTAGTCTTCTTTATTTTAGCTTATTAAATTTTGAATTATAAATTAAATGATAAAGCTATTTAACTTTACAAATATATACATTTCCATATAAAAAAGTGTAACACACTAAATCACGAATCAAATGTTACATCAAATAAGTATACGAATACAAGTATAATACTATTGAAACATAAAATAAAATTAGAATTTTCGTTAAAAAAAATAAAAAATAAAAAATAAAAATAAAATAAAAAACGGTTCTTTTCGGTTCCGAACCGGAACCGAACCGATGGTTCCTGGTTCCAAGTTTCGGAACAGAAACCGAACCGGCGGTTCCTTCAGTTCCTAGGACAGTTTGGCACCGTCAGTTCCGGTTCCGGTTAAAAACCGGCGGTTCCGGTTCCGGTGGGCACCTCTACTACTCCCATCGGTGATTTTTTTAGGAGGTCGTAGGAAGAGGACAAAACATAAGATTAAAAAGAAAAATGAAAAATGAGAAGAAAGTCATGACCAAATCGCTGGAGCAACCCATCCCACAACCCATATCATGCACTCCCATATTGCCATAATTGGTCCGGATAATTTTGTAATGTTTATTTTCTTATTCAATTTGAAGCTTTTAAAAAAATAATATTTTGTCATAATATATGTATATATATATATATAATCTTATAATTTTAAATATAATAAAAGTTAATTATATAAAACTCATAATATCTAAAAATAATATGTAAAATAAATTATAATTATGTTAGGTTGGGTCATGGATGGGGTGTATAGGTTGTGAAATTGGGTTGGATTGTGATTGAGTAGGTGGAAGAGAGAGAAATTAATATTTTATATATAGGTTGGGTTGTAGAAGGTAGGGATGGAAATTCGGGTTCGGAGTTTCGGGTATGTACAAAAATAGCCGAACCTGATCAGGTTTTCAGGGTACCCGAAACCCAAAAACTTGGGTTCGGGTTTGGGGTCGGGATTAGAGTTTTAAAAACTTCGGGTTTCGGACATACCCGAACCCGAATAATTACCCGATTTCCCGAATTTGTATTTAAATTAAATAATAATAATAATAATAATAATAATAATAATAATAATAATAATAATAATAATAATAATAATAATAATAATAATAATAATAATAATAATAATAATAATAATAAATCAACTTAATTTATTATTATTATTATTATTATTATTATTATTATGCAACTTTTATTTTATATTTTTGATGTTAAATAAATCGAAGAATTTTATTTTGGAATTTTTTTATTAAAAAAATTGGGATTTTTTGGGTACCCGAAAATAATTTCGGGTTCGGGATCAGGTAGTAAATTTATGGATTTTAGGGTTCGGGTACCCGAGAATTTTGGGTTCAGGTACGCAACCGTCCCGAATTCCCATCCCTAGTAGAAGGTTGTGAATGGGAGTATTTTCATTGTATTTTTTCCTATAAATTCAACAAAAATAAGACTCGAGAGTAATATCTTCAAATATAATAAAATTACGATAATTAATTAAGTATCTTATCGCTTCAAGGGCGAGAATATGTTTTGTTCACTCGTAAGCTATATTGCATGGGTACGGGGGCGATACGATTCGGATACGAATTTATGGATTTTTAAAAATTTTAGGATGCGATTCGTCAAGGATACGTCTATATATTTATATATTTTATTAAATATATCACCAATTTTCTAAAAATAAAATTCATAAATTAAATATTACATTATAAATGTTAATTAAAATAATATTTTCAATCAATACCCATAAATAAAATATTATATTGATTTTGTAATGAATTTAAAATTTATGACAATATATATAAAAAAAACCTAAAATATAAAATTATTTAAAAATAAACCCCAAAGGCACATGATTCTTGAGGCAGACGCACCCGATACGTCTATCCTATTTATTTTTTATTTTTTATTTTTAGGATTCGCCATGTGGCGTATCCGGTGCGTATCCCACGAGAATTGCACTCTCACATGTATCCGGTGCGGGTGCAATACTGCAATATGATATTTTTAGAAGAATCCGTGCATCATAGCTCGTAAGGTGTCAAATAAATAGCCGTGGGCAAATTACGATAATGGAGTAAAAATTGACGATTTGGAGAGTTCAAAAGATTGACACTTTTGTTTATATAGATTGTCACTTTTATTCATATGGATTGAAACTTTACGAAATATACGATAAAAATAATTATCTTATCACTTTAAGGGCGGGATTATGCTTTGCTCACTCGTAAGGTGTAGCATAAATTTAGCCGTTGGAAAATTACGATAATAAAAAATAGAAGATTTTGAGTATCCCAAAGATTGACACTTTTGTTCATATAAATTGTCACTTTATTCATATAGATTGTTACTTTTACGAAATATACGATAAAAATAATTATCTTATCGCTTCAAGGGCGGGATTCACTCACTCTTAAGGAGTCGTATATATAGCCGTTGGCAAATTACGATAATAAAAAAGTGACGATTTTCGAAATTTCAAAGATTGTCATTTTTGTTCATATAGATAGTCCTTTTTTATTCACATAGATAGACACTTTTACGAAAAATGCGAAATAAATAATTATCTTATCAATCCAAGTGTGGGAATATGTTTCGCTCACTCATGAGGTGTTGCATGTATAGCTGCTGAAAAATTACGATGATAAAAATTGACAATTTTGGGAATTTCAAAGATTGACACTTTTATTTACATAGATTGACAATTTTATGAAAATACAATAAAATAATTATTTTATCGATTCAAGTGTAGAAATATGCTTCGCTCACTCGTAAGGCGTCGCATATATAGCCGTTGGAAAATTACGTTGAGAAAAAAATTGACGATTTTGGAAATTCAAAGATTGACACTTTTTTTATATTATAATTAATTAACTAAAATTTAAAGACCATGCCACGAAGGACTCGAACTCGGGACCTTTGTTCATATAGATTGACACTTTAAAGATTGACACTTTTGTTCATATAGATTGTTACTTTTATTACATAGATTGACACTTTTACAAAAATACAATAAAAATAATTACGATAATTAAAAAGTGTGCCGATTTCGGGAATTAAAAAGATTAGCACTTTTGTTCAATAGATTAACACTTTTATTCATATAGATTGACATTTATACTAAAAATACAATAAAAATAAGTACTTATCGCTTCAAGAATATGTTTTGCTCACTCGTAAAGTAACGCCCATAGAGAAATTATGATAATAAAATACTAATGATTTTGGAAATTTCAAATATTGACAATTTTGTTCTATGTAGTATTCAAGAGTAAAGCTTTGCTAATTACCTTTGTGTATAGTCTAGTATAGATATAATGTATGGTTGTATCAAATCACACACGGTTGTATCAAATTAAGTAAATTTTCTAAATGAAAATGATTTTCTAAATGAAAATTAACAAATCGTATAAAATGGTTAAAGAAACAAATTTTAATAATACACAATTTAATTATTTTGTCATAAAGGGGTGGGTACATGTTGGGGTAGTGAGTGATATTTAAAGTCAAAATATGGACCGGATAAAGCTCCCGTGATTTTTTTTTTTTTTATTGGAGATATTTTTTTATTTTTATAAAAGTCGGTACAAGGGGTATCAACCCTCACAAATTAAGAATCGCTCCAAATATTACATAGAGTGTTCTTTTTCCAATCCAAGAAGCTTCCGTTTTGTAGCTCGTCTCCTTTAGCCACGCACCAACTCCAAAACCGGCACATCACTTCTTCCTCGATTCTCCTAGACTCCCATTCTACCCTTTCAAACGTTACCTTATTACGCCATTTCTAAACAACCCAAACTGCACACGACCCGTGATTTTTATTTGGTGATTTTAAACATAACCCCCTATTCTCTCCTTATAGCCCCAAATAAAAATAAATAATAAACTTAATTATAAATGTACAATTATGTCTTTGTAAATCGTATAGCCCCCAACATCTAATTCTTAAGTGTGTGTGTGTTTTTTTTTTTCCGTAGCCTCCCTTGTGCATAGCCGTAACTGCAGAGACATATATACATGCATATGGGTATAGCCTCTCGTGAAGAATACAAATTTTGAAAGAGATGGAATCAGAATAAAATCACGAACGACAAGGATCATGCTCGGAAAACACAAGAACGAACATTCATCACTGTTGATATTTATAAAGAGAAGCATCCATTTTTCTAATATCTTCCCACTACAACAAAAATGGCCTTAAAAGACACTAAAAAATGTCTATATAAATTATCTATTACTACATCTCACCTATCCCAACGTTGACTACATGTGTCGCTAGCCGGCGTGTAGCTAAAGGTCCACTGAATATTGAGACACTAAATTGTGCCTCTAAAAATTGCTTACCACGTCAGCTTTCCAGCTAGATAAATTTATATCACTCTTTGGTGTCGTAAAAAAGCATCATATGGTTTTGAAATACGATTCAATTCTACAGCTTAATAATGCTAATGGTTATAGAATTGTTACACATTTTAAATTAGTAAATAAACAAAACTATTAATAACTATAATTTGTGAACCACAAACTTAAAATATATATTAATTTCAAATAGGAATTTGTATTCTCAAAACAATGGTAACTAATTAACAAAAATAAAGAGAATTAAAACCGTGTAATCTTATTCCAGCAACATTGCTGCTAAATCCTACCAACCATTTACAAAAGAATCCTGAACTAATGCTCCTACAAAGAGTAATAGAAAATTAATTGTTCCGAAGCCATTAGTAGATAGCTTGCGATGAGCATTCCCTGGATTCTTCTTATGAAATAGTTGTTCCAAGCTGGGAATGAGACATTAACCTGGAATAAAATATCATAACACTTTAGATTTTGTAAAGTTGCTTCTCAAAAATTATCAGTGAAGGTAAACTACATGAAGTACTAAATAACAAGGTATGGTTAAGTCTTAGTCAATTGACTTACAAAGTCAATCATATATGGCATGGTTGAGTTCTTAATAATTGACATACAAAGTCAACATGAGTATATAATAGTAAGATTGCAAGTCATTACGATTTGAATTCTTAGTATCAACACAAATGCTAAGGCAAACTGAGAAGCATTTCTTGATTAGCATACATCAATTAACTAGAGGTAGCATGGGTAATATATTAATTGCCATACCTTGTAGTTGTGATGAGCATCTTAGTACATGGAAAAAATATTTTTGACAATCAGCTGGTACTTCTTCAAGAGTTATTATCTGCAAGTAAAATTGTTTGTCCTTCCATAGAAAAAAATATTCACGTTTAGACCTAAATACAATTGCCTCTCCATACTTGATATTCAAAGATGACTCAAAATTAAAAAAATCTACTTACTAGAACTTGAACTCCAGTTCTCCAAAGCTATAAAGCAATAATGTTTCCACCCTGAGGAAGCTTAAGAAGAATCAATGTTGCAGTCAACATTTTCACATAAGTAGTTTTTCTATATTATCTAATTATGCAACAACATCAGGAATTCATGATACTTTTAATCAAATGAAAAAGTAGACTGTTAATAAACCAATATCAAAACAAAGACAAGCAAATGAATTAAAGTAGCACAATTTTAAACAGCTTCTATTTGTTACATGTATCTCTAACTTATATGAAAGCTAAATAATACTTAATTTACCAAACTGACACCAAAATACAGATAATTATTGAAGTTGAATGAATCATTAAACAACTGAGTGCATTGTCTAATAGTTTGATAGAGATTAGATAGATTTTACCATGTATACTTGGACTATTATAAATCAGATTGTTGTGCATTACATGCCAATGCATTCATCAGTTCCCAACAAACATTTCTTTTGTCCCAATGGAAGAAAGAAATAAACAATACATATAAGTGGGAGTAATATGTTCAATATCAACAACTAGTTACGATGAAAAATAAAATGCAATAAATATATGGAATTGATTAAAAAGTACCTTGCCAAAGTTAAATAGTTAGCTCTTGAGAAATTTAGCTCCGCCATCTGCCTAATATCTATGATCAACAAAAGCAATTTACTTCAAATATTGAAGGAAACATATGTAGACCAACAAAACCAAATTAATTACTAAATACAAAATCTTGCTAAGGAAAACTCCCTTCAAATCGCTCCAAAAAACAATTTAGATATAATTCAAAGATCCAAGCATTCAATCCAATAAGATAATGTAAACTCAACGTGTAGCAAATCTATACAATTCTAGATATTGATTTCTAAACTTGAAATTGCAACTAATATCTATTCATAAAGGAAACTATATTAAATGCAATAATAGATAGAAAGTGACCGCGGTAAATCTACAGAGCATAAATACAAGGAAAGGGGAAAGATTTAGGACCTTTAACACAACGAGGGGAGACGGCGAAGTCGTCGAACTTTCCCCTTATTCGAGTCGCTGAACCACACTATTTGGCTTGCATATAAAATTCAACACAACCAATTACGCTAAAATATGCATAAGAAACAGGAAGAGGAGAAATAATTACCAGGTAGGGATTCCGATGGACTTTGTCGGTCACCGATAGCCGAACGACTGAGCTGCTGGTGCTGCACTAGCATCAACTCATCTTCGAAGTCAAATTGGAGAAGAATTGAAGCTTCGTTCTAGGTCGATTAATTTCCTCCTCGATTTCTCTTCGTAGGCAGGGGTAGGGCAATTCTCTTTCTTCTTCTCTGTTTCCTCAATTTTGTTTTGCGGTTGAGAGTATAAAATGTTTATTTACATTCGTGGGAGGGAAAGTTGCCGCCAGAATAAAAAAGAGATTTTTATTTTATTTTATTTTAAATGAATAAAAAGAAAATCTTAATCGTGGTTTTCATTTTTTGTCTATCGACACTTGGCCGTGTCGATATTGGCGTAATATTACAACACGCCCTTGGGCATGTCATTATAGTATTAAATAACTGGGAATAAATTAATGTTAAAAAAAATTAATGTCGAAATAGTATTAAATTATTTAGAATAAATTAATATTAAAATATTTGATGTCATAATAGAGGTGTTTTCGGGACACACTTGCTTTAGTGTCCTAAAAGAGGTGTTGCAATAGGCACTTTTTGTAGTAGTCCTCTGTCCCTGAAACCACTGCCTCCTCAGCTCTACCACCTCCTCGAGGAGCACCCCTTCCATGGAATCCTCCACCACCGCCACCACGGAATCCTCTTCCACCCCCACATCCACCTCTAGCAGATTGCCCTTGTCCCTTAGGCTGGGGAAGAAATCTTGCGAGTGGCAAAAGCTTAGCAGGATCAATGAATATGACATTGCTACGATGCCCTCCATCATCCTAATCGAAAAGAAAGATTCATTGATGGGGCCAAATATTTCATCTACTTTGCTGATCTAGGTCCTGTTCTCAAGGTAAATTGGAGCGCTAAAGTAGGGTATTTTTTTTTCGTGCGAGAGCTTCGTCACAGCATTGCCCTCACAAGGATGAACAAATGTCGAAATCTCAACAACTTCGGAAGGAGGGCCTTCATCGTGAGGAGCAAATCGGCCTCCGCCGCAACCGAAACGCCCGCCTCCACCTCCTCGAAAGCCATGCCTGCCGCCACCGTCTCGGCCGCCCCTAAAGCCTTCTCCGTTCACCGCATTTACTCTTCTGGTTTTCGTGGTTGAGTTGGACGGTGAGGTTCTGAGACTCTTCGCCGTTCACCACATTTACTCTTCTGGTATTACAGCGAGGGAGGCTAGGACATTATAAACTTATTAGATTTTGTTACTAATAATTAGATGTTGGGGCTGTATAAGGACATAATTTTACATTTAAAATTAATATTATTATTTTTTTATATTGGGGGCTATAGGGAGAGAAACAGGGGCTATGTTCAAAATCCTCCTTTTTTTTTTATTTGGTTGTGCGCAGGTGGATTGTGGGCCGGGTGAGTTGGGCTGGGTAATTTATGGGCTTTTAAGGTCCAATGCGGCTAAGCTGATACAAGTTTTTATCGTTACATAAAGGAAAATAGAGGAAGATACACGTGGACGGCTGGATCAAGCTCCCGTGATTTATATTTTGTTGTGGGCAGGTGGATTGTGGCCGGGTGAGTTGGTGAGTTGGGCTGGGTAATTTTTGGCTTTAAGGTCTGGCCGCACTTTGCAGCCGACTAACACAAATTTTTGTCTTATTATTGTTATTATATGTATGAGTGAACTTTGTAAATTTGTAATAACTTTATTTAGGACTTATAGGGCTATAATCGTACATTTTTTTTAAACATCTATATATTAATAGTATGATTACGGATGCAAATTTTATGTGAAATTTTCTCTATTTTTTGTTTTTTTTTTTCAATAAACATGAAAATCACTTCCTCGGATTCCTTAAAAAACTTAAAATAACTATATGGCGAACAATAAAATGAGAAATAAAAGTTATTGACCCAATAACCAGGCCCTAATTAAAAAATAAACTAACTATAAGTGGCCCAACACCCACCAATTATAATTATAAATTACTTTTAATAAAAAAATATTAATTAGTTCAATTTACATTCCTAATCATTCATTCCTTAAATTACGTGTCAAAAAGAATATGGTTAAAATGAACGGGATAAAGGAAGTACTCCCTCCATCTCACCCTAAGTGACCTCTTTCTTTTTCGGCACGAGTTTTAAGGAGTTTAAGGTATAAAATGTATTGTGTTTAAGGAGAGAGCGTGATTTATGTATTTAGGCATATTTTAAAACTAGAACATCATAAATGCATAAAAACATATTGATGTTAGATCTTAAATGAAAGAACATATCAAAACCATTAATTTGATATAAAAATTATAAAAAACAGAGAATAAACGAAAAAGATATGATAAATTAAACTTTTAGAATTTAAATTATATTGTGATACGTGCTGAAAGGTGAGTGGATAATAAAATTTAATTAGAGAATGTTAAGTGTAATAAGAAATTTACTAATTATACCCTTATGTGGCTAATTATTTACTTATACAAAAATGAGTCACTTATGATGAAACAATCCGAAAATGAAAGGAGATCGATTAAGAAGAGACAATTAAATAAAGGGGTCGCTTAGGAAGAGACGAAAGAGTATTAAATGTTTATCATTTTCGGCATCCTGCAAAAAATTGCAAAAGAAATTGAATGACAGATGAACATTCATTGGATTAAACAATAAATGTTACACGTAGTTCGAGCGAGACAATCCCACACAGCACAACAATGATCTGTCTATCCGAGCCTTAGGTTTTCTCATCCACGTAGGCTCGGACAACCGTTTGCCCTCCGGACCTCCCTCGTTAAACAAATAAAAATTCCACATTAAAATATTACAGGTAAACGAAAATCAACCCCAATAATTCCCTTAACGACAAAAAAACAAGAAGAAAATATGAATAGAATAATCGTGTCTTGTAATTGCCGCAAAAACTCACAACACACAGTAGACGGAGAGAACACAACGACAACATCAAACCTGCAATTACACTTAGAGAGGAGAGAGAGAGAAAGAGATCAACAACGACAACAACAAGCTGCAGCTCACATCCATTTCCACTCCCTCTCCTCTCCTTCTCCCAAAACCCATCAAAAACCACATTTTCTCGGTTCTTGAGTTCTCTACAACGACGATATATCTGCAGTACATTTCCATTTCCCATTTTCTCCTCCTTCGCCCAAAATAATCAACCCCCATTTTCTTGAATCTTGATCAATACTCTCTCTATTTCTCTCTCCTGTGCAGGATGCACACTGCTTATCGTTCTGCATTTTGGGGGAATTTGATTTTACTACTGCAATGGGTGACTCTCTCTCAAGCGTTGCTGGACCCAAATGATTTCTTGGCGTTACAAACGGTCAGAAAAAGCTTGAACGATTTGCCCGGCTCCAACTTCTTCACCTCCTGGGATTTCACGGCGGACCCCTGCGGTTTCCCCGGCGTCCTCTGCGACGGCGACCGCGTCATCACCCTCAACCTCGGCGATCCGCGGGCCGGCTCACCCGGCCTATCGGGCCGGATCGACCCGACGATCGGCAAGCTCTCTGCTCTCCTCGAGCTCACCATCGTCCCTGGCCGGGTCGTGGGCCCGCTGCCCCGCACTCTGTCGCAGCTCAAGTCCCTCCGCTTCCTCGCCATCAGCCGCAATTTCATCTCCGGTGAGATCCCGGCGGGCCTCGGCCAGCTCCGGCAGCTTCAGACCCTCGATCTCAGCTTCAATCAGCTCACCGGAGCTATCCCGCGCCCCGTCGGAGCACTGCCGGCGCTGGCAAACGTGGTTCTCTGCAACAACCATCTCACCGGTCCGATTCCTCCCTTTGTATCTCAAGAGCTGACCCGGTTCGACTTAAACCACAACAATCTCTCCGGTTCGCTCGCCTCGCTCGTTTTTCCGCCGTCGCTGCACTACATTTCCCTATCGTCGAACCGCCTCTCCGGTTCGTTAGACCGGGTTTTCTCGGGATTAAATCAGTTAAACTTCCTCGACCTCAGCATGAACCAGCTGTCCGGATGGATCCCGGCCGAGATATTCAGTTTCCCAATCGGCAACCTCCAGCTGCAGAGAAACCAGCTCTTCGGCCCGGTTGAGCCGGCCGATCAGGTGACGATCACGACCATCGACCTCAGCTTCAACCGGCTGTCGGGCCAAATATCGCCCATGTTCTCGACCGTTCAGAATCTGTACATGAACAATAACCGGTTCACCGGTCGGGTCCCGAGCAGCATAGTGGACCGGTTGTTGGCGGCCAACATACAGATACTGTATTTGCAGCATAACTTTTTGAGTGGGATCGAGATTAATCCGACGGTGGAGATTCCACTGAGCTCATCGCTGTGTCTACAGTATAACTGCATGGTGCTGCCCGTAGACACGCCCTGCCCGCTCAAGGCGGGCCCGGACAAAGCAAGGCCTACTTCGCAGTGCATCGAGTGGAAAGGGTAAAATGGGGAATTTTCGCTTCTTTTTTTTTCCTTTTTTTTGGGGTGGGGGGGGGGGGGGGGGATTAATTTTAGTCAGGAATTCATTTATTCATTTATTTAATTTTTGTTCATATGCGTGGTGATTATGAAATCTAATTTTTGGATAATCAACTGCGAAAAAATAAAAATGAAAAGGAATATTGTAGTTGGTTTTTCGTATCGTGTTGCTTTTTCTAGTTCTTTATTTATTTTGAGAAAACTTTCACTATTCCTTCAGAGTTTTAATAGTTCATTTTATTATATTAGAAGCGAAATCAGTCTATATATAGCAATGTTCTAAAAGTCGCTAGACGCTAGTAGGGCGGTGGGGTGGGGATTAGCGTCTAGACGGACTAGGCGGGAGTCTAGACGGCGCCTAGACGGGCTAGGCGGACTAGACGGCGGGCTACCTTCTAGCGTCTAGGCGGGGACTAGACGGAGCTAGGCGGGGATTTTTAGAACAGTGATATATAGTTACTTTTTCTTTGGGGTTTAGTAGCAGAAAGACGTTGGGAAGTGTCAGGCCGCCCTATTACAATATTAATGACAATGGTAGTATTAATATTTTATACTAGTATATTGTACTCCGTAGTAATTTAGACATTAAATATTGTTTTTGTGCTTATAATACTATATCATATCCACATTTATTATGTGGTATCTATTTTTTCTGGTTAGTATTTTATAGTTTGATATGATATGCTTTCGTCTGTAACCACAAGTACTTAAAAAAACTTAATTTGTTGTGTGTTACATTAACTTAATATTTTGTAATATGTGAATTTGAGGTACATTTTATTTCTCACATGCTATTCAAGATTGTAATCGTATTCTACATATTATTAGCATGAATTGCAACATTTGTTACGTTACGATTTATACCTTTTCCTTCACAACTAGAGCGTTCCTTTTTAAATTGAACATTCTAAATTCGAGTTACTTTTGAGTACTTTGCTTTTTCCTCATTAATCTGAGTTTACTTTGTTTCTTTATTATTTTCTGCAAAAATGATACAGTATGAAATAGGGACTCGTGCAAGCCTACATTCCAATTTACATTAGCTGATCCTAAGTAGGGATGGCAATGGGTCGTATTTTTGCGGGTACCCGTCCCACCCAAACCCTAATAGGACAGGTTTGGGTAAAACTAAATAGATTTGGGACAGGTCTGAGTAATAAAATTGATACTCGCAATGAGTTTGGGTTGGGTATGGGTAGATAGTTACGGGTACCCACTACCCAAACTCATATATATATAAATATGTATATGTGTGTGAATTAAAATATTAATAATTATTCGTAATTCTAGGTTTTTTTTATTTTTTATTATCAAAATTAATAGTATCTTATTGGTATTTATATTGAGATTTGTTTTATAATTTTGTTAGTTCACATTTATAATGAGATTTGCATGTTTAAATAATAATTTGACTTTCGATTGGTATATATACTTAGTTATAATTTTTATTACATAAAATTTTAAAGAACTATTTATATTAATGTTGTAGAGTTCGGGTTTTATTGAGTAATTAGTGGGTATTACCCGATGAGTTTGGGGTGGGTACATGTACCAAAATTAATTTTTTAAATGGGTTTGGAACGTGTATGGGTACAAAAAATTTAACGGGTCTGAATTTGGAAAAGACTAAATGGGTGGGTACCCGACCCATTGTCATCCCTAATCCTAAGAAATCTCCATTGAATCTGAATGTGTGAACAAAAAATCAGATTAATTATACTTACCTCCATTTAAAGAAAATCGTTAATAAAATAAATGGGATTGCAATTAGTGATGCTTAAAATCTACATGCACAGTTGGATGCTTTAATTAGCAAATAATGATTCGAAATAGGTTTGTTAATTCAATAAAATACTAAACATTATAAATTACATAAGACATTATTAGTGGTATTATTTTGAAGTGGATTACTGATGAGTGAAATTTATACTCCCTCCGTCTCAAGAGGCATATTATTTCTTTTGATGATAATTTTATTTTGTCTTATAAATTTGGGCACGGGAATTAAGGAATGTGTAATATTTCCCAATTATGAATAGTATAAATATAATATTATTCATAACTGAAAAAAGATTACACACTCCCTTAATTCTCGTGCCCAAATTTATGGCACGAAAGGCCCAAACTTTATTACTTTTAGGCCCAAGTCCTCAAATCCATCTTCGCATCAGCCCAACTCGTTAACTCCTTAATGAGAAAAACTCGTTTTTCTTAGATTTTATGAACGAGAAAATAGAAATACAACAACGCCTTATCAATTTATAGAGGAAAAATCACCAAGCAAAGTAAATATATGCTGAACAAGGTAAAAATGCAATAGGATCGAAATAAAGTAAAATATGTACTTGCATCATCGCGGACTCATAGTGAGTTCGTTTCAAATACTCCCTCCGTCTCAAGATTCATGACCCCTTTCTTTTTGGCATTTTCGGCAAGCATTTTCACGCTTCTCGGTGATGAGTTTTAAAATGAATTTTTGATATATTTTTCTTTTTACGGGATACTACGACTGTATTCATTTATTTAGTCCAATTTCATATATTCATTCATTTATTTTTATTTTTATTGTGAGCATTTGAATTAAATTTCTATTAAGAATAAATATAGTTTCAAGTTTGGCCATGTATATGATGGTCTAGTTTATTTCACTTTTTATTTAGGTGCAAACTAGTTTGTATCCCGTTGAAATTCGACGGGGTATCATTTTATTATATATTTCGTATTTATTAAAATAGTATTATTATGATAATTTGTTAAAAAAAAGTGTTACAAAGTCAGATTAAATTTTATTAGAAAAATATTTTAATATGTTGTACTCAAATATTTATCGAGTAGTTGTATTCTACTTATACCTATCAAAATTAAAAATAACATGAAGGGTTTAATCGATCAACGGGAAATTTTGAAACGATTCTCAATTTATTTTTAATTTATTGTGAAGTGTTTTAAGTTGAAAATATATCTTTTTGTTACAAAAAATTAGCAATTATAGCTATTGATACATACTAAAAGAATTTCAAAAATTTATTGGAATATGGGCAGCCTCAAAATTAATTTTGTATCTAATATATGCTTAGGTGTTTTAAATTCAAAATATAATTTTTGTTATTTTTTTACAATTATAGCTATCGATACCTACTAAAAGAATTTTAAAAATATATTGGCCAACGGGCCACCTCAAAATCGAATATAAGTCGCCCGTGGCTAGGCGCACTTGTTGCATCCGCCAATTTAGGCAAAGATATATTATTGGCCAACCAACTCAAAATTGAATATGAGTCGTCTGTGGCAAGGTGCTGCATAGCCGATTTAGGGTATAACAACTCCCATCAAAGCTCGATGACGTCCTCGTCGTGTGGGATAAGTCTCTTGTCTTCGATCCATTTTCAGCAACAACTCGCTCACCACAAGTGAGTTCTCCTGGCACACCACTATCGTTGCTTGACGCAGCTTCCGCTAAGACTTTTGCATACGTGAGCACACCATGGCCCACACTTGGTTGTTTCATCACCATATCCTTCCCAGGCTTCCCACGGCCACTTTCGGTAAGTCCTGACCCTCATCCAGCATTTGCATGCTCGAAATGTACTGCATCGTTTTGACCCGAGCCTCCTCCTCCACAGATTCAGCGACCACAACATTCAACTTCTCCTCACGTTGGCCTTCCCACTTCGGACAGTCACGTATCCGGTGGTCTCCATCATATACGAAGCATCCACGGAGCTTGTTCTCGCTCCCGAAGCGTCACTCGCCGCACCACCAGCACTGGGTCGTTGAAAGCCTTCTATTCCAACTTTTCCCCTTGTCCTTAGCACGTCCCGCATCCCCACGATTGGGCTCGGAAGAGTCACCTGCCTTTAAGTCTATCAACTCCTCGGCAGCGGCTAGCGCAGACGGGCCACCTCAACTCATAAGCGCCTCAACTCAGTTTGGGCCTAAGGCTGCAATGTATAAGAGTATTTTAAAACCTTTTTGGCCAACGGGCCATCTCAAAATCGAAATAGTATCAGAGCAAACAAAAAATTCAAAAACTTCTTAGCCAACGGACCACCTCAATACCGAATTAGTGTTGGGCAAAAATATTTTTACTAAAATTAGTTTAGCCTGATCAAGCTGAACTGCAAAATAGTATTTGATAATTTGTTTGAGAATATGTGTTACAAAGTCAGATTAAATGTTATTAAAAAAATAGTTTAATGGCGGTGTAATATTTATCTAGTATTTGTCATTTATACGTATTAATAAAAAAATCAAATCAATGAAGGAAATCGTCATCATGAAATTTTTCATTGCTAATGGGCAGCCTCAAAATCAATATAGTATTAGAGCCAAAATACGTAGTATTAGAGCCAAAATACGTTTAAAAAAAAACGTTTAGCCAATCCGAATTGAAAAACACACTATGCTCATTTTGTGTCTAATTATTGTCAATTGTTTAAAATTTAAAATATACTTTTTATTATAAAAATTCGACAATTATAGCTATCTGTACATATTAAAAGATTTTAAACAATTTATTGGCCAATGAGTCACCTCAAAATCAATTTTGTGTTTAAACATTAAAATATATTTTTCGATACAAAATTTTGTCAATTGTAATTATCAATACAACCTACAAAAAATATCAAAAACTTTTGGATGGGCTATCTCAAAATTGAAATGGTGTCGGAGCCAAAATATTGTCAAAAACAATTTAGCTTGATCAACTGAAATTGAAAATAGCCCAGCTCAAAATATTTTACTTTCTTTTTCTTTCTTTTTTTTTTTCTTTTTTGGGAAAAATAGCAAAAACACCCTTGGCATTGTCACTTTGGAGCAAAAAATATACGAAACATTTTTCGAGTCATGGTTCAATCGGTTGAACCGTTTAATAAATAAATTAATAAAAATATCCATTATATATGTAAATATATAAAAAAATCATTATTTATATAGTATCGTTTCATAAAAATTTAAGAAACACATGTTAAAATTAATAAAAAATATATATATATACATATTCATATTATATATAGTTATACTCAAAAATTATATTTACTATAATTTTTATGAATGAACGTAATGCAGGTGATAATGATTCAAAACTGATTGAATAATGGATATATATATATTGTAAGCCTTAAATAAGTATTATTTAGTGATGTGGTATAGTGGTATAAAACATAGTCTATTATGTGAGAGATCATGAGTTCGAATCCTTCAATCCTCATAATTAAATTTTTAAATTTTAAGTATGATATAAATAGATTATAATAATTAATAATTAATATATATATATAATAATTAATATGTGTAAATATATAAAATTTAGATAAATAAGAAGGGAGGCCTTAGGAGGCGCCACGTAGGCGTGTGGATTGTTATTTTAGGTATGATATAAATAGATTATAATAATTAATAATTAATATATGTATAAATAATAATTAATATGTATAAATATATAGAATTTAGATAAATAAGAATGGAGGCCGTAGGAGGCGCCATGTAGGCGTGTGGATCGTTGTGGTGCTCCAAATCCGCATCGGAACGTATAATATATTGATTGCTAATTATCCACTTTCATTTAAAAAAATCAACTTCTACCCACCCCTTTTAATTTACACATTTTATACCCATTTTTTGTTTTTTTGTGCATGCAATTTACTTATATACCCTTCTTTTGTTTTTTCCTCCTCTCTCCTCTCTCTTCTTTTTATTCTTACTTTTTTCTTTCTATTTTTTTTCCTTTGTTATTTCTTTTTGTTTTCAGTTTTTTTTTAATTTTTGTTTTTCTTATTTTTTAATTTTCAGTTTTTTTTTCCAACTTTTTTCTTTTTTTTTCAAGACTTTCATTTTTTTTTATTTTTTTCCATTTTTTTTTCAGTTTTTTTCTTTCTTCTGTTTTTTTTCTTTTTTTCATTTTTGTTCATTTTTTTTCCCAGATTTTTTTTTTCGCTTTTTTCAGTTTTTTTTCTATTTTTTTCGGTTTTTTTTTAGTTTTTTGGTTAGAACGGTGAAGTGGTACGCAGTACGAAATATTAAATTATACCAAAAGAAGACCAAATGTGGTACAACTAGGTACGAATATTTGTATTCGTACGTAATAGTAACACAAACATTTGCTTACAAAATATGATCTAGAAGGGTACAAAATATTATATTCGTACCAATAATCGGGATAAGAATTACATAATAATATAGGTATATGGTAATTGGTATGAGAATGAGTCAATTCGTACCGATTATCTATAATATAGTACGAATTACAAAGTTAAGCATGAAGTTATCGGTACGAATATCGGTCAATTCGTACCGATTACCTATAATGTAATACGAATTTAGGAACAACAATAACATTAAATCCACTCTAGAGAGAACAAAAAGCTCAAAATACACAAAGGTAGTTCAAAAGCAACTGGAAAACAAATATATAGCAGCAAAACCATTCACATATCTCAACAATAAGAAATTTATATATTTCTATCGGTACGAATATTGTTCAATTTATACCGATTACTTATAGTTTAGTACGAATTCAGGAATAACAATATCATTAAATCCACTCAAGAGAGAACAAGAATCTCAAAATACACAAAGGTAGTTCAAGAACAACTGGAAAATAAAAATATAGCAGCGAAACCATTCACATATCTCAACAACAAGAACTTTCTATTTTTCGATCAGTACGAATATTGTTCAATTCGTACCGATTACTTATGATTATCGGTACGAATATTGTTCAATTCGTACCGATTACCTATAGCGTAGTACGAATTTAGGAACAACAATATCATTAAATCCACTCAAGAGAGAACAAGAATCTCAAAATACACAAAGGTAGTTCAAGAGCAACTAGAAAATAAACATATAGCAGCGAAACCATTCATATATCTCAAGAACAAGAAATTTCTATATTTCTATCGGTACGAATATTGTTTAATTTGTACCGATTACCTATCATTATCGGTACAAATAGTTAATCTTAACTGAAACAAAAAAAAATGAAGCTTGTGAAACTAAGAGAAGTTTGTTTGAAGACATAAACCTCACATCTTAAAACATCGATTGTCCAGGTGGGAGAAGTTGGCTGCAATTCCCCATTTGCTATCTCAGTATAACCATGAATTATGCATATTATCATACTCCAATCACATTCCCATATTAATATCCTAATTTTGCGTATTAAAAAAAAAAAAAAAAATCACAACTCCAAAGAAATTGACCTATAACTAATTCTAGAATTGAGCCAATAAATTCATGAAAAGGAAAGATCTGTCTCCTCCGAAAGAGAAAATTGTTGATTCTTCAAGATTATCACTCGCATTCATGTCCACTGAAAACATTTGATGCAGCAAAAAAAAAAAAAAAAAAAAAAAAAAAAAAACTGCTTCACCTCAACAGCGACCGCTTCAGCGGCGGCATCTCCCCTTCCTTCTGACTGCAGTAGGTTTCCGGCAAGGAATTGCAACGAGGAGCATAATCGATTATTTTGTAACCGGAGGAATTTTTTGGGCAAAAAATCTGCACAGGCACGGCGCGAGAGGAGACACTGGCGGAGATGGAGTTAAGAGATAGAGAAGCTAGATCCGTCGGAGAAGAGCTCGTCGTCGGAGGAGGATTCCTAATGAAAGCCTAAAACAAACGTCCGCCATTACTTCAGCCCCTCGCTCTCGTTGCTGCACCGGATCGAGATGTCGTGCGTGTTGCCACCGTTGCTGAATCGCGCCTTCAGCGAGGACGGCGATGCAGTAATTCTCGATCGGAAGAGAGTGGAAGGAGATAGAGGGGGCGTGAGGGAGAGCGAAATCGAGAGGGAGAGGGAAGAAGAAATTGGGAATTCTAATTTTCATAATTTGAATTTGGTTTGGGGATTGAGGGGTAGAATTGTCCTAATTTAAAAAAGTGGGTAGAAAGTGTGTAAAATAATTGGGGTGGGTAGAAGTTAATATTCTTATATGAAAGTGGGCATTTGACCCTATTACCTCTTTTATTTATCTATTTATTTATAAGCATTGTGAAATCGTTAATCTATCAAGTTAATAATGTAGACTTCGTATTTATAGTTGTATGCACAAGTACAGTAACTAAAAGTAAATAAAAATAAAAATTAGGATAATTAAAAATTAATGATTTCGAGAATTGAAAAGATTGACACTTCTGTTTATAGAGATTGACACTTTTACGAAAGATACATGAAAAATAATTATTTTATCATTTCAAATGCGGGAATATATTTTGCTCACTCGTAAGGTCTCACATAAATAGCCATTGGAAAATCACGATAATTAAACATTGACGATTTCGGGAATTCAAAAGGTTGACACTTTTGTTCATATAGATTGACACTTTTTCATAAAGATTGACACTTTTACGAAAAGTACGATAAACAAATAAGTATTTTACCACTTCAAGTGCGAGAATATGTTTTGCTCACTCATAAGATGTACACTTTTGTTCATGTAGACTTGCACTTTTAAGAAAAATAAGATTAAAAAAAATAATTATTTTATCGTTTTGTTGTAACGGAATATGATTATTGAGCAATAAAGAGAAACAGAAACGTAAAGAAGACACAGATTTACGTGGTTCACCAACGTTGTTTTAGCTACGTTCATGGGCAAAAAACAGAGAACATATTGTATTAGACGGCTAGGTTACAGATTACAGAGTTTGTGCTCAACATCTATTTGAATAGAACACACCAGACAAGGCTAGGCCCAATACGACAATTAAAAAATGCTTAGCGGGAGATGGATTCAAGGCATCTCAACACATTTCAAGTGCGGGAATATGCTTTGCTCACTCGTAAGCTGTCGTAGAAATAGCCATTGGAATTACTATATTAAAAAATTGACGATTTTAGAAATTCAAAAGATTGACACTTTGTTTACATAGATTAACACTATTATTCATATAGTTTGACACTTTTACGAAAAATACGATAAAAAATAATAATTTTATCGCTTCAAGTGTGGGAATATGCTTTGCTCACTCGTAAAGTGTCGCATAAATAGCCATTTGAAAATTACGATAATTATAAATTGACAATTTCAGAAATTCAAAAGATTGACACTTTTGTTTATTCATTCAGATTGACACTTTTAGGAAAAATACGATAAAAAATAATCATTTTATCACTTCAAGTGCGAGATAATGATTTGCTCACTCGTAAGGCGTCAAATAAATAGTCGTCGTAAAATTATGATAATTAAAAATTGACAATTTCGGAAATTCAAAATATTAATACTTTTGTTCATATAGATTGACACTTGAAAAGATTGTATTATATTATAGACTCATAACAATATATTTAGAATTATAGTATTATAATGAAGAGATTGATTCATTTGTCCAGTTAAATGTCAGAAGCACAACAATAAAGTAGGCCGGTTTAAATTGTTGTAATGTGTGGGCCAGTTGGGTTATGGGCCCAGGACAAGTATATCTCCACCTTCTATTTTTTTGGGTTTGTGGGTCTGTTAGGTTCTGGGCATGGTGGGTTGGGTCATACCGTGCGGCTTGCCCACATGAGCTTTTGTCATCTTATATTTAAGGAACATATCATTAGGACCCCTTTTAAATCATAACGTTCTCAAGATTGAGTTGACAAAACTCGATAAGAGACTCCTAAAACAATTCCAACGAGTGCCTAATACTTTAGAACAAATTCTGGCTTTGCCAAAAATAATAGTTAGGTAACAATTATGGGTCACCCCTTCATAAAAAATAAAATCCAATAATATTTAACTTTAATAACATTCTCCCTACGTCCACGATCTTTAGACTCTATTATTATATTGAGGCGTCCATTATCTTTAGACCTTTCTCATTTTTGGTAGTAAGCCCCATATAAAAATATTTTAACACTTTATGCTTTAACACAACTAAAAATATTAGATGAACCCACAATTATTCAACTTTAACTCTTTAACTTATTAACACATCATCAAAATACATTGAATTCCATGCCGGAATTTTTGGATTCAAAGATTATGGACGGAGGGAGTATTATAGAAATTAATTGCATTCCTTCGATACGCTTCCTAACTTTATGATACACTAGCATTTGCATCCGTGCGATGTACGAAAAAAAAACATTTCAATTAAATAATTAAATATCTTAGGGATGAAAAATAATTAATATTATAAAGACCTATTTATTGAAAAATCAAAATTATAATATGTTGAAAGACCTATTTATTGATTTTTGTGCATCTGTTTAATCTGCTTATCCATGGAGAATATATTTTATTGAGTCAAATTTGTCGCTTTCATAAAATTAAAAAACTATTCCAAATATATACTCCCCCAGTCTCCTAAATGTGGTCCCGATTTGACCGTAAAGGGTTTTAAAATAGTTAATTGACTTGTATTGTTTATTGATAATTGAGATTTTGTCTCACAATATTTGGTGTAGCAAATGTAATAAATATGTAATGTTAAAAGGAAGTTAGTAAATTAGGAGTTGCTGACAAGTTTATATTTTCCACAAATAAGTATTCATTAAGTTATCTGTGTGTGTTGACCTAACGGTAGGGGTTAACTCTTGAGACCAAGGTCTCGGGCTGGAGTCCTTCGTAGTGCAATTTTAAATTTTAATTAATTGTGTTAAATAAAGTATTCATTAAGTTTGTCGGATGTGATTGATCAATAAAAATAAAAAATATCCAACAACGACAGAAGTCGAAGATAAACGAAGTATAGTGATCCGGAGAATACAGAAGCTAGACATTCTAGGAAAAGGACGTTACATACGTTCAAACAAGACTTTTCATTTTAGCCAAATTCAGAAGGAAAAATGATTGACATGTTGAATTGCTTGCGTAAATAAGTAAAGAACATTTGATGTTGCACGGTGGACGTTCAACCACCAAGATAGAGTGTAGATTCATGACAGGACAATATTTGCTCCATGTTGATGTGGTTAAGTCAGTTAATCAGTACACATACGATTTCAATGAATAAATCTGAAAGCAGACGAATACTTAAGCTCAAACAAAACATGCAACTCATATGGATTTTTTTTATGTTATGAATGATGTATACACAATCGAATATTTAAATTATTTCGTTCACATATTTTGTTTCACTTACTAAATCATGTTGTCCTACAAATTTAGTCACATACCTAAAATTATAAAATTAAAAGTAACTAAATCACGACTCTTAATGAATATCCTCAATGTTCTACTAGATTACAAAACATGTCATTGTAGTATATAAATAATTATGTTGCTTTATCTTCTATTTCTCTTCACAACTTTAATTTTGAAAGAATACCTTAAAATGCTACACTTTACAATAAAATTGGACCCATCGACCATATGAAGTGCATAAACAATAATTATTTTTTTTCATTTTTAAAGAAACTTCAACAAAAAAAATCATAACCATTATACATATACAAAAATAATTAAATTCATACACGATATAGTTTATCCCGTGCGTCGCACGAGTGTGGTACTAGTATTTTGTAATAGTAAGTCCATGTCTAAAACATTAATTGTTCATATCAGATATTAATAATGTAACAATTTCAAGTTCATATACATAATAATCATAAAATTTGTCATATGAATTGAGAATGAATAGATGCACTTAACTTCTTTTTTGGGAAAAATTAAATAAAAAAGGATAGCACTATATACCCATTTGCTGTAAAGTTTTAATAAATTGCATCAAAGTAATAATAAAGGATTTTTCACTAAACCGGAATCGGATGGAACCGGCCGGTTTTTAACCGGAACCAAAATTGCCGGTTCAAAACCGGCTGAAGAACTAGAGGAACTGCCGGTCCGATTTCTGTTCCTCTGTTTAGGAACCGGGAACCAACGCCAAAACAGGTTTTTAATTTTAATTTTAATTTTTTTTTTGAAATATTTGCATTTCATGTTTCAGTATTACACATTTCATGTAGCATTTGATTATGATGTTACTTACACTTTCTTTAATGAAATTGTTTATATTTGTAAAATCAAATACCTTTTCATTATTAATTTATAATTCAAATTTGAATAAGCTAAAATGAAGAAAACTACTACAAAATTGTCAAATTTTTCATCCATTTAAAATTTCAAATTGTATTTCAAATGTGATTATGTGCCATATACTCATATTCATATAGTAATATTGTCATTTTAATAATTTAATTGGAGATGGTTTTAAACACAAAAAAATATTATTAAAGATGGTTTTAAATACAAAAAATACACGTACACATAATAATAGTTATTAAGTGTGATTATAGAAACAAATGGGATGGCTTCTTTCAAGATGATCCACTCAGCACCACAGAAGCAGAAACTGACACAGATGCATCTGAAGAAACGGACGATTTTTCGACGACGATTTTAATTTTGATAACATGTAGTGGTATCGAAAAATCATAGACGGGTACTCTTTTTCCTCACGAAGGTTTTAACGAGGCTCGTGATGGGAACGCTACATTGAAAGCGATCCAATTTTGCCTCGCATCTGAATTGGATGTTGTAATTAATGCAATTAATTCACACATAAATTGAGATGTACCTTCAAGCTCGGAGATGGTAATCTACAGGTCTAGACTACTGAAGTGTTATCCCGTTCCTCATGCTCGAATAACAGAGTGGGCGTTGAATCGAGAGCGGATCTTGGATCTCGCCTTGCACTTGAGTTGAATAGCTTCAACTCGGTTTCTTCTTGGAGAAGAAGTCGCCGCCGCCCCTCTCTCTCTCTCTCAAAGATTCTGTTTCTCTTAAGTGCGTGAGTTATAATTAGGTCAAACCTAATCTCCTTTATATAATTAATGATAATTATACCCAAGAGAGATTGCGCGTGTGTGCTTAATTAAATAATTAATTAATACACATTGGGCTTAAGTGCAAGTCTTGGGCTCAACTGAGAGGAGGAGGCGCCCACCCAGGGTTTCTCTCCCTATATGGCGCCACTTGTGGGTTATGGGCCCACAAGCCTGCTCTCTTGGTCCAAACCAGCTATTGAGCTCAATATTTAACTTCTGATCCATCCTGAGGTGTTTTGGCCACTACAGGGACCTAGATACCAGACAGAGTTGGGCTTTACCTAATAAAATAATTACTATGCTCTCCCCTAGAGCATTTATCTTAGTTAGAGCTATAACGCATTCCACTAAAGAGTTATAACTGATTTACCGCTCTGTCTCGATTACGTAGATCGGGGCTGGTATTTTTCTTAGTGCGATTCCCGTGTTTAAGAATCTTGATATCTGTTAATTAATTAGAGCTCGTCTGACTGCTCATAATTAATTAACCTCTTATACTTCCTTAGGTAATACCCGCTCAACCTTATTATTATACCTTGATGTTAATCAAACTTGCAAGACTTGGTATAATAAACATTGTGAACTCTCTAAGGGGATATCTCAACCTTTACGGACACGGTGTCTCGATACAACTAACTAGACATCATACGTGCCTCCATATTACCCAAGATATAAAGAATTAAGGTGCCGTACACAAGGCCAGTACCGAATAAGTCAAAGCAACAATGAAGAACTCGTATATGCCTAATAGCTTATCGGGATTAAGATTAAGCTACTAAGACCTGAGATCTTTAGTTCTTCACCTTATTATAAGGGTCAGTCTAGAAGAACATTATCTCTCTGCGATTCTATCAATACGTTCTACGGTATCAGCATAACTAGTGATTGAGACCCACCATTAATGTTAATGTTGTAGTCTAAACTGATAACTTTCCCCAAGTTACCTCGACTGTGATAATCGTTTATATCTCATGAGTCACCAAAATACGTGATCCCCTCCAGACGCAGCTGACACGTTAACTAAAACATGAGATAATGGATTTATTCAGTCTCAACTATATACTTTCAGATATGTGATTGTAAACAGTGGAATAATCTTTGCATACACTAAAACACTGATTTTGTTTTAGGTATACAAAATCCCAACAGCTCGACCTTTGGAATCAACATTTGATATCCAAGGGTTTACCATAGATAAATAAAAAATATATTTAAACAATCTCACTTTCTCAAGTATTTTTTTACAATTAAACTTCGATCGATAATCAACGAAGTAAGAATCATAATCAAACGAAAAAAAGGAAAAAAAAAGTGGCTTTTTTTTTTTTTTTTTTTTTTTTTTTTTTCTGGTTCGAACTGGAACCGTGTACAGTGTGGTTCGGTTTTGGTTCCCCTGTCTAGGAACCGAAACCGTGGCACCTTTATGTATCACTCCCTAATGGTTATAACCATGAAATTCAAATAAATTACAAAATTGTCATTCAAACTGATTTAAAATTGAGGATTCATGTTATATATATATATATATATTTGAAGTGTTCTCGCAAATCTAAGGTGCATTTTCTCTTTTTTTTTTTTTTTTGAGAGTTTCGCCTCCCCCTATTGCAACCTAGCCAGCATAATGTCATGTTTAAAATACAAATCAAAACATAATTTGGGTTTTATCATCTCAGTTAGTATATAAACCAAGAGAAATGATATGTTACTCAACTAATGATGGACACCTCTGTGGGCACCTTCGTCGTTTTTTCGATTTGACATTATTATGTTTGATTTTTTCGATTGTTTTATATTCTAGTATCATAAAATTTAATATATAAATCATTAAATCTACAAAATAAATAAAAATCGAAGCTCGATTTGTCTTATTACTCATTTTTCGATGTTAGAAGAAAAAAATGAACAAACCGAGCTTCAATTTTTATTTATTTTGTAGATTTAATTATTTATATTAATTTCTATGATACTAGAATATAAAACAATTGAAAAAATCAAACAAAATAATGCCAAATTGAAGAAACGACGAAAGTGCCAACTGAGGTGTCCACCATTGGATGAGTGACATATCATTTTTCTATAAACCAATACTTAATTATTAATTAACTTATATTTAATTTAGAGATATCGTGTCACAATTTGATACTTTGAGTAAAAAATACAAAATTGCACGTTATGTGCAATGCATTTTATTTTTTTTTCCTTCTAAATTTTAAATTTATGTTTTAATCAACTTCTGTATCTTTAAGTCACTTTTCAAGCACATGTATCAACTTTTGCTCATGAGTACATAATTCTTTCGACACAAAAGAATGTGTAGCGTTCATTCTAATATGAAAATCTTTTAATCTTTGATGAAGGAAGCAAATGTCGATAATCAAGCAGGTCAACATTCTCTCTCTTTCTTCTCTATCATTTATTTCCCATTTATTTATACGCATATTCAACTCAACCCAACTAGACTTTATCTGATGCCTCGACCCACACTTTGCAACTTTTTACACCCTCTTAGCTCCAACATAATATTAGGCGATAGATGATCAAAATCCCTTTATCTCCGGCAATCGAAAAGCATTTTTAGGCGATTCAATCCCTACTCCGGTAATGACTCCTCAGTCGAAAAGCAGAGACAACAAATGAGAATCTCAAGATTTACCAACTCCCGTATTGTCTGCTTTAATTTGTGTACGGTGTATGGCAACGATATAGTACATAGATTTGTACATGGCCAGAACTGTCTCTATTGTTGCCAAACATCATCCTAGACTATGAGAATTTTCTTTATCGCTCTTAGTCTAGCACGTACTTTTTATACTCTTAACAACCTTAAAAGTCTTAGGTCAGCTTGGTTCTCTCCGGTTCTCTAACGATAAAGTCAATTTTAATTGAATGAAGTTTTAAATGTTGAAAGTGATCGTTTGTTTGCAGCTCAATTAAACCTCGTTTTTCTCTAAAAAAAAAAAAAAAAAAAAAAAAAACGAGATTGGAAGACTACTTACTGATCGAAATGCAAGAAATATGCCACGAGCAGCCCCGGTCTTTAGATTTTAGTGGCCCTAAGCAAAATTGAATATGTAGGGCCCTATATAATACATATAGTATAAATATTTAAATGATATACCTACACATGATAAATGCATTTAAGTTACATATGTGCATCTATTTTGTCAAAATACATCTCCAATAGATTTTTTTTTTTCAATAGTGAAACAAATTTGCTAATGGGTCTTTTTATCTACTTTGCAATATCCTCGATTCTACTATGATCCCACTTCTAATAAAATTGGTGAATAAATATCATATGTCATAATTATTAAATTATAATATAAATTCATGAAAATTATAACATAGTTCTAACGTTTAATACTTAATTTTAAGATTATAATAGGCACAACCAGTTATATTAAATGGGAGAATTTGGAATTAGAGTTTTATCATTTAAAATAAGGTTAATAAATTCAAAATTAGGATATGTAATATTCAAAAAAATTCAATTTTTAGTTATAAATGATGATTATAATTTTTTATATTATAATAAATTTTATTTTTATGATTAACATTATTATGAAAATAGTGAAACAATTAATTTGAAAATGATAAACTGAAATTGGGACAGAGAATCTCATCCACCATCCGATAGTAGTATTTTTACAATGACATGCACAAATAAGTAGAATTAAAATGTTAACTTTAATTACAAAATTTTATATCTACTGTTTTACCTACTACGGAGTACAATTTTTAATCAAAGTATGAAAGCACTCTTCTAAACTGAATATGTTGATTATTGTTTATTTTCTTTTTAGTGAGCACAAAATTTTTAATAGAATATAGACCATAGCAAAGTACTCCTTTCATTTCATTGAATAGACTACATTTTTGTTTGGCAAATTCTGGCACGTTTTTCCACGCCTCTTGATGATGAGTTTTAAAATAGACTTTTGAAGATTTTTTTTCTTTTACGGGATACTACGTCTGTCAGAGTATCCCGTAAAAGAAAAAAATTCTTCAAAAAATTATTTTAAAACCCATTATCAAGAAACGTAGAAAAACGTGCCAGAATTTGTGAATAGTAAATATAGCCTATTGAGTGAAATGAAGGTAGTATAAAATAAACATATAAAAAATTATTCATCGAAGTTTATTTATTAAAATTATTTTCTTAACGTGCGCGAATGCACGTTGCTTATGCTACTACTGCATATAAGTACAAAGGAAAATTTTGCACATTACACCTATCGATAAACATTAGTTAGAAAGAGAGTTTTTAATTAGCTGGCCACGATCCAGATCCTACAAATCCTCTGATTGGTATATGGCACAAAACTTGGAAATAGCTGGCAAGAATCAATATTATTTACCAGAAAATCTTGATCTAATTAATTAATTAATAGTTTAAATGTAAATGAGAGTGGACTCTCACGGCCTACATGATATGAAGCCAGATTTTAAAAGGGACATGCTCATCATCAAGCGATTCTTTATTAACTCGGACTAATTAAACACATTTAATATGTAAACATATTATAAATATAATATGGTATTTGAAAATAAGAAGTTAGTTCAGTCGTGAGATATCAAAGTTAGTTGGAGAAGGAAGCTGGTTGACTAGCTAGCTAGCCAGAATGGGCGGATCATCGACGACGACAACGACGGGGGAGGGCGGCAAGACAACGATGGCGTTCCGGCGGCTGTTCGGGTATGCTGATGCAGTGGATAAGATCCTGATGGCAGTTGGTACAGTTGGTGCGATTGGAAATGGACTGTGTATGCCGCTTATGACCATCCTCCTTGGCGAAATCATCGATTCTTTCGGCCATAACCAAACCACCAACGGCGTCGTTTCCGTTATCTCAAAGGTATATATCTAATTGATCATCATTTCTAGTTTTATTATATATTATCTTAGATCGAATGTTACTCAAAGTAATATACATCGATCTTGAACGTCATTTGATTGTTGGTAGGTTTCACTTAAGTACGTGTACTTGGGTATTGGATGCGGAGCAGCAGCATTTCTCCGTAAGAAATATATTAAGATTAACTGGTGCATAATATTAGTATTAGAAATGCATTACATATGTTGACGTGTGTTTGTGTGTAGAGGTTTCTTGTTGGATGATTACCGGGGAAAGGCAGGCTGCACGAATTCGGAGTCTATATTTGGGAACAATTTTGCAGCAAGACGTTGCTTTTTTTGATAAGGAGAGTAATACAGGAGAAGTCGTTGGAAGAATGTCTGGAGACACTGTACTCATTCAAGATGCCATGGGAGAGAAGGTACACATCATATGCTTGCATATACACATTCTACTCACTAGTTACTAGTAGGGATGTAAACAAATCAAATATTTTTGGTTCGGTTCGTGATTTGTATTCGAATTGTGGTATTCGTATTCAAAAATTTTAAATTCGAATTCGAATACAAATATTTTTTTATTGATTCGATTAGTTATCAAATACAAATACAAAACTTTTTATATTCTATTCGATATTCGTAAATAATTTATTTAACATATATAATTATATATATGGATACATATAATTTACCTCTTATATAATTTAATTATAATTATAATTACTAGCAGTGATTATGCGCGTTATACGTATAATCTCTTATTTAGTATATATATATATATATATATTTTTATGAAAAACAATACTTATTATTAATTTTTTTCTTTTAGAAAATACTTGCAAGTATTTTAAAATATGAAACTGATATGCATTTGCTTAACCAAATTTCTAATTTTAAATGACAATGTATTATAAATGAACAAAATCTGTTCAAGCTCTCTTATCATCAAACCACTAGGTGGATTTTAAGTCATCAAAATTTACCATCAAAATTTATTTTATCATTTAAGCTGTACTAAATTTCTATGAAAATTAACTTATAGATATTGAAATGAGAAAGCCTTATACAAAACTCCCAAAATTTAACGTCGTCAACGGTGACATTAATCACCCATACCTATCTATATGGATAGAGATTTATTTATGCATAGATTACATAAATTTTCATTACTAATCTTATTCAAATAATCTGACCACTCAATTCATACATAAATTATTTTATCATTTTTTTTTATAGATTTACGACCTAAATATTAACATCTACTGTATAATGTGTCAATATATTAGTGATACCTATTATAATAGTATAATGTATCGTAAAAGAATAGAACATATTAAAGATATATCCATATAGCATATACTTGAAGCTGTATAAACATTAAATCAATACATTATATAATTATTTTGATATTCAAAAAGCACTTCGATTTACTTCATCGGCATGTTGACTACATTTCTTAAATTCCAAGTAAATATATTTTCTTAAAATATCTAAACTTAAAATTTTTATTAATAAGTTGGAATTATAAGATAGATACTAAAAGAAAAAAAAAATCAATCACCAACAATTTCTTTTTTCTTGACATGACTAGTTGTCTTTCTAGTAACTCTCCTATTGTCGATGATATCATTTGTGATCACTTTTTGCACGAACATTTTCTTCTTCTCTCTGATTCATTAATAATCCATAAAAGTAGTGCAATATATAATACTATGGGCTTGTTTGATAGCCTATATAAAGCCTATTATTGTATAATAGTATGACTTTGACTAATGTTTGGTAGACTATATTAGTTAAACATGAGGCCTTATGCTAAGTCAAAGCCCTCTACTAAAACATTATTTTTTCACTTATATTTAACTCTCCCTACCCCATTTAAGTAATATGGATTTGCATAGTAAAATCATATTGCCCCTTTTAGCCTCTAAAAAATATAGAGGAATGGATAATTAAAGAAAATAAAGATATATTTATAATTTAATAATAAGTACAAGGTTATTTTAGGAATTATACAAGTTAACATAGAGCTTAATGTATGCTACCAAACACTTATTATAATTCTACATAGATTTTAGTAATGCTACCAAACACTTACATATATTAGCTATATAGATTTATTCTCTACTATTTACCTTGATACTATTAATATAGACATTACTAGATTAATTACCAAACATGCACTAATAGAACAATAGGTTATAAGAGCTTCTCCAGTGCACCGGGAGCCGGGGGCTCGAGCCCGGAGCGCGCTGGCGAGCCCCGCCTCCAGCGAGCCCGACGCGCAGAAGTGAGCTCGGCTCGCGCCCTCCCCTCCCCCTTGCGCTTACGTCATTATGATGTCAGCCAGGTTAATTTTTTTTTTATTAAAAAAATTGAATTTCTTGCGAAAAAAAAAATAAAAAAATTTAGCCGTTGGAGAGCAACGGCTACTCCCAAACGGCTATTTCCCCTCCCCCTATATATACACACTATCATAAATCAATTCTCACACCTCAAAAATCATCTACACTTCTCATATTTCCTACAAAAATCATCTATCACAAAAAATTCATATTTCCTACAATTTTCTTCATCAATATGTTTGTTTAAATCAATGTTTGTTTTAATTTAATAAAAAAAATTCAAAAAAAAATGTTACTTTTTTAATTGGAAATAAAATAAAATAAATAAATAAAATCGAAATTAAAACGAATTAAAAAAAATCGAAAATTGAATAAATAATTAATTAAAAATAAGAGAGAGCTCGGGGGGAGGGGCTTGCGGCTGGAGACGAAGAGAGAACCCCTTCCTGCTGGAATAGTGCCGAGAGCCCCTAAAAGGGGCTCTCGGCTGGAGATGCTCTAACTAATCTTACAATTTTCAATATATTTTAATGAATTGTCTTATCAAATGAATACTTATATATTACGCAATACTATATAACTATTATTACTTGATAGAATTATATAATATATTTAATTGTAGGTAATTAGGAAGATGAATGAATTAATATCACTATAGTCAAGTATATTTGGCTAATAGCTAAGATTTCTAGTTCCATAAAACAACTAAGATAATTATTGTATGAATACAATATTTTATATTACACTGATATATTTTAAATTAAATATATAATAAGGGTATAATAGGTAAACTAAATTTTGTAAACAAGACACTTTTTATAATAGTAAGTATAGATATAGATATAAATTATTAGTACACCGAGTAATGGTCCTCTACCCACCGTGGGCATACTTAATATGCCCACGGCTGAGGTGACGGCATTATATTTATAGAAAATAATAATTAATATAACTTATATAAATAAATTTTATCATAAAAAACTAAATCCTACTTAAAAAAAGTGAACCCAAAAGGAAAAATCATTGGTGAGGCATTACCACGTCAGCCGTGGGCACATTAACTGTGTCCACGGTGGGTAAGGGATCAATTCTGTTAGTACACCCCAAGAGGTCAAGACCAAATACTCTTAAGGCCCAATCCAATCATGAATAATTTAATATTTTGCATGTTTAAAATTTTGAATCCAATACTGCCAAAACAAATCAAATTCAAATTGAATACTCGAATTATATAATTTAAAAATTATTTTTAAAAATTCAAATCGAATACTCAAAATAGTTTCGAATAGTTCGAATATCACATTCGAATCGAATTCGAATCACATTTAATATTCGAATGAAAATCGAATACGAATTCGAATAGTCAAATAAAATTTTGAACAGTCGAATATTTGCTTTCGATTCTATTGGTTTGCATCCCCTAGTTACTGGTAGGAAAGATTGGATTATAAATCTCGGTGGAGTGCGTGTGCGCTTGCAGGTGGGGAAGTTTATTCAGCTAATATCAACATTCTTCGGAGGTTTTATAATCGCCTTCATAAAAGGATGGCTTCTGACACTGGTGATGTTATCGTCTATTCCTCTGCTGGTGATATCCGGAGGAGCCATCTCCATCATGCTTTCAAAGCTGGCATCTCGTGGACAAGAAGCTTATGCAAAGGCTGCAACTCTAGTGGAACAGACGGTGGGGTCCATTAGAACGGTGGCTTCATTCACTGGGGAAAAGCAAGCCGTGGCTGACTACGACAAGTGCCTTTTGAAGGCTTACAAATCAGGGGTGCAGGAAGGGTTGTCCAGTGGGTTGGGGTTTGGCGCATTTACGTTAATCTTATTCTGCACTTATGCTTTAGCTATCTGGTTCGGAGCCAAGTTGATCTTGAACAAGGGATACACGGGTGGTGATGTCATCAACGTGATCTCTGCCGTGCTCACCGGTTCCGTCTCCCTCGGCCAAGCATCTCCCTGCATGTCAGCCTTTGCCGCAGGACGAGCCGCTGCCTCCAAGATGTTTGAGACTATCACGAGGAGGCCTCTGATCGACTCATTCGACACGAGTGGACAGACTCTAGAGGACATTCGTGGGGATATAGAGTTCAGGGACGTGCATTTTAGCTATCCAACTAGGCCCGATGAGCACATCTTCAAAGGTTTCAACCTCTCCATTTGCGGTGGAACCGCTGTGGCTCTAGTCGGGCAGAGTGGGAGTGGGAAATCAACTGCTATAAGCTTGATAGAGAGGTTTTATGACCCTCAACATGGTGAAGTTGTGATTGATGGCATTAATCTCAAACAACTCCAGCTCAAGTGGATTAGGTCCAAAATTGGGCTTGTCAGCCAAGAACCTGTGCTTTTTACGGCTAGTATTAAGGATAACGTCGCATATGGTAAGGATGGTGCTACAGTTGAGGAAATAAGAGCAGCAATAGAGCAAGCTAATGCTGCAAAATTTATCGATAAACTGCCCAAGGTAAGAAAGAAAGAAAGAATCATATATAATATATAATCCTTTTCTTTCTTTTTTATGTTAGTAACATAGGTGATTTGAATGTGATATTTTGTTTTTTTAATATGTCTATACACAGGGACTTGATACGATGGTAGGTGAGCACGGAACTCAACTTTCGGGAGGACAAAAACAAAGAGTAGCCATAGCTAGAGCCATCTTGAAGGATCCAAGGATTTTGCTTTTGGATGAGGCTACAAGCGCTCTAGATGCACAATCAGAGAGAGTTGTGCAGGAGGCATTAGACAGAATGATGGTGAGCAGAACAACTTTGATAGTGGCTCATCGCTTGAGCACAGTAAAAAATGCAGATATGATTGTTGTCATTCACCAAGGCAATGTGGTTGAAAGAGGTACACACAACTATATAGACTTCAATCTCTCTCTCTCTCTCTCTCTCTTATAAGTACTTAATTAATATCTACGTACATACATGCAGGGACACATTCCGAACTACTCCAAGATCCTGAAGGAGCATATTCACAGCTCACTCGCTTGCAACAAAACACCGACACGGAGGTGGATTTAGATAGGCAATTAAGCCAAAAAATGTCACTAAAACGCTCCATAAGTCGAGGACTGTCGTTGGGAAAAGAAAATAGTAGGAGTAACCGTCATCATTCACTGTCATTCACACTTGCAGGTCAGGCACTCAATGTCCCTGAATCTACATTAGACAGATCAGATGATCCAATTTCTCCTAAAGAAAAAGTCAGTATACGTCGCCTTGCCTATCTCAACAAACCAGAGATACCAGTGCTCATACCAGGAGCTATCTTTGCATTCATAAACGGTGTAATAATGCCTGTTTTTGGTTTACTACTTTCTCGTGCGATCAAATCATTCTTCGAGAGTCCGCAGAAGCTGCGCAAAGATTCAGAATTTTGGGCCATCATGTTCATGGTCCTTGGAGTCACATCACTGATTGCATATCCATCAAGAACTTACCTTTTCAGCATAGCAGGAAATAAATTGATAAGGAGAATTAGACTTATGTGCTTTGAGAAAGTGGTGAACATGGAGGTTGGATGGTTTGATGAGGCTGAGAACTCAAGTGGGATCATCGGAGCAAGGCTCTCCGCTGATGCTGCTACCGTTCGAGCTTTAGTTGGCGACGCACTTGCACAGACGGTTCAAGATTTAGCCTCATTAGTTGCTGGATTGGCCATTGCTTTTGAAGCTAGTTGGCAGTTGGCACTCATCATCATTTTCATGCTACCTCTTTTGGGACTCAACGGTTTTGTGCAGTCGAAATTCCGCAAAGGATTCAGTGCAGATGCAAAGGCCATGTACGAGGAAGCGAGTCAAGTGGCGAATGATGCTGTTGGGAGTATAAGAACAGTTGCTTCCTTTTGTGCAGAAGATAAGGTGATGGAAATGTACAGAAAGAAATGTGAAGGGCCCGTCAGCAGTGGGATTAAGCAAGGATTGATCAGTGGCATAAGTTTTGGCATATCCTCTACATTGTTGTTTCTGGTTTACGCTACAAGCTTCTATGCAGGAGCTCGATTAGTTGAAGATGGCAAAATAACATTTTCCGATGTATTTCAAGTAAGCATGCATAATTATTAATACTAGTATCATTTATTGATGGATTATTAATTAAGCTAATAATTATAGTGTGAACTAATGGAGTACTTATTATATAATTGCAATGCAGGTTTTCCTGGCTCTTACGATGACAGCCATGGTAATCTCTAACTCAAGCGCATTGGGATCAGATTCAAATAAGGCCAAAAGTGTAGCTTCCTCCATATTTGCCATTATTGACCGGAAATCCAAGATCGATCCAAGCGATGAACCTGCAGGAATGAAGCTTGATAATGTGAAGGGAGATATCGAGATCAAACACCTGAGCTTCAACTATCCCAACCGCCCCGATGTCCCTATCTTTCGAGACTTTTCCTTAAAAATTCACAACGCCAACACGGTCGCTCTTGTTGGAGAGAGTGGAAGTGGCAAATCAACAATAATCTCTCTACTGCAAAGATTTTACGATCCGAATTCTGGACAGATCACACTAGATGGTATTGACATCCAAAATCTCCAACTAAAATGGCTAAGGCAGCAAATGGGACTAGTGAGCCAGGAGCCGGTTCTCTTCAACGACACCATCCGCGCCAACATAGCCTACGGAAAACAAGGGAATGCCACGGAGGCTGAAATCACAGCCGCGGCGGAGCAAGCGAATGCTCACAAATTCATCAGCGGCTTGCAGCAGGGGTACGACACGGTGGTCGGGGAGCGAGGGGTGCAGCTCTCCGGTGGCCAGAAGCAGCGCATAGCCATTGCACGTGCCATCATCAAGAGTCCTAAGATACTGCTGCTGGATGAGGCGACCAGCGCCCTCGACGCGGAGTCGGAGAGGGTGGTGCAGGACGCGCTTGATCTAGCCATGGTCAATAGGACGACCATCGTGGTGGCACATAGGTTGTCGACGATCAAGGCGGCGGATGTGATAGCGGTGGTCAAGAATGGAGAGATAGTGGAGAAGGGGAAGCATCAGACTTTGATTGGCATCAAAGATGGCTTCTACGCATCATTAATATCACTTCATGTCACTGCTGCCACATAATATGTGATTACTATGCTATCAATGTAACCTATCGCTAACTAGAATTAAGTGAAATTGGAATACATTTGCATACTTTTCCTTATCTCTATATATAACCTGACAAACAAAATTGATAACAATGTTGTTGGTAACTATAATGTCATGGAAAAGTTTACGAGGAATTTTCTCATTCTCCAAGGGGAGAAAAAGCGCCTCATCACCTTCAAGTTATACTTTGCTGTAATTGATTAAAAAATTTATTTCATGAAAGAGGATCTCTAAAGAGGAATTTAAATAAGATTCTTCTGCCATGCCTTCATGGTTCAATTACTGCGTTGTAATATTGTCAATAGTGAGATAAACTTCTGAGCATCATTTTTTTTTTTTTTTTTTTTTTTTAACTTGAGGAGAATATCTTCTTCCAATCGTTCTACGATAGGAGTATTGAATTATACTACGATAATTCTCCGGGATACTACGACTGTCCAAGTATCCCGTAAAAGAAAAAATTCTTCAAAAATCCATTTTAAAACCAATCATCAAGAAAGGTAGAAACGCGTGCCAAAAAAAAAAGTCCAGTAAATGGGGGACAGATGGAATATGTATAGTTTGATTATAGAGTTAATGTATAAAAATACCCACTTTTTAAGTAAAACTATTAATAGTAGACACCTTCTTAAAAATATATTAATAGTACTCACTTGTGTTGTAAATAGACAAATTTACCCTTAATGGAAAAAATCCCATGTCTATTACGCGAATGCTCGTCATCGCATGAGTGTGCTTCGCGTGATCGTGCGGCAATGTATTTTTCACTATCACATGAACAATGCGTGATCGCGTGTTCGCATGATCATTGCATGATCGAGAAATAGTGGCAGTGCACGGGTGGTGGCGGCGTGCTTGTGATGGTACCACGTCTGGTGGTGGTGGTAGTGGCGCGCGGGTGGTGGCAACGCCATGCGTTGGTGGTGGCGTCGTGCGACGGCGGTGGCACGGGTGGTGGTGGCATTGTCCGCAGTTGCGGCATCGCACGATGGTGGTGGTGGCAGCACCGCCGGTGAGGTGTCGATAAGGGTCCAAACGCATTTGGTGGCTTTGGTAAGGTTTGAGTATTACTTTCTCTATTTCGTCTAAAAGACTCTCTTTTTGAATACATGTGAGGTATAAAATAAATAGCAACAAAACGTCTTGACAAATATGTGTTCTAAACACATATTTGTATGGATAATCTTGAATATGTGTCGTATGGATAATCTTGGATAAGTCTTTTCTTATACAAAACACATATTTGTCAGGATTTTAGGAAATTAATTCACCACAAAAAGACGTGGATTGTGCTGTGATATATATACACATTCTTATGAAAGGAAGAATTAAAGAAAATTGATATGAAGTTGTGTTGATGATTGTTTTTAGTCATACAGAAGCTGTTTTATTCTTGATTTGCAAATTTTCTTTGGGACACACTTGGGTGAGCCCGGGTGTATTATGTGGCCGTTCAAAAGATTGACACTTTTATTTGTGTAGATTAGTACTTTTCTGTATAAAGATTGACACTTTTATTCGTTAAATAATTATATTAAAGATTTGCACTTTTATTCATATAGATTAACACTTTTCTGCATAAAGATTGTCACTTTGATCCGGCCACACTATGTGGCCGGTCTCACCCAAGTTCTTGCCATTTTCTTTTATGGTTATTATTGGCTTAAATTAGTTTCATTTGCATGCGTTTCTTGTTGTTTCCTTTTATATAGTATAACTTTAGTGTTTGTCCTAATTTTGAAAAGTGGGCTTAAAAGCTTAACCTTTACACCATTTGGATGTTACTTTCTTGTTTTATTTTTGCTCACATAAGTAGCATCCATAACGGCCCTTGAAAAATCATAAAAGGAAAATTTTCGAACTCTTATTTTTTAACTATCAATAAAGTCGAGTTTAAATCAAACAATGTATATTACAAGAATAAATTATGTCCCATTATTTTATACTCCATTTATCGGTGGATTCAAATTAAGCTTTTTGTATGGATGGATGTCTCCAAATAGACAAGTTATCCTGAAGGGTAATTCTAAACATAGCCCCCATTTGACTCTCCATAGCCCCCATTATTTTAAAAATAATAAAAATAATAATAGATTTACAATCTTAACCTTATAACCCCCAATTAGTTTTTTAATTCATCTCTGTAGCTTGGACAGTTTACATTTATCGAAGAATTTAGAATTCATCTCTCCAAGTGCAATAGACGAATTATAGCAAATAAAAATTCAAACTTAATTCCACATTAAGGTATATAACCACTTTAAATAATCCAAAATTCTCATTATATGTTAACGATGAGTATGATTTCCTCTTTGATGAGGGCTTCTCGAAATCGGTGACTACGTCAACAAGCAAGTTTACTCGTGCAACCCGCCGTTGCAGCAACTTGGAGGCATCCATAAAAAGAAATTATTCTAAGCACCTATTAATTAAAATAATCAAACCCTTCATTATTATTATTTTTTTTTTTGAAAATTTTGAGAGATTCAACAACAGAATTGAGCGAAAGCGAAGAAAAATAATAGGTGGGATATGAATGTGCGGAATTCGGAGTTCATGTGTGATGTTGTGCAATTCACCAAAAATTGAAAATGAAAAGAAAGAATTGGTAGGCATATGGTCACGACCACAGAGAACAATCTAAGTGGGTGTTTTTAGGGGCTATGCTAATTAAATTTAATTTTTTGGGATTTTAATTTCGGGGCTATGGGGTTACGAGGTTAAGATTGTAAATCTATTATTACTTTTATTATTTTCAAAATAATGGGGCTATGAAGAGTAAAATGAGGGCTATGCCTGAATCTAGTTTTGTTATTTTGGTCCTTTTAGGGTCCAAAAGCTGTAAATCATTAACCACCAAATTAGGCTTTAGTTTTTTTTTTTGAAGAAACATCAGATATATATATATATATAATCAACCCCTTATGGGGGGGGGGTTGGGGGAATAGAGTTTGTGGCGAGAATGAACCAAAAGTGTTCATCCTCCAAAGTACAACTCAATCATCTACAAAAAAGAAGCCCACTCAAGGGGGCATATATACAAACGAGCTAATCAGATAAAAAATGGGGCTCGACAAAAAATATGCACTAAATCTAACTGTGCAATCTGAAATTATGGTAACCAAGCTGGTCCATCCTAACCAGAGACAAAAAAGGCCCTGGGTGGTCATCGTCTGAAGCTGATGACCGAGGCGTGCCATGTAGTCAGCCGGGCAATTGCCCTCCCGATGAATGTCAGATATTTTAACCTGTAAATCCCTGATCAGGAGACGGATCCGGGTGATGGTGGTACAAGTGAGCCCGGATCCATGGCGATCAGAGGTGAGCAGGGCCACGACAGCAGCGGCGTCAAGCTCGATCCACACATTCGAGGAAAGCTAGGAGACAATGAGAAGGCCGTGGTAGACAACCTGGAGTTCAGCATCGAAGCTCGAGGCTGCCTGAAGAGGCAGGTTGAAGGCAGACAAGAGCGCAGCCCGGTGGTCAGAAACCAAACCTCCACCGGCAGCTCTCATCTGCCCTCTGTCGAATGAACCATCCGTGCTCAGCTTCACCCAGAGGGCTGGTGGCGGGCGCCATAGAACTGGCGTCAAGCGGAGGGGCCGCCTCACATGGGCAGAAGATGGCATAAAGTCAACCTGCGGAGAGCAGTCGCTCCACTGTGAGGGGGCAAGCTTCTTGACCATAACCAAAATCCGTAGGTGCTGGATCACCTGCACAACAATGTGAGAAGCGAGGAAAGGAATTCCACAGTGCTTGTGGTTGTTCCTTTCTGTCCAGATAAACCATAATATAAGGCAGGGAACTAGAAAGGTGATGTGCGGTCGTGCATTGTGTGAAGTGTGTGGTGTGCAATTTTTCCAAAAGGAGAGTGCGTGTGCGATATCTGTGGTGAGTGGTGGTGTGATGTGAAACTAGTGTGCAAAGTTCATCCAAACTTTCTTCACAATATCCCCCAAGAGAAAGAGATGGGAGAATGACTCGATGTGAAAGGACTGAGGACAACAAAGAAACTTGGAAACAATACGAGTACCCCGTGACTGGACAAAGGTGTCCACCGGGATACGATGGTGTAAGAGGCGCAACAAAAAGAAGGAAATATTTGGCGTGAGACAATCATTCCATACGGCACGGAGAAGGGGTTGGCGAGGGGACCTCTGCCGAACCTCCTCCAAAGCAGAAGATAATGAAAACTCACCATGGGGGATCAAATTCCACAGCATGACGTCCCGCTCTCCCCACAAGATCGGCGTCTGGCTCAAGGAATCAATAAGTTCCTTGGCAATATGAAATCATGGGTATATGTATGCAATGCATGAACATGCCAAGAATGATAATGATGAAAATGAGAAACATGCACGTTAGCGAGATGCATATCAGGGCATAAATCAGACAGAGGGGCATCCCCATACCAAACATCATGCCAAAAACTGACCCGCCCAGACCCCAGGATCCAACGAATGTGCTGCTGGGCAATAGCTCCCTCTCTGCAGAGGCGCCGCCAAGTAGCACTATGATAGGAATGGAGAGGCCCGTGGCCAGGGAAATCAGGATGACTGTACTTGGATAAAAGGAACTGGGCCCACAAAGAATCCTAAGCACGAAACCTCCACCACAGCTTGAAGCTAAAGGCCGAGACCAAATCGTGAAGACGACGAAGCCCCAACCCACCTTCTTCAACTGGGTGGCAGATCTTTTTCCAAGCGATCCAGTGAGCCTTCCTGGAGGTCTCAGTCGAGTTCCAGAGGAAACGGGCCATGACCTGCTCCAGTATAAAAAGAGCTAGTCTCCCACCAAAATTGGGATGCCGGTGGGACCAAATTGGGTTTTAGTTCACGTCCCATTTACGGCCCAAATATGATACTATGTCCCAACTAATTTTCACAATATTTTTTTATTAAAATATTATTTATTTTATACTTCACACATATTCAAGAAAGGAGTAAACATGGCAATAAATATTTTTTCTTGAATATGTGTGAGGTTTTTCAAATTGAGATAATTCCATATAAAATTATGTTCCATAATCGTATTATATAGATATAGATAGATATAGATATTTAATAAATAAATAAAAGTACGCTTTTAACCCTATAAGTTCTAAATTAAGTTGTTACAAAAATCACAAAAGTCATCCATTACACATAATAATAATAATAATAATAATAATAATAATAATAATAATTGTAGGCCCTTAAACACCTACTCTTTCTTGCTCTCATCCTCATCTCTCGCTCAATAAAGCATAAAACTTGAAGGGGAAAAAAAAATAAAATTGTTCAGTTGCAGTATTTCCATATTGTCAATAAGAATATATATGTGTCATTCTCTTGTTGCTGAATGTTTGATGCCTTTCGATCAACATGTATCGACTCCAAATGATGCATGCGCCTTTTCATAATTCCACGAAATTCTCGACTATATACTTCTGCTGCTGTGGAATGTGTTGGCTGAGTATAACTTTCTCTCACATTGTTATTTTGCAACGTTTATGTATATTTCATTCACACTCATATCGAGTCCCTTTTGTTCATGACCTCGCGCGTAAACAATCTTCGAAATCATTTTTATTGATATTTGCAGGGATTATTACAGTTTATGATCAAGAATGCTTCACTCAATCTGCAAGAAACTAACAGCTTTATATATATGAATCCTAGATAACCATTAATTTCCAGTCTATTTTTTAAGTATCTCCATCAATTAACATGTAAAATCTAAACTACTACCAAACCTTTTGAAATAGTTAAAATCAATTTATTAACTTCAAGAGAAACATAATATGGTATTATGGTTGAATGAGAGTCCAATATTATGCAATTTACATCATAAATGGATCTCAATTGTAATTAGTAATTAACATCATAATTTTTTTTGGCAGTACTCAATATATGCAACCAAAATAAATAAATTACAATCAAATAAATGGAAGAAGGGTTTACCAGTTGAAATAGTCGAAGAAACATCAATTTTGGTACTCCTCAATTTCACCCTTTGATTCTGATTCCTGGTCCCCTTCACCATCTTCTTTCTTCTTCTTCTTCTTCTTCTTCTTCTTCTTCTTCTTCTTCTTCTTCTTCCTCCTGATTACGTTAATGTCAAATTCGACGAGTGAGTGCGCAAGTTGTAGCCATCAAACAATCAAGGTAAGGAAAAAGGAGAAGGGGAAACTATAGATTCTTCACTATATTATCTGTGGTTGGAGTTTAATTTCCAGAATTGTGATAGTTAACAACTTTCCATTTCCATTGCCTAATAGTCCTTAATCCAACTCTCAACATTTACTAAAACTTGAACTTCACTTCTACGTTTAAATTTTGTATAGTAGCACCTGCTTTAGAATGTTAATTAGTTGTTCTTACCTTTGCTCGAGCCAAGTGTTGCTGCTGCAGCGCGCCATTCAAATCCTTTTCACCACCAAAATCTTCATTGTCTATTTTGATGGATTTCAAATTTGGTGCTTTTAGGGGTCCCCAGCTGAAACTTTTCATCATAGGACAACTGTAAATTCTCACTTTTCTCAACCAAGGCAACTCAACAACAGACTTCCTTTCGCAAAAGCTCACCAATTTGGGTAAATTACTCAACTCAAGCTCTTCCAATTTAGGAAAGAGAAGAGTTCTTCTTTCATCTTTCTTATTATCCTCATCATCCTCTTCAATAACTTTCACCATCTCACGACAACTAAATATACGTAATGATCGGAGATTCACAAGTTTTTCAGCGATTGAGGATGGAAACAATAAACTCATACTTGGATGTATGAACAAGTTTAATAATAGGATACGGCCTAGCTCTTAGGCCCAAGCATCAGGCCCAATATAATTGAGCCCCGACAGTTAAGCTCGACCCAAGCAGCTCGGCCCAATTGAAGATAAAAGACTTCTTCACCAAGGCAATCAAGACTCCTACATCGACTACAACTCAAGCTCCAAGAGAGATATAGAAGCTCGGTGTCTATCCCTAATAAGAGGATCAAGCCAGAGTCCAAATAGGAGAAGACTTTGTATTATAGTCAAACTCCATGTAATTACCTATAAATAGGGTTTTAGAATAGATTGAGAGGAGAGAGAACAATCTTGTAATCACTACTCATACAAGCAATAAAGATCCATACTCTTTCCGCCCGTAGACGTAGATCTATTCCAATAGATCGAACCACGTAAATCCCTTTGTGTTCCGTTTGCGTTCGTGTTCATTAATTCCTTGTCTACGTGCATTAATTACCTTACGAAAATAAGTTCGATCACTGACGCCGTCTATGGGAAACGAAAATTTGTGATTTTTGATCAAAAGTTTTCTCTAGGTAATCTACAGCCATGACAGGAAGACCAACGCGATCCCCCCCCCCAAACGCGAAATCGCGATTTGTTCGGAGCAACTTCTGTTATTCACCAATTCCGGACTGAAATCACCACCAAATCGGACGAAACCACCCTGAAACATGTTCTACTCTTCGAGAGGATTCCAACGGTAGGTTGCCCGTCGAAAGCCGATCACCGGTGCGGCGGGAATCGCGTTTGGAAGTTCGTGCTGCTGCACGACTCGCGAAATCACGATTTGTTTGGAGCAGCTTCTGTTATTTGCCAATTCTGGACTGAAATCACCACCAAATCGGACAAAACCACCCGGAAACATGTTCTACTCTTCGAGAGGATTCCAACGGTAGGTTGCCCGTCGAAAGCCGATCACCGGTGCGGCAGGAATCGCGTCTGGAAGTTCGTGCTGCTGCACGACTCGCGAAGTCACGATTTGTTCGGAGCAACTTCTATTATTCGCCAATTCCGGACTGAAATCGCCACCAAATCGGACGAAACCACCCGGAAACATGTTCTACTCTTCGAGAGTATTCCAACGGTAGGTTGCCCGTCAAAAGCCGATCACCGGTGCGGCAGAAATCGCGTCTGGAAGTTCGTGTTGCTGCACGACTCGCGAAATCACGATTTGTTCGGAGCAGCTTCTGTTATTTGCCAATTCCGGACTGAAATCACCACCAAATCAGATGAAACCACCCAGAAACATGCTCTACTCGTCGAGAGGATTTCAACACAATCAATCGCCATTGCTACCCGCCGCCGCTGCCGCCGCAAACAAGGAAAATGATATTCAGCAAACCGGATAAGGTCCGACAGCAAATCCACCGGTTCAGGAAGCCGAAATCCACAAAGGCGAGGCAAGCCAGGCGCAAGATCTAAACCCGGCAACATACCGGCTATCTAGGCAGGAACACGCCAGAGGCCAGACTCCGGACGGACACGTTGAGCATGTTGGATAAGCATAGCAAGATTTTCTCCAGCTCGCCAAAAAAAACACAACGCTCAGCCGTGAAAAAGGACAACCCTCACGAAAAGATGGTGGAGAGCACGAAGCTTACCTCCGGATCGCGGCATCGGCAAAAGTCCCCTAGCGTCAGGATCGTAGACACACGGGATTCCGGGATCCACCAACGGGGCCACCATCGCATCTCACCTCGCCGCAACATCATCTCACCTCGGCGCGACACCATCTTACCTCGGCGCGACACCGTCTCACCTCGGCGCGATGAGGACAATTACCTCGCACTACGAAGCCATTATGGATCATAGCAGATCGGTTCGCAAGAGCCGATGAAGCTGATAGGTGCAAGCGCGAAGCCGACAAGGCCGAACTATCGGATTGGAAGGAGGATCAGAACGACCGAGGCCAAAGTCGGCAAAGTGCCTTCGACAGGCTCCAGTGTGCACCCCTGGAATCCAGACTCGTACCTCATCAAAATCAGGAACGAAGTCAATTCACTCCATTGATGAGGCCGAGGACAGAGATCTATGAACTGCGTCATGGAGCAATTGGTGCGCGACGGCACCCTCAAGAGGTACCAAAGTCACGGCCGACGTTCTGACCAGTACGAAGCCCACACTCAAGGCAAAGCGCAATGAAGACGACTAGGACGAGGACCAACCTCAGTTCGACAGAGTCATAATAGCCAATATAGGGCTCCCTCCCTCAAGGTGCTACGAAGTTCTCCTCTCTCTCTCTCAAAGCTGAGGCCTGAAGTCCTCAAACGGACGAGCCCTCACATAAGAGGTTCAAAAGGGACGAGACCACATTTTCCGATAAGGATCCGGTACCAGCCTCTAGGAAAGATTGCACTGACGTTAGTAAACGCTGCAAGGAGGCTGCGACCCTATTTCCAAGCACACCCAAATAGGTCCTCACCGACTTGTCACTTCGGCAAGTGCTAATGAAACACCGAAGCCATCTGAGCCCACCTCGAAAAAGCTGAAGCCGAACCTGCAAAAGAACCGCCTAAAGATTGGTGGAAAGTATACGTGAACGGGGCTTTGGAAAATTTGGGAAGCGGGGCAGGCATCATACTCCTCGGTCCAGACGGACAGGAGACAACCTATGCACTTCGGTTTGACTTCCCTACAACAAATAACGAAGTGGAGTACGAAGCTAAAGGCGACAGAATGAAAAGTTACCTCCACAAAGCCAAGAGCCGACAACAATACTACTTGTATTTTGAGTTGGTTCGCATCCCGAGGGGGCAGAACAACCGAGAAGATGCACTAAGCAAATTAGCCTCGTCATCCACAAGCCCTCCCATGGAAGAAGTCAAATACCGAAGTGTAGACGAAGCCGAGGTCAACCCAGTAGCTGACAACGAGCCTAACTGGATGACCCCTTTAAAATTACTTGGAGAAGGGCGAACTACCCAGCGATAAGCTTGAAGCTAGAAAAATCTTGAGCAAGTCTCCAACAGCATGTAAAGCCCGTGACCGTTCATGCAATGGGGGATAGACATCGTTGGTCCAATAGACAAAGCTCTCGGCCAATTCCAGTTTCTCATCGTAGCCATCGACTATTTCACTAAATGGGTCGAGGCTGAACCCTTGGCAAAGATCACGAGCAAGAACGCCCTGAACTTCGTCTGGAAGAACGTAGTTTGCGCTTCGGTGTACCTCACATCCTTGTCTGAGATAACGGAACACAGTTCACAGACAAGACATTCAGAGAATGGTGCGAAGGGCTTCACATTCAGCAAAAGTTCACCTCGGTAGCTCATCCTCAAGCGAATGGCCAGACCGAAGTTACGAACCGAACAATCGTCAAGGGACTTAAAACTCGCCTCGACAAAGCCAAAGGAGATTGGGCTGCAAATTTACCCCAAGTCTTATGGTCGTATCGAACAACTCCCAGGACCTCAAATGGTGAAATACCTTAGTTCGGTGTATGGAACCGAAGTAGTGATCCCGGTAGGGATCGGCCTGCCGAGCCATCGCACACAATTTCTCAGCCGAAGCCAATGAGGAAGGACTTCGAACCAATCTGGATCTGCTGGAAGAAAAGCGAGAGCTAGCCTACATAAGGGAAGCTAAGTACAAGCAGCAAGTGGCTCGATATTACAACCAAAGGGTGAAGTATCAGCAATTCCAAGTAGGCGACCTCATACTTCGAAATAACGAGGTCAGTAAAGCTGAAAGGCTCGGCAAGCTTACCGAGCAGAAGAAGTCCTCGGCAAAGGGTCATACAAGCTCGCCCACTTATCCGGTAAGCCAATACCCCGTGCATGGCACATTACTCATTTAAAGAGATACCTTGCATAAGTGGCTGAGAGTAATGTCCAAGTTCATATAGTTAATTTAGGTCATTTAGGTTGTCTTTTAGGGTCTTGCATACATCTTGCATTTGCATACATCTTGCACATCTCTCTCTACTCCACTTATGCATATTATCTCGCCCTTATAATTGAAAATCCTGACGAGGATGACATAATACCCTTTTGAGGATGAACAAAACCCTAAAATTGGGGTAAATTCCAAACGCGCGTACCGACCTAACCTTGTTAAAAATAGAAGTACGAACTCCCTCTGCTTAAAACGAAGTCACCACCTTTGTTAAAAGCGAGGAAGAACTGCTTTTGTTTAAAACGAGGAGGCGCTACCTCGGTTAAAAACAAAGATACGGCCTTTGTTTAAAACGGAGAAGAGCCTAAACCTCGTCTAAAGACGAGGTCGTGCTAATTAAAGCCTAAACTTCATCTTTGACGAAGTCGTGCTATTCAAAGCCTAAACCTTGTCTGAAGATGAGGTCATGCTAATTAAAGCCTAAACTTCATCTTTGACGAAGTCATGCTATTCAAAGCCTAAACCTTGTCTGAAGACGAGGTCGTGCTAATTAAAGCCTAAACTTCGTCTTTGACGAAGTCGTGCTATCTAAAGCCAAAACCTCGTCTTATGATGAGGTAGAGCTATTTAAAGCCAAAACTTCATCCTACGACGAGGTAGAGCTATCTAAAGCCAAAACCTCATCCTACGACGAGGTAGAGCTATCTAAAGCCAAAACCTCGTCTTATGACAGCTCTAAAGCCCAAACTTCGTCTTATGACGAGGTAGAGCTATTTAAAGCTAAAACCTCATCCTACGACGAGGTAGAGCTATCTAAAGCCAAAACCTCGTCTTATGACGAATTTAAAGCCAAAACCTCGTCTTATGACGAGGTAGAGCTATTTAAAGCCAAAACCTCGTCCTACGACGAGGTAGAGCTATCTAGAGCCAAAACCTCGTCTTATGACGAGGTATAGCTATTTAAAGCCAAAACCTCATCCTACGACGAGGTAGAGCTATCTAAAGCCAAAACCTCGTCTTATGATGAGGTAGAGCTATTTAAAGCTAAAACTTCGTCTTGTGACGAAGTGAGCTAATTCAAGCCAAACTTTGTCTTATGACGAAGTGAGCTACTTAAAGCCTAAACCTCGTCTTATGACGAAGTGAGCTACTTAAAGCCTAAACCTCGTCTTATGATGAGGTCGAACTACCTTTGTTTAAAAACGAGGACGAACTACCTTCGTTTAAAAATGAGGACGACCTACCTTCGTTTAAAAACGAGAACGAACTACCTTCTTTTAAAAATGAGGACGACCTTACCTTCGTTTAAAAACGATGACGACCTTACCTTCGTTTAAAAATGAGGACGAGCTACCTTCGTTTAAAAATGAGGACGACCTACCTTCATTTAAAAATGAGGACGAGCCGCAAGGCAATTCTTTTTTACCTCGTCTTTTGACGGGATGAGCCGAACTTGACTTCGTCGAATTTATTTTTCGACAGGGCAACATACTTTCTTTCGACCTCATCTTAACGAGGCGGTACACGATTGACTTCGTCTAATTTATTTTTTGACGGGGCAACGTACTTTCCTTCGACCTCGTCTTAACGAGGCGGTACACGATTGACTTCGTCGAATTTATTTTTCGACGGGGCAATGTACTTTTCTTCGACCTCGTCTTAACGAGGCGGTACACGATTGACTTCGTTGAATTTATTTTTCGACGGGGCAACGGACTTTTCTTCGACCTCGTCTTAACGATCAATTCTACTTTTGACGGGGCAACGTACTTTAGACTACTCCTACCTCAACTATTTCCCCTACGTCACACCCTCGCTTCTACATCTTTTTGGGGGAAGATGTAATAGGATACGGCCTAGCTCCTAGGCCCAAGCATCAGACCCAATATAATTGGGCCCCGACAGTTAAGCTCGACCCAGGCAGCTCGGCCCAATTGAAGATAAAAGACTTCTTCACCAAGGCATTCAAGACTCCTACATCGACTACAACTCAAGCTCCAAGAGAGATATAGAAGCTCGGTGTCTATCCCTAATAAGAGGATCAAGCCAGAGTCCAAATAGGAGAAGACTTTGTATTATAGTCAAACTCCATGTAATTACCTATAAATAGGGGTTTAGAATAGATTGAGAGGAGAGAGAACAATCTTGTAATCACTACTCATACAAGCAATAAAGATCCATACTCTTTCCGCCCGTGGACGTAGATCTATTCCAATAGATCGAACCACGTAAATCCCTTTGTGTTCCGTTTGCTTTTGTGTTCATTAATTCCTTATCTACGTGTATTAATTACCTTACAAAAATAAGTTCGATCATTTAAGTTTTCCAATCGATCAACCAGCTGGGATATATATTGGGAATAATGATATAAATGAATAAATTTCACACCTCACTATAAGTTCGAGCTTTTAGATGAGATAGAATTCTATGTCTTTGGCTAACGCCGATGTCTTGTGTTTAAATCCTGCTGATAACAACTCCGCCCATATTAAAAGTGTACACTTGTTGGGCCTTTTACCTAGAGGGTAGAGTTGGAAATCGGGCCCACAAGTGAGGGGGAGTATTAAGAATAATGATATAAATGAATAGATTTCACACCTCACTATAAGTTCGACCTTTAGATGAGATGGAATTCTATCAATATGTAAAATTTATGATGATAAAATGGATATCCAATCTTGCGCCACTCCTCAATCGATAATGTATATATATATATATATATATATATATATATATATATATAGGGTTGAGTTCTAGTAAAAAGCCCTCGTTGAATAAGAAATAAGAAACAATCTCACCCCTAGATTACTACTAATCTAATGGTCATTTTTAGTAGAAATAAATATTGTAGTCATAAATATTATCGGCTATAAGGGTATAAAGGTAACAAAGAAGCTATAGATTTTGGTAGTAGAGAGATTCACGGGATTTTCAAATCCAAATCCCTAAATCTGATTTTTTTTTTTTTTTTTTTGGAAAGGCCTACATCTGATTTTAAGTGCATATTATTAATAACGTTCTTGTGGTTTTAAGTGCATTACGTTTAAGAATTATAATGCATTGCTATACTATTTGTAATGCATAAATGAAAATTAAAGTAATTTATACAGCATTATCTTCTCAAAAATATTAAATGCATAATAATGCAATGCGTCATTTTTATTAATGCATTACAAAATAAAATAATAAAATATTATAAATTTTTATGTATTGTAATATTGTAATAGTGTAATGCACTTTATTGTAATATTGTAATGCACAAGATTTCTATAATGCACAATATTGTAATGCAATATACTATTATTTAAGTTAACTTGTGCATTACTTTTATATTCTAATGCATTATTTTACAATTTACAATGCATTAGATAAAATGTTAATGCATTATTTTCTATTACAATGCATTCTTGCATAATTTTTAACATCATGCATTATATAATTACGAGTTATCTTGTTTACATATAAATAATTCATTTACTTTAGATATCTTATGCATTTTTTCGCTATCGATAGTGTAGGAAGTGGATTAAAAAAATTTATTTCAAACTCATTGTTTCTATAATACTATACATTTGCATTTGTGTGATAATGCATCAGATGGCAAGCTATAATGCATTAGCAAAAACGGCCAAAATATTTACAATAATCTTTTTTCTAATTTAAAACATAACTATGTCTAAAATAATAAAAACTTCGTAAAAAAGAATTTCACATTATATAGGATTACCCAATATTCAACCTTGTAGCTCGAAGCCACTTTTTTGATTTTGATTGATGATTTGGTCTTCATAATATTCATGAAAATCATCATGCATTAATTAACTATTTTTAATGCTTGCATGTTGTGCTATAATGCACAAGACTCCAAGAAAATAAAATAAAATAAAATATAAATTGCCTTACAAAAACACACAAAAAAAAAAAGAAAAAAAAAGAAAGAGACACGGAGTATATTTCTATACGAATATTGAAAAAAAATCTGGCAATGGATAGCACGTGGCGGCGTGTTGTTTTTCAATTCAAACATTATTTCTTCATCTATGAATATGTCTTCACCAAATTTCAGTTTACAACAAAAAATCAATGATGATGTCTAACGCAGTTACGTAGGGGAGTGAGAGAATCAGGCTTAGAATAGATTAGAGGAAGAGAAGAAAGAGATTAACCTTAAATAAACTTAAAAGAATCCTCAATTTAGGGATATAGCGGTTACAAATAAAACAAATTTACATTTTTATCCCTCATTAAATAACATAAACGTTTTATGACTTAAAAAATATGTTTAATCTTTACCGTAGATCTTATTTAATGTGTGGTGTGGATTATTTCTTATTTCTTACCCAAAGAGTGTTTTTTATTTGATCTTCCATCTATATATATATATATATATATAATGAAAGAAAGAAAGAAATTAAAGGGATGATATATATGATGATGAATCATAAATTACGTACGTCGAGTCCGACTTCAAGCTGATGATCCAAGTCTGTTTCAAAAGCTTCCAAATTTGGTGCAACTATTAGGAACCCTAAGCTCAAAGTTCTTCATAGAAGGGCACTTGGAAATTTCCATTTTCCTCAGTGAAGGCAACACAACATCACATTTCAATTCGCAAAAGCTCACCAATTTGGGTGAATCATTCAAGGAAAGCTCCTCCAGTTTAGGAAATAGAACAGCCATCTTCCTTTCACCAATACCATTAATATTCTTCTTACCATCCTTAATCACTTGTACTATCTCATCACATTCCTCAATTCTTAATTTCTTGAGATTGACAATGTTATGGACTGCCAGACGGGCCACCGAACCATACTAGTAGTATGATATTGTCCGTTTTGGGCCAAGCCTGCACGGTTTTGTTCTTGGGTTCCTTCCCAAAAGGCATCGTACTAGTGTGGTGGTTGTTCCCCTTATATACAAGGTATATCTACCTTATATTTCAGATGTGGGACTTGCTGATTGTATTAACAAATCCTCCCCTCAAACAGCAAGGACCATAATTGTCCTCCCCTCCAACGATAATCTGACTTGGTACTTGAATTATCCGGCGTATTCCGGCACAAACATCCCCTGAACTCCTGAATCGTTGAGGTCAAACTGAGGGGCCCGTCCACACATTCCAGACGCAGTCCATTACCCGTGGGCTCCACACCTGGCCCAAGCCGAAACCTTCGGCTCTGATATCACTTGTTATGGACTGTCAGACGGGCCACCAAACCACACTAGTATGATATTGTCCGCTTTGGCCCGCCCGCACGTTTTGTCTGGGTCCTCCCTCGTACTATTGGTGGTCTCCCTATAATAAGTATATCGACCTATATTCAGATGTGGGACTTGCTGATTGTACTAACAAATCCTCATCTGCTGAGGGGTATGTCTCGGTCCTACTCCAATGCAGTAGGGAGTCTGATGTAATGCCATGGGCTGTACTAGACCAGACATGCACATGCTATTATTGTCGTCAGAGGTTCACCGGGACAACCTGGAAAGAGCACTGGCAGCCGCGAAGAGGATATTTTTGTTATCTTCGAGGTACGTCTGACGTTGGTCTCATTTATGGAGGTGATACTCATTGTTCTGTAGCTGGCTATTCTATTCTGATTATGCTGGAGATGTTGATAGTAGGAGATCTATGACTGGCTATGTTTTCACTCTTGGTGGGTTCTGTTATTAGTTGGAAGACAACTATGCAGGCTGTAGTTACTTTGTCTATGACTGAAGCAGAGTATATGGCATTGACAGCTGCTAAGGAGAGAATTTGGCTGAAAGGGCTAGTTGGTGATCTTGGTCTACATCAAGAACAAGTTGTGGTGTTTTGTGATAGCTTGAGTGCTATCTGTTTAGCCAAGGATCAGGTCCACCATGAGAGGAACCAAACATATTGATGTGAGGTATCATTTTCTAAGGAATGAGAAGAGAGTCAAGGTGATGAAAGTAGGTACTGCTGATAGTCCTGCTAATATGTTCACCAAACTGGTCTCGCATAGCAAGTTTCGACACTGTTTGGACTTGCTTAATGTCATGAGCTGTTAGTTTCCCGATGAGGGCAAATCTGAGGCAAGAATGGAGAAGTCTGTTTGTCTGGCATTGTGATGATGCATCTGCTCGGAGGATTCAAGTTAAGGTGGAGATTTGTTAGTATGCCTTGAATCCGTAATGTTTGCCGCCACGCAAACGGGGGTCTCGCTTTATATAGAAGTAGGGCGCACAATCTCTGTAACCTGTAGCCGTCATTTGAATAAAACTGTTCTCCGTTCTTGCCCGAGGACGTAGCCAACACAACGTTGGTGAACCACGTAAATCTGTATCACTTTTACGCTTTCTGTTTGTTTCGATTTCACAATTACTCTATTCTGTTACAACAGACAAGATGTGTAGCGATTGAAGATGATGATAATAAACTCCTGCTCCCTTGATAATTTATGATTATCAACATTGTCAGTCCACTGTAAGAGGAGGATGCAGGAATCTCATGACCACAGAATGTATTCTTATGGATTTCGAGTTCCTTGAGATTGAAGAATGATACCTGTATGTCAAGCTTAAATGGCTTCAATATTACATCAATACGGAATAAACTTATACTATAATTGAAAGAAAAATGAGTAAATATATAATTATGTGGTGGGATACTTACTTTTTCTGATTGGCAAAAGAGATGTGAAGAATAATCATCTTCATCATCATCATCATCATCATCATCATCTATATCTGCATTGCCTCCACCCGACTTGTTCTCTTTACTTTTCAAAATACCACTAGAAAGCATACTTGTTTGTTTTGGGCATTTCTTAATGCAATTTTTTTTAGTAGAGGAAATTCAATGCCTTTAATTCCTTGAGAGAAAGTTGCTAGATTTGGTAGAGAATCCAGTCGAACCTCCTTCAGTTTTGGGAACTTCACATTAATTCTTGATTCACCATTGTTGTCTCCTCCCTTCCGCAACAGCACTTGTTCAATCATCTCACATCGCTCGATACAAAGCTTTTTGAGTTGTGAAAGCCAATCCATTTCGGCGGCTGTCGAGAACAACTGCCCTAGATTGGGTAGGCGAGGACAATCGCTGATTACAATAGAGGAGAGATTATGGAATGAAGAAATTGATGATATCTCTTGTAATTGGGGTAGGGAGTAAAGCTGCATATACTCCAGTGAAGCTGTGAACACAGTAGCATCAACATCATCATCATCATCATACGAGAAGAAGAATAAGTTGTTACTTTAATATTCTTCGATGTCTCACACTCACTCAGCTTCAACCACTTGATGTTTTGACTTTTTCCAAAGTCCACACCTTTTGCACCGTTTCCCCTCTAACTTAAAGACTCGGCTTCTCGTAGGAGCTGCATCTCAATCCAATCTCCTAAACAACTTTCTCTCTCCAACCACAGACTCATTTTCTTGTCATATCTACAGAATTCTTTTGGCAGATAAATATGTCTATCAAATGTGATGCAAAATCTCTCCAACTTTGTTGAAATGTGCATGTTTTCTACAACCAATGCAACATCCTCTATCTGAATCTCCACGTAAGTCAAATTGGTCAATGTCTGCAGCTCTCTTAAACCTGCATTCTCCCTTTCTTCTCTATCTATCCTCTGCTTCGCATTTCTTGAAGCTCATCGACATCTTCAACTCTTCCAACCCAACTAGAATTGATATTATGCCTCGGTCTATGCTTTTGAGTTGTCTACACTCTATTAGTTCTATCAATTTAAGTCGATTTAATTATTTTATTTGCGGTGGTAACTCCTCAAGCGAATAACACTTCCAACATATGAGGATCTCAAGATTTATCAACTCTCCAACAACAGATATAGTCTCAATCCCTCACATGAATCTAAAACCAAAAAGCGTGGAGATTCTTTAATGGTTGTGTCATATGCGGCAGCAATTTCAGTGTTGACTTTCCGATCCACAAGACATGCAGATCTCTAATCCCTTTGAGAAAGACACTGTCCAATATGAACTCTTCCTCCAAATATGAACTCCTAGGCAATAAGAGAGGAAGACGTAAGTTTGTGGTACGGAAGTCGCTTCTTTTTCTAATCAGCTCAGAGGAAGAAATCCAAGCACAATCATTGCCACCTATATATTTTCCATTCTTACCAATGATTGTGCAAACATCACGAACAACATCATGCATTCTCACAAGACCTTCAAAAGAACCATCTAATAGTAAAGAGCCACTCTTAAGCATCTTAGCCAATGCTCGCATCTTATTCCTTGCTTTTTCCAATTCATCATGCTTTCAAATATGCCTACTCCCTTACAACAATATGTTAGTCTCTTTAGTGGAATCTGAGCATCTTCAGGAAACAAACAACATAGCAGTAATATGGATTTCGCTTGCTCTGATCTCAAGAAATCATAACTTAGTTTTAGAGGATTATAAACTTTTCCAATAAAACTTGGGATGTCTTCATCACATTGCCTTAACTATTGAAGTGCATCATTCCAAATACACCACACTCTTTTACTACTTCCTTTGCTAAAGAATTCAACTTGGCCTCATCCGAACATGTGCCAACTCTCTTTTTAAAGAGAAGCCCTCTACAGATAAGACTTCTATCTCGAAAAGCTTTTCAACATCCATTTCAGACAAAGCATCCCTATTTCAAGATGTTACAAGGATGGTACATTGTTTAGAATCACAAGGTATTCCTAAACTCTCTAGTTCGAGTCATTCCCAAACATCATCCAAGATTAGGAGGATTCTCTTCGTGCCAGTTAGTTTAACATGCAATTTTTGTACTCTGACTTCTTAAGTATCATGTTGGAGATTTTCCAAGCCCAGTGATCCACCAATCTCGACTTGAATTTTGGTCTTGTCTACTTGTTGGCTGACGACGGCCATCACAACATCTTCAAATATGTCCTCCTTCAATACTCTGTTTCTGATACTTTGGGCCATGGTAGTCTTTCCTAGACCTCTCATCCTACAAATCCCAACTGTAGTCACATGCCCATCTTGAAGAGTTGTCATGTCTTCTTCAAACTTTGTTCGCGACTTGAACTCATACGTCTTTCCTAATGGAATTTCTTGAGTCGCTCCCATAGGTTGTTCCCTGGCTATAGGATTGAAGTTTTTCTGGACTAAAAGCTCCCTCATTTGGTCAATTGTCTTTTTAGTTCTCCTGCTAAGAGAAAATCGAGCTCCAATCTTTAAACACCCTTCTTCTACATTTGAAACCTTGCTGTAGAATTGTTTCCTTTTGTTCTTTCATCTCTTTGCACTCATCAAACCAAGCGTTGACTTCAGGTACAATGTCTTTTAAATTTTCTCTTTCTCTATTGACTTGATCATGCAGTCCTTTTATAGCCAGGTCTAGTTCTTCGTCTTCATGTTTCAAAGTGTTGATGTTGCGCTCAAATGATACTACATGCTGTCATCCATGAACTGCACCTCATTACGCTTGCACGACTCAAGCATTTCGTGCTTAAGTCATTCAACATATATGACGTCATTAATAGTTTTTTTACCAACTTTCAAATTACCGTATCCTCTAGTCTTGCCTTTGTTGTTTCCTCCAAAGGAGACGAGGGATCCGTCATATGCAACATAATCCGACAACAGGCTTTTGTCACCGGTCATGTGTTTCAAGCAGCCACTGTCAATGATCCAGATAGTTCCACCAGCAGCTTGCTATCTCATCTCCTTCTTCTCATCATGCAATTAAACAGTTTTAGCAATCCACTTGAATATAGGTGCTTCGTTAGGAGTTGGTGCTCTTTGGGAGCTGGAGAAGCCTTCTTCGTTTGGCTTCTTCTTTCTATATAAGGGAGTAGCTGGCTGATACGGTTCAGCTGGCCAGTAGGGTTCCTCATAATATCTAGGATGAGCGGCTTGATAGTTGAATCGATAGGGCGGCTCGTAGTACACAGATTGGTACCACTAGTTGGGATACCATGGTCATTGATGTAGATATGTTGAGTTATCAGGCTGGTAATATTGTTGATGAGGGGTCCATAACTCTTGGAAGCCATATTGCTGCTGTGGTGGCCATTCCTCATAATTGTTATAATAAGCAGACTGTCTCCTTTGAGATTTAGGAGCGAGCTGCTTCTTTTTAGCACCAGATTGACCTTTGGAAGAAGCAGGTCGATCATTCTTCTTGTAAGGAACAATAGGTTTGATAGCAGGCTCGTTTTTGGAGCTCAATGCTTTGTGCTCCTTGACCAAGATGGCTTGCGGTTGGCGAGCTGGATTCTTTAGTCATACTGTTTTGTCAAGCAGTGATTGATGAGCTGGCTAGTCAACCTTTGACTTTGATTTAGTCTTGACAAAGGTGATTCGACCATCATCATTCTGACTTTTATCCTTCTTCTGACCAGTGAAACCAATTCCTGACTTGATGATTGGACTTCTCTGTACGGATAGAATTTCATTCAGCATGTCTTTTCCTCGATTCATTCTGTCAACTTTCTGCTATAGATTTAAGTTCTTCTCGACCAGTATTTCATGTCGAGCTGTCAGATCGGCCAGCTTTGCAGAAAGTGAGTGAATTTACTTATCTTTATATTCCAACATTTCTTTCAAATGTTCTTCCCTTAAGGTAGATTCATCAACTTGTACTCTAAGAATTTTGATCTCTTTTTATTTATCGGCATCATAAGGAATTAACTGATTATTTAGAGTAAGCTTGTACTTCTCGACCTCATTTTCCAATTTATTTCCGACGACGACAAGCTTTTTGAACATGGTTGAGAGATTTTTGTAGTCATCCATTTGCAGGCTGAATTCCTCCCAAGATACCATCTTGGGTGGTTATTCGCATGCATTCTTATTGTCAGAAAGAAGTTGAGAGACAGGTGGAGAATCTACCTTGGGAGTCATGTTAAGGTTTTCTTGGCTCATGCAGCACTCCTCTTCCTTATTGTCACCCTCGTCTACTTCATCAGCAAGGTAGCATCTTTCAGTGATGGTCAGACCATCATCTTTTTCATCATCGAGCTCTCATCGGCGTAGATCCCTTTATCAGATGACGTGTCGGAGAAGTGAGCTTCATTTTTGGATGCTTCTTCAGCCAGTAGGGCATCGCGTTGCTCTTTCAGCTTGCCATCATGCTTGGCTCGAAGAATGTCTCGTTTATCTTGAGATAGATCAGGGCACTCCAACTTGTAGTGACCTAGTCTTTTACAATGAAAATAACCACCCTCGGGTGTGTTAGAGGAATTATGTTTAGATGGGCTAGGTTTACCTTCACCGTCCTTATCAGAACGTTCAGCTGGATGATTGTAGTTGTTATTTCCAGCCCGTTTGGAATCTTTGTAGAATCTTTTGTATCTCGTCATACGAGATTCCAAATGTTCGTTCCTTCTCGCTAGAAGGGCAAAGTCCTGCAGCAATTTCTCCATTGCTGATGATTGGCTTTGAGTCAGCAGTGGGGTTGCCTTCTCTTCCACGGCTTTGAAGGCTACATCTTTCTCCTTCTTTTCCAGTTCTGGCTTCTTCCCGCTGCTAGAGGTATGAGCAACTCCATGAATACGAATCATTTTGTACTCATTCCCAATAAGTAGGTCAAAAAGCTCCTCGGTGGTGAGCTTGTTGAAATCATGGCGATTAGGATGAAGAGTAGCATACACGTGCCAGCTCTCAGGGAGAGCACGGATCACCTTCTAATTAAGTTCATGTTGAGTGTACTTATCTGCTTTGAATGCAAAAATTTCCAAGGTGATTTCAATGAACCGATTTTTCATTTGTTCAATGGTTTCCCCATGCAACATTTTGAAATCATCGAGCTTGTTGCACGCTATTGAGAGCTTATTTTCCAGCATCTCTTCAGACCCTTGACTGATGGCCTTGAGAGTATCCCACATCTCTTTTGCAATGTTGAGGTTTATGATTTTTGCGAGATGAACTTCTTTGACAGTGCTGGAGATAAGTCCCTTAGCAAAGTTGTCAAGACCAGCAATCTTTCGGTCCTCAGAGGTGTAGTCCCTTAGGTCTTTTGGTTCTTGCGTGTAAGTGGGCTAACCTGGATCGGTTCCAGTAACCTCGACATTCTCGATCACGTCCCACATCAGATAGTGATGGGCCTGTAGGCACATCTTGATTCTGAAACTCCAGTCCTCGTACCCCTGGATGGAAAAATTCTCGCTAGCACGAACAAGGGATGCTTCCATGATGACAGATAAGAATATGAATCAAAAAGAATTTTCTTGGATCTAGTCCAATTTGACCAAAAACTTTTAAGAAAAGACTTTTAGTATGCAGAGGCGATGGTCAAAAGAACCACAACTCTGATACCCCATTGTAGGTCCCATAAAGAGCTAATTGGTGTATGGGGGAGGGAATACACCAATATCCTATGATTTTTGAACGTAACACTTTTTACAAAACCAGCTCGACTAACGAGCTTGACATGGAGTGCAACCAGCTCGACTGACGAGCTTGATAAAGTACAACTCGATCTTTTAGTTCGAACAATGAGCTGTCGAACCTATCAAGATCGATCTGTTATGCGGAAGTTGGTGGTTTAATGAAAGTTCTTTAGAAAATTATTTTGAATAAAAACTCTTTTACAGCTTGATGAGATGTATGCTTGATGAGTGTTTGTTAGTTCAAGTAAAGAGATAATTGACTGAAAGTAAGGTAGAGAGAGAGAGCTCGACACAGTCAATTTTTATCATAGTTTGGAGAAACTCCTCCTACGTCCATGTCAGTTTCCGTCGAAACTGAAAATTATTTTACCTCTGGATTCTCCCCTCTCTTGTTTTTATTGGCTGAGTACCAGTCCTAATTTTGACTAACTTGTCGAAATTTAAGCACGAATTACGGGGTCATGACCCTTACAACTTTTGCTTTAATGAACTAACACCTAGCGAGCTCCTTAGTTGCAGAGCTTGACTTCTTAGCAATGGCGAGCAAACAAATCTTCAACTTCTTCAAAAGACAGCTTCTGAACTTGAAGGTTGATGATTCTGTGGAGTTCTTAAGCAGCAGTAAACGCTTCAAGAACTTGAGTTGATTGAATTCAGAGATCTCATTGGAATTAACACTTGGGAACTTCTTCGTATTTCGAGTGTTGAATTTGCTTTGATAGCTTTGAGATTTCTGCAGAGTTTCGGCTCTTAAAATGAAATTCCCGTAAAGAAAGAACTCTGAATGACTGAAGTATTTATAGGCCTATAATTTGAATTCTAGCCGTTGGAGTTCTGACCAGTGGCAGAGAGCCGTTGGTGCTGACTCATTTCTAGTCATTGGGATTCGTCCTAGTTGGCAGTCGACGTGCCTTCAGAAAGGACGACTTAAGCTATTTGTCCAAACAGCTCGCTCTAGGGAGAAGGACACCAGCTCGATGGTTACTTTAATATAGATCAGCAGCAGGTTGAGAAATGAGCAAGGATCCAGATCAATCTCTTATAGGAGAGCTCGTCCAAACGATCTCATCCTTTACAAGCTTGATTGATCTGACTATGTCAAGACTACATCTGCCCTATACAAAATGCAGATGGCCCCTATCAAACACTACTCTAGAAAAGAGTAAAATAGATCTAAGTGTGGTTTCGAATAACATCATCAAAACTACTGTCATGGATTCCCAACAATTTTCCCCTTTTTGATGATGTCGAAACCCAACACTTTACAAATATTTCCTAAAATAAGTGCATAAAAAAAATTATTATTAAAATGTCAAAGTAGTAAATATGCAGATGATGTATGGAATAAAAAGATGAATTAAGTTGTTAGATCTTAAAAAAATAAACGAACTACAGAGACATGATACATAAAACTATTTAATGAATGTTGATATTTTCTATACGAACAGCTTCAACGTAGTATATATTTAGAAGCTAAGAAAGTAAGGTATTGTGGCTTTCAAATGTTGGCACGAAGAATAAATATCTTTCTTTCTTTTTTCCTTTTAAATGGGCACAAATCTATTATTATCTATATAAAAGCAAAAAACATTTCACTAAATTGTTTTCCAGCCTAAATTATACAATCATTTTCCATATGATATTTAATTTTTAAATAAATTAATATTTAAATAAATTGGTAATGTGCATGCTAATAATTATTGTCAGTCATAATTAAGTTTTCTCATTGATATTTGGAAAGCCCAAATCGTTCAATTCCCTGATGCACCGCCCTACTTTTTTTTTACCCAATGTCGATCGATGTTCCATCTCTTTTATTTTCTTTAAAATCGAAATATACTGTATATTTTTCTCTCCTGCACTCTGAATACTCAAATTTGAAAAAGCTATTAGTTTGAATAATTAGCTCTGGAAATGAAAAAAATAAAGTTTAAATTGAACGGCTTTTATCGTCGTTATGAATGGAGGTATATGATGTTCTTGTTTTTGATTTCGAAGCGCATGAAGAACGAACGGCCCAATTTTGGAGTTTCTAGATATAGCTTTAAATTAGTACCACGACGTTCAGTTGCATCTAAGCAATTGTACAGGTTTGTTGTCTATCTGCAGAATAATAGATTTTGAATATCAATTCTAAAAGTTTCTAACAAGAGTTGTGTCTATACTTCCAGCACGATGGTATTTGGCTTGCATAATAAGTTCATTTGTAATGTACTCCAGAAGAACAAAAAGAGTAATGATTTTTGATGTGATATTGCAGTAAAATTTTATGAAGATATATAATTCTCGGCTAGATTTGATTCCATTTGTACCTCTGATAAGCATTATGTGTCATAGATTTTTTTTATGCGAATTTTAATTTGTGAAGGAACTTTAAATTTGATTTCATTTTGGCATCTCTAATCCAAGTATTGTGTCATATGTAGATGTGTTAATGTAGCTAGAAGAATAAAGTATTAAGATCAAATGCTTTAAGACCTACCCCTTACGCAATTTGAAGTTGTAAGGAGTAATTAGCTAAGATGAGAAAGAAGTTGGAGTCTTTTAAAAGGGGATATATTTATTGATCTTTGATAATTTTCCATCTTTTTTTAAATATTATTCTAATCATTATAATTATCTTTATTAACAATGAATTTACATGGGTTATTGGTTGTTTGATCTTTGCTCTTGCAGGAACTGTTTTAATTTACTTCACTGCATATGTTCTCTTTGTTGTCCGAAGCAGCAGTTATATTGAACCTTCTCGAGTATGCCTTACTTGTAGATGCTCCTTTTGGTGCCGAAAGAGTTGGTTTGACGATGAAAGATGGATCTGATCCTACGAGTATTATGCTTAACAAGAGCCGCCCAGTCCATTCACTTTCCTAACGCACCACTCAAAAGGTTTTTGCTCTACTCTTTTCACGCAAGTGTTCCAGTTAATGTTTCATTTATTTTGCTCTCCATTTTCGGCACTTGAAAAACTCTATTTTAGCAATTGATTGGTTCTGGAGATTTGAATGGGATTTTACTAAAGATGACAATTGATATCCCTTCCATGTTTTCGATTTTGGAATGCAGTTAGATAAAAATAACTTCTTATGATGGCCAACTCTACAAATGACTCTCTTTGACCTGTGTAACCTGGAGTTTGCTAGCATAAATTAGTTGCTTTAGAGGCTGAGTTTGTTGAGTTGAGTAAGAAGTTAGTGTTGGAATTTGGTCTTTGATCAAATATTAATATTCTATATTTAATTTATTTATTAAATTAAATGATAGATTATTGTTCTACTCCTAGAGTAGATGGAGGTAGTATATTTATATGCTCAAAACCAATTTGTGGTGAGTGAGATATAAATATAAAGTTTGGAGTTTGGATGAATTACTTCATTATTTAATGAAGTGGAGATTATTGAGCTCGGACTCAGTTTCGGGTTCAGGTTTCGTGGCCATTGGTCCTTTGGGCTATTATTTGGGCTTGGTCATGGGCTTGGCTTGTACCTTGGATGCTTTATCTTTTGGGCCTCCAAAATTAAAGCAAATGGGCTTGCATGTTGAAGTCCAATTCGGATTTCGAAGCCCAATTCATTGTTGGCCCAACGTGCGTCGTGTGCATGAGACGTCTAGATACATCTCTCAAATGAATAAAGATGAACACCTCGTCTAGGTGCGTCGCATTATCATCCACTTGTAACTCCTGGGGGTTACATGTGTAACTCCTATAACCTCCCATTTATGGCCATGAATGGCCATGATGAGCATCAATGTTGCATTTATTCCCCCGTGTGATAGTGCCTATAAATAGTGCACATCGTAGTCATTCTAGACACACCACTCGAAAACGAGCATCTCTTTGCATCCTCTCTTCCTTTCATCAAGCTTAGTTCCTTGCCTCAATTAGTTCGTCGGAGCTCTTAAGTTTTTTGGTGCTGCTACTCAAAAGACGAAGTTGTTTTATCTTTGGGGACGATATGCCAAAACCGTGAGCACTACCGGGGCTTATCTCGTCTTGCGGAAAGAGGGCTTTTCTCGACTCGGCTTTTAGTTAGATTATGTTTGCTCTGTTCACTGGTAATCTTCTTTACGTTGTAATCTTTATTTCGCTCGAAGGCAAGTTCGTGTACTCCTTTTTCCCAATAATTGCAAGACGAGATATTCCACTTGCCTTTCCAGCGTAGTTGAAGATGACGAGCGCTGCTTCCACCAACTCCACCACCGGTGCATCCACCACTCCTTCTGTTGCAGGGGTAAATTGGCTGATGCCTATGTGCGCCAAGCCATGGGCATACATGGGGTGAAACGGTGTTAAGGCATTGGATGGTGCCTTGGCTGGTGACGGCGTGGCTAGTTTATGGGAAGGATGTACTTGCCCTGATGATGCAAAGCATCGGGTGCACGTGCGGCACTTGGTGGAGTGTGTGCGCGAATGGGGCACGATGTGCCTCGACAATGGGCGAGCTTGGGGCACCCGTCCCTGCCTAATGCGCACTGTGTGCGGCATCAGGACCCAATGGGTGTAGCTGGGATGCCCGTGCTTACCCGATGAGCACTGTGCATGGCACCTAGCGCCTGACGGGGCACAGCCTGGCGCCCCATCCCTACCCGACGCGCACTGTGTGTGCCGGGTGAACTGTGTGTTGCTGGCATGATTTGATCCTTAGCGCAGGAGCTTGGGCATGTGCAGAGCATGCTGCGACGGTTGCTGGGGTTTGCATGTATTTGTGGGCAGTTGCGTGGGGCAAACTGCCATGTTGTGCTGGCGCGCTGTGATGCTGCCACTTAGGCCGGCGGTTGGCACCCGACGGCCAAGATCATTTCGCCCAGTGGAGGGAGATGTCCTCCACGAATTATATTGGCATTGTACTTCCTTGAGCAGCAAAAGTTGTTGTGTGCTTGCCTTGGTGATTCCTTTGTATTTCGAGCAATAATACGAGGGTTGGGCCTGGTGCCCATAATTGTGTGTGTGCTTTATTTCCGCTGTGCATAGTTGGCTTGATACACAACTTAATCTGTGAGTGAACCTCAAACATGAGTAGTAAAATTGAGAGGCAAACACGAGTGTTGGTGAGGGAGCAAAGGCTGGTTGATTATGGGGGTCGACACCGGCATAAGGGTGCGAAATTTTCTATGTGAAAGACGCCTTGTGACATTTGGTATCAGAGCGAGGTTACACTGGTTCTGACGGCCTGTTGTTACGAAAGATGATGCAGCAGAAGGATTTCCAGACCCTTGAGGGGAGGGTCGCTCAGATTGAGATGCTGTTCGACGAGGCGCTGGAGACATCCCAACAAATTTCTATCCATCAATGCATGTGGGTGATGGAGGCGGCGCTTGATGAGATCCGCTCTTCAGTGAATCAGATTGGGCCATTCATGGAAGATCAGCTTACGACATGTGATGAGGGCGTGTCGGATACGAAGGAGTATGTCAATCTTAGGATCAAGGAACTCACCGACGAATTGCATATTTGAAGTAAGTTGTGGCCGGATCTGGGGAGAGCACCTCCGGATCCAAGCTTTGGGTGCCTGAACCAAAGCATTTTGAGGGAGATCGATGTGCGGAAGTGCTCGAGAATTTTCTGTGGGATATCGAGGAGTACTTTAAAGCCACTCATGTTTCAGAACACGAGAAGGTATCGATTGTTAGGATATACTTAGCGGGGGACGCCAAGCTGTGGTGGCATTCCTGCCGGACGGAGGATGCTAGGTGCAACCCGGCACCAATATCTTCGTGGGATATTTTCACCAAGGAATTGAAGGATCAGTTCCTCCCACGCAACACTTCGTGGGTTGCGAGGGACGCCTTGCTCAAATTGCAGCATACGGGTTCGGTTCGAGATTATGTGAAGGACTTTACGTCCTTGATGCTGGAAATCAAGGATATGTCCGAAAAAGATAAGCTGTTCAACTTCATTTATAGGCTGCAGCCGTGGGCTCAGATAGAATTGAAGAGGCAACGGGTCCAAGATTTGGCTACTGCCTAGTCCACGGCCGAGGCCTTAATTGATTACAAGGTTATCGATAATTCGAAGCTAGGTCAGAAGATGGACACTAGCAAGGGGAAGGAAAAGGAAAAGAAGGGTGGTTCCAAAAATTGGAAAAAGAAAAAAGACGGTAATCATCCTGTGGGTAATAATAGGAACAAGGTGGATGCGATAAAAAGCATGGTTGTTTTATCAGCAACGGCGATCACAGCATGCGCGAATGTCCCTAACGGGGAAAACTGAATGCATTGATGGTGGATGAGTTGAAGGAAGAGAACCCTAGTCCACGCGTCAATCCCTTGCAGTTGCTTACGGTAATTCAAAGGGATGAACGGACCCAGAAAGGCTTGATGTATGTGAAGGCGACGGTGAATGGAATGCAAGTTATGGCGATGGTAGATAGCGGTGCCACTCATAACTTCATTGCTGCCCGAGAGGTGAAACGATTAGGCTTGGATCTGAATCCACACATGAGTCGTATTAAGGCGGTGAATTCAGAGGCCAAGCCAATTGCGGAAGTGTCCAACGTGAAGATGCAGGTTGGCACTTGGAAGGGGCTGTGCTCGTTGATGGCGGTCCCACTTAACGATTTCGATATTATACTTAGGAATGAGTTTCTTGTTGCCGCTTAAGTTGTTGTGATGCCACACTTAGGCGGGCTGATGATCTATGATGAGAGTTGTCCCTCCTTTATATCGGGCATATACTCAGATAAGTTAGTAGCAGAGAAAAGCAAGTCGGGCATGATTTTTGCGATGCAGCTGAAGTCGGGAGCGAAGCGTGGCAAAGCCACATATCTTGCTGCATTGGTGGAAGTCAAGCCCGGTGTGTGTTATGAAGTGTCGGATGCTTGTGTCGGATTTGTTGGGAGAGTTTTGCAGATGTGATGCCCAGGAGTGCCGATGGCCACAGACTACAAAATTGAGTTGGTGCCGGGTTCGCGGGCGCCTGCCCAGGCCCCGTATCGATGTCTCCTGCAGAGCTCATGGAGTTGAGGAAATAGTTGGATGAACTTTTGAAAGCCGAATTGGTGCAGCCATCGAAAGCCCCTTATGGCTCCCTGATCCTCTTTCAAAAGAAGTCAGATGGCTCGTTGCGGTTCTGCGTGGATTATAGGGTATTGAATAAGGTGACGATAAAAAATGAGTACCCTATTCCTAATGCCTTGGATCTCTTCAACAAATTGATGAGGGCTCGGTACTATACGAAGATCGATCTAAGGTTGGGTTACTGGCAAGTGCGGATTGCACCGGGGGATGAAGCCAAGATGACTTGCGTGACGAGGTATGGTTCATTTGAATTCTTGGTGATGCCGTTTAGGCTGACGAATGCACCAGCCACGTTCTGTAACTTGATGAATGATGTGTTATATGAGTTTTTGGATCGGTTTGTCATGGTATATTTGGATGATATTATGGTATATTTGGAATCGTTGGATGACCATGTAGGTCATTTGAGGGCCGTGTTCTTGAAACTGAGAGAGAATAAGCCATATGCAAAGAATGAGAAGTGTGGATTATGTCGGGAATAAATCACATTTCTCGGCCATGTGATTGGGAAAGGCAAGATCATGATGGATCGAAAGAAAGTGCAAGTTGTGTTGGATTGGATGGCCCCTACAAAGGTGCCTGAATTGCAGTCGTTTCTCGAGTTGGCTAATTATTATAGGCGGTTCATCAAAAGTTATTCAAAAATTGTGAACCCTTTGACGGACTTGCTAAAGAAGATATGAAGTTGGACTGGTCGGATGCTTGTGATGTTGCCTTCAAATGATTGAAGGAGATTTTGTCAACCGAGCCGTATCTAAAATTGCCCATTTTTTACCAACCGTTTAAGGTGCAGGTGTACGTCTCGGACAAGATGATTGGGGGTGTGCTGGTACAAGACGGCCACCCGATTACCTATGAAAGTCAGAAGCTGAAAGATGTTGAGACCCGATACAGCACGCACAAGAAGGAAATGATGGCCGTGATACATTATTTGGAAGTGTGGAAGCATTACTTGTTGGGAACAAAGTTCACGGTCGTGACGGATAATGTGGCAAATACCTACTTCAAAACTCAAAAGAAGCTCACACTGAAGCAGGCACGGTGGCAGGAATACTTAGGCGAATTTAATTTTAAATGGGTGCATCGTCCGGGAAGGCATAATGATGTTGCTGATGCCTTGAGTCAAAAGATGGTGGAAGAGTACGTTTCAGCCTTAACATTGGTTGAAACGGATTTCATGGGCAGAATCCGTGACTTGGTCAAGGTGAATGCTGCTTATGTAAAGTTAGTGGAGCAGGTTGAGAAAGGACAGACTAGGCGGTATTGGCTGGAAGATGGGCTACTATTTGCTAGAGGCAATGGTGCATAGGTGCCGACGGGGGTGCTGCGATGGCAGTTGATGAAGGAGACACACGACCCGCTGTGGGTGGGGCACTGGCATTGAGCGCATGCATGCACTATTGTCCCTATGTCCGACAGTATACTTGGCCGAAGATGGAGGAGGACATTGAGACATATGTTCGGACTTGCATGGTTTGCCAAAAAGATAAGTTGGAGTGGAAGAAGGAGGCAAGGTTACTGCAGCTGTTGCCTATTCTAACAAACCATTTCAGTCGGTGTCCATGGACTTCATCTCCGGGTTTCCGAAGGTCGATGGTATGGCTTCGATTTTCGTGGTTGTTGATTGATTTTCAAAGTATGCCATTTTTATAGCCTGTCTGAAAGCTTGCCCGGCGGAAGTTGCTGCAGAGCTGTTTATCAAGTATGTTGTGAAATATTTTGGAGTGCTAAAAGACATCATCAGTGCTCGGGACACCCGATTTACGGGCCGGTTTTGGACAGAGTTGTTCAATATGATGGGCAGACGGAGAGGATGAACCAGCTGCTAGAGGAGTATATGAGGCATTATGTGACAGCCAGCCAGTGGAATTGGGTTGGTTTACTTGATATGGCTTAATTCTATTACAATTTGCATCGGTCTTCGGCTACGGGGCGGAGTCCGTTTAAAATAGTGTATGGACAGTAGCCGATGGCTCCACACGAGGTAGTGTTGCTGCGATCTGGAGGGAAGTGTCTGGCAGCCTACCATTTTGCAAGGAATAAGCAAGAGATGCTTGATGAAGCTCGAGACAGCTTGGCTAAGGCCCAAAGCCGGATGAAAAAGTATGCTGACCAAGGAAGGCGAGATGTAGAGTATTAGGTCGGGGAGAAAGTGTTGTTGAAGCTTACTCCTCAAATTTGGAAGAAGATTTCTTCCAAGGCTGTTCATCGTGGCTTGGTTCAGAAATATGATGGGCCGTTTGAAGTTGTTAAGAAGGTGGGACGGGTTGCCTATAGACTGAAGTTGCCGGATAGACTGAAGGTACACCTGACGTTTCATGTTTCTTATTTGAAGAAATTTTATGAGGATCGGGCTGATTCCAAGAGGGCACAAAAGATGTGTGCCCCTCCCGTGATAAGGAAGTAGTATTCCAAAGGCGTGGAAAGGGTTTTGGATCATCGTACCATGGGCCAAAGTAAAAAGAATCGACAGACTGATTATTTGGTGTTGTGGAAAGGCGAGTTTGAAACGGATGCTATGTGGGAAAAAGTTGTGGATTTATGGCAGTTTGAAAAAGAAATTGTTGTGTATATGGAGGTGAAAGAGAAGGGCTCCTCACCATCGACGATGAGGGCATCGTCGAGCTCTAGTGGGGGAGGTTTGTTGCGGGGGTAAATCGGTTGATGCCTATGTGCGCCAAGCCACGGGCGTACATGGGGTGAAACGGTGTTAAGGCATTGGATGGTGCTTTGGCCTAATGATGGCGTGGCTAGTTTGTGGGAAGGAAGTACTTGGCCTTCATGATGCGGAGCATCAGGGTGCACGTGTGGTACTTGGCGGAGTGTGTATGTGAGTGGGGCATGACGTGCCCCGACAATGGGTGAGCTTGGCGTCGAGTGCACTGTGTGCGGCACTTGACACCCGACGGGCGCAGCTGGGCCGTCCCTACCCGATGCATGTTGTGTGTGGCATCGGGCCCCAACAGGCGTAGCTAGGACACCCGTGCTTACCCGATAGGCACTGTACGTGGCACCTAGCACCTGACGGGGCGCAGCCTGACGTCCCGTCCCTACCTGATGTGCACTATATGTGTTGGGTGAACTGTGTGTTGCTAGCGGTATTCAATCCTTGGCGCGGGAGCTTGGGCATGTGCGGAGCATGCTGCGACGGTTGCTGGGAGCTACGGGCAGTTGCGCGGGGCAAACTACCCGTTGTACTGGCGCGCTGTGATGCTGCCTCTTAGGCCGGCAGTTGGCACCCGACAACAAAGATCATTTCGCCCAGTGGAGGGGGATGTCCTCCACGAATTATATTGGCATTGTACTTCCTTGAGCAGTACAAGTTGTTGTGTGCTTGCCTTGGTGATTACTTTGTATTTTGAGCAATAGTACGAGGCTTGGGCGTGGTGCCCGTAATTGTGTGTGTGCTTTATTTCCGCTATGCATAGTTGGTTTGATACACAACTTAATCTGTGAGTGAACCTCAAACATGGGTGGTAAAATCGAGAGGCAAACACGAGTGTTGGTGAGGGAGCAAAGGCTGGTCAAATGTGGGGGTCGACGCCGGCATAAGGGAGCAAAATTTTCTACGTGAAAGACGCATTGTGACACCTTCTATCGTGTCCTCGACGTTGCCATCCACGATGTCGTCAACCATTTCTTCGATTGTTCCATTGCTAAACTTCACTACTGCATTGACAATGAACTCCAATACTGGCGGTTCAACCGGAGGCTTAACTTTGCCTTCTTCAAGCTCGTAGATTTGGAATAACCTATTTCTGTCAAGCGGTGGTTCCTCTTCTAGCGGCACCATGGGTCCCACTTTTGGTGGGACTGTTGGTTCCACTTTTAGTGGAACTATTGGAGCCTCTTTTATGGGCTCGAATGTGGGGGGGGCTATCTTGACAGCTAACTACATACTGAACAAGATTCCACTCAAAGGTAAGGATGTAAAGCCTTATGAGTTATGGAAAGGTAGGAAGCCTTTGTATAAATATCTCAAAGTGTGGGGGGTGTTTGGCGAAGGTGGAAGTGCCTCTACCTAAATAAGTTATAATTGGCCCGAAGACGGTTGATTACATCTTTATTAGTATGCGCATAACAGCAACGCCTATTGTTTTGTTATCCATAAGTCGGAAGTATCCGACATGACTGTGGGAACAATGATTGAGTTAAGGAATGCAATATTCTTTGAACGTATATATCTTTGTAAAGATAATGATAGAGTAGAAATCAATTCTAGCAATAAAATTGAAGGTGAAGCCATTAGTTCAAAATCCAAGGATGAAAAACCTAAGTCACGCAAGCGACAGAGGTCTAATCTGGAAGATAGTAAACTAAAGAAATTTGGTCCAGATTATGTATTGTTCATGTTGGATCAAGAACCAACGATGATCAAAGAAGCTTTTACTAGATCGGACAGTACGCTTTGGAGAGAAGCGGTACAAAGTGAAATTGATTCCATTAGGCAAACCCACACTTGGGTATTGGTTGATTTGCCCGAAGGTTGCAAGGCCTTAGGATGCAAATAAATCCTTAAAAGAAAATACAAGGGAGATGGATCAATTGATAAGTACAAAGCCCGTTTGGTAGTCAAAGGGTTTAAACAAAAGGAAGGTGATCACTCTACTTTTTGAGGGTAGAGAGAGAGCAATAATAATCGATGTATTACAATTGAGTCGAATCCACAAGGAATGTTATGGCGTAAGAATTTCAAGTAGTAATCTAGCTATCTAATCACTATTCAAGCTATCAACTAACATGTTTTTGTGTTTTTATCAAATAAGAAATGAAAATGACTTGTTAACTTCAAACTAAAGCAGATAAACTAACAAGTAAACAAGTGATATAAACTCAATAAGAGACAAGCGTGATTCCAATTATACTTCGATTAGGCTTAAGTGATAGGGATATATGACTTTAACTAGAATTAGTCATTTTAATTCAATTTCATGCGGGAAACCTCCTAAGTATGATTCACTCAACTCTCATTGCAATGAAATCAAGTAGATTAATAAAAAGCCTAATTCCTACTAAGATATCAAGCAATTCATTAACTCCCAATAGCTTATGGAGTTCTTTAGCCCTACTATCACTAGCATGCAAATATCTTGATCCTAGAATCTAATCCAAGCCTTCTAAGCATTAGATCAAACACTTGATATGCAACTATGGTGATCAAGCATAATTACATAATAAAACATAGCCCCAAGAGAAATGAACATGAAATTAAAAGGTAAATTCATAGATTAGAGCATAATCCCATCACTTATCCCTAATCTACATATAATTGGAATCATAAAGAGATATAGCTAGACATGATCAAAGAAAATAAACCATAAGAAATGCATAAAACCATAATCAAAAGATAGAGAATTCAATAAGGAAGAATAATATGGTCTTGAATCTTCAATCCACAAAATAGAGCTCCACAAATCTTGAAAATACCAAAGTAGAAAGTCTAAATCTAATTTAGGGTTCTAAGAATGTTAAAGTATGAAAAGATATCCAAATGGGGGTGAATTTAGGGGTTAAATACATCAAAAACCGAGTTTAGGACGATTTGGACCGAGTTCGGACGAACCAAACTCGGTCTTAAGTGGAGAGGGCGGACTACCGGCGGCCTGGTGGGTCACCGGACTGGGCTGCCGAAGTTGCTATGGCTAGGTGGCGGTCCAGAGCTGGTTCCCGGCGGCCCATTGGGTCGCTGGCTGGGCCGCCGGTCTTCCTTCTCCTTGCGCAACTTTGCCATTTTTGCTCGTTCTTTCTCGTCCGAACTCCGATTCTCAATCCGCTTTTTGCTATGGCTTCCTAAAAAACCCCTCTTCAATATGGAGTAGTTTAATTGGCCAAATAAGTTCTTTATTATTCTTGCAAAAAGCATAAAAAGACTCGAGAAAACAAGGAAAACATGAATGTAATCAAACTAGTGAAACCCTAATCATATCACTTGAAATGTCACATATGTAAACATGAGTTTCATTCTAATTAAACTCAACATGCACATAAAATATGTGTTAATCAGAAGGGTATAATTATTTCGATACCTACGCACCTGTAACAAGGATTACATCCATTCGTGTGCTTCTCGCGATTGATGCCTTGTACAATCTCGAGATACACCAAATAGATGTGAAAACTGCTTTTTTCTATGGAGATCTAAAGGATGAAATCTATATGGAACAACTGGAAGGATTTGTAGAACCAAGTCAAGAGAATAAGGTTTGCGAACTGGTTAAGTCCCTCTATGGATTGAAACAAACGCCACTTCAATGGCACTTGAAATTTGATAATGTGATATTATCAAATGGGTTTAAGATAAACGAGTGTGATAAATGTGTTTACATTACGAACACGAATAATGGGTATGTTATTATGTGTCTTTATGTAGATGACATGTTAATCATGGGTAGTAATATCCGAGTGATTAACGAAATGAAAAGCATGTTAAAGAGGAACTTTGACATAAAAGACTTGGGTTTAGCAGATGTAATTCTTGGAATGAAAATTCTAAGGAAATCCGATGGGATTGTCTTGTCACAATCTCACTATATTGAGAAAGTGCTCAAGAAATTTAACGCTTTTGAAAGTGTGCCCGCGAAAACCCCGATAGAACTTAATGTTCATTTGAGCAAAAACTGAGGTGAGTTGGTTGCTCAAGAAGAATATGCTCGGGTCATATGGTATTTAATGTATCTTACAAATTGCACTGAACTCGACATAGCATGCGCCGTGAATAAATTGAGTCGGTACACGAGTAATCTAAGCAATGAACATTGGAAAGCTCTTATACGAGTTTTGAGATACTTGAAGTATACTCAAAGTCATGGGCTACATTTTTCGAGATACCCCCCGGTACATGAAGGGTACTATGATGCGAATTGGATTTTGGACGCGAAAGATTCACTTTCTACAAATGGATTTCTGTTTACTATTAGGGGTGGAGCTATTTCGTAGAGGTCTACAAAACAGACGTGTATAGCCCGATCCACCATGGAGTCTGAATTTATAGCTTTAGACATATCTGGTGAAGAAGCCGAGTGACTAAGAAACTTTCTTGAGGATATTCCATGTTGTGAGAAACCACTGTGATGAGCCCAAATTTATGCTCTATTTTTTGTATGTTTAAGTCGGCATTTAGGTATAGTAAAGTCTATTTTACATAGTATCTTGTGCTTGGGAGGGCAAATTCTATATTCAGGTACTTTGGGCAAGAAGCAAGGGAAATTGGGCAAGTTCTGGAGCTGATTGGGCAAGTAGGAAGAAGGGCAGAAAAAAAACAATGGGCCGAGCTGTGAAGAGTGATCGTGGGCTGTACAATGACCAGCACGGGCTAGGGTTGAAGTATTGGATGAGGAAGAGCTTATAAATAAGGAGATTTGCCTCAAGATTCTTTCCTTATTGAAGCATGAGCAAGTGTGGAAACAATCTGCGCAAGAAGGCAAGTTCACCGAGCAACCCTAGCGACCGTCAACCATGGGCCTGGTCCACGAACCAATCTACGAGTATAAATATGCAAGCATTCATTTCAAGGAGACACACGGAGCTGCATTGTATACTTTCCCATTTATGCTTTCATTTCAAGTGTTTTGAGGAAGAACAAGTCCTACGGGCAATTTACTATTTTTTATGCTTTGATGTTTATGGCCGACGTTGGAGTCCACCCTGTTTTGGATATTGCTTTTTATTAATCTATTTCAAGTACTTAGTTTATCTATGTCTTCTTATTATTTATTTTTTATTTACTTTCGAAGCATGCTGGGCTAGATCTATAAGCTCGTCTTGGGCAAGATGAATTAACTACAATGTAACTTGAACACTTGTGAGGTCATGGGTTCGGGCTTAATAATATATGCATGTGTTCCCGAGTTGCTAGGTTCTGATTCCTAATTCATGTTGGGTTTGGTTGGGTATTCGGCCAGTATCAAATCGAGTCAAGCATGATTATAAATAATAAATGGGTAACAAGTGTAGAGAGATCTCACTCCATATAGTATGAACTACCACAAGCGTATGTGGTCGTAGGTTCATTAACCTGCTATTGGCTATTCCGGGTTCACCATAAATCATAATGTTGCTTAGGCAAAGGCATGACAACTAGTACTTGCATGTTAGAGTCTAAGTTAGGGAGTGCATGGTGGAGGTTTCATCATAGTAACTCTATGCGGTAAGGGTAAATTGAGGCATGCTGGTCAGGCACGTGACGTGTGACAATAAGGGGTCTTGACCAGGATGACCTATAACTGGATGATGCATGTATGTGTGAATATATTAAGACCCGTGATCAAGTCAAGTTATGAGTAGTTAAGAAGTCTGCCCATGGCGAGTTTACCTTTTAATCATTGTTTTACTATTTGCTTTTATTCATTTCTTTTATTTCCGTGTTAAGTTGTGATCGTCTTGGGCAAGGCCCACCCCTTTAAAAGTGATAATTAAACATGAAAGGATTACTAAACCAACTCCTCGTGGGATTGACCATGTGATTACCACTACTATACTAGTTATAGGAGCCTGGGCATAGGCATTATAAATTTATTGATCGCGGCAAAATGACGGTCGCGTCAATTGGCGCTGTTGCCGGGGAGTTACGTTATTAGTAATTCTTTCACTTTCCATTTTTCAGGTGCGAGACTAGTGCATGCACTTGAAGAATCAAGGCTTCGAGGAAGAACTACTGTTTGACCCTGAAGTCGAGAGGACTGCAAGGCTGAATCGTGCACAAAAGAGACGCCTTGATCAACGAGCTCGTTGGGAATAGGAGGGAGATCGAAGAAGGATGGGAGACGTAAATGGAGTTAACAATAATGGAGCCAACAATAACAACAACCCTCCACATCCTCCTCTGGCTGAGCGGACTTTACGGGAAATGGTTTCCCCGGACAATGTAAATCTGCATCCCTTGGGCATAACACTACTCGTGTCCATGGACGTAGACTGGGAACTGAGGCATACCTTCCTACAAATATTGCCTAAGTTCAGTGACATGCCTAGAGAGGACCCCAAACGCAACCTCCAGGACTTTAAGATGACTTGATGTACGATCAGGACACAAGGAACCATGGGGGAATACATCAGACTACTACCCTTTCCCTTCTCACTGCAAGAAGGAGCTCGAGAATGGCTGTACACATTGTATGAGGGGACAGTCATAACTTGGGCACAGATGCAACAAAAGTTCCTTGAGAAGTACTATCCCACTGCCCGAATTCAAAACATGCAGAAAAGAATCAGCTCGATCAAGATGGATGCCGGGGAAACTTTCTATGACTACTGGGAAAGGTACAAGCAGCTACTAGCCAAGACACCACAACATCAAATCCCAGACCACGATTTGATTCAATACTTCATGATGGGATTAAGAGCTCAAGATAGGGCATGGGTTAACGCGGCTTATGGAGGATCAGTTCTGAACAAGTTGCCCAGCCAAGCATTCAAGTTGTTTGTGGACATGGCCGAGGAATCAAGAGATGATCAAATGGAACTGCCCAAGGGGGCAGTAACTGGTACTTTGACAGCATCAGACACCAAGCTGGACAAGATGTGCTCAATCTTAGAGAAATTGGTGATGAATACAAGCGGGCATTAGAGGAAGGCTGTGCGAGCTTATCAGCTATGCTTCGCCACCACACACGCAACAGATGAGTGCCCTAACCTTGCCATGGAGGAGGTCAAGATACTTAGGCACAACCCAGGAAATGGTGGTAATAGAGGCAATGGGCACAGGAAGTATGATCCGAACTCTCAATTCTATAATCCAGGGTGGAAGGATCATGAGAATTTCAAGTATAGCAACAACAATTACCTTGGCCCGAAACCTCAATTTCAACAGTCGCAACAGCAAGGGCAAGCTCCGCACCAGCAGAGATTTTCACTGTCTGATATGGTGAATACCATGGCCAGCGAGAACGTCAAAAACTAAGCAGAAAACGAGAAGTTCAAGCAGGAGACAAGAATGGTTTCCAAAGTCTGAATGCCCAGATAGCCCAGCTTATCCAAGTGGTAAGCAAGATGGAAAAGAAGCAGGGCGAGCTACCTCCTCAAGTTGAGATCAACAAGGAACACTGTAACTCCATCACCACAAGGAGTGGATTGAAGTTGCCCGAGAGGAAGATGCTGGTTGATGGAGCAGAAGAGGAACATGAGGAGATGGGATTGCCCAAGCAGGACAAGTCAGATAATGCCTTAGAAAAAAAAAGAACATGTGGTACCTAGCCCCTACAAACCCAAGGCACCTTTTCCAGGAAGGTTGGCCAAGACCAGAGAAGCTGAAGAGATGAGCGAGATGTATAAGATTTTCAAGAAAGTGGAGATCAACATTCCACTACTCATAGCAATGCGCTCTATGCCCAGATGCGGAAAGAATTTTAAAAGAGCTATGTACGCGGAAGGTCAAGTTTACCGACAATGCCAAGTTTAGGAGAGCAGGTGACGACAGTCTTGGGCAAGGAGATGCCACCCAAATGTGGAGATCCAGGGATATTCTACATTCCCTGTGTGATCGGGACGATGAAGATTGAAAAGGCCATGTTGGATCTTGGGGCTTCGATCAATGGCATGCCTCTATCTATGTACTAAGATCTCAACATAGGACCTCTAAAGCCCACACGAGTGGTAATTTAACTGGTGGACAGGTCCAACGTATACCCCGAGGGCATACTCAAAGACGTTTTGGTCAAGGTGGGGGACCTGATCTTTCCGGCTGACTTCTACGTACTGGACATGAGAGGATCTTATCAGAAGTCACCAGTGATGCTGTTGGGCAGGCCGTTTCTAAAGACTGCACGTACAAGGATCGATTGTGTCACAGGCAAGCTGACATGCCAATTTGCTAGGGAAACTGTCACCTTCGATATTTTCAAGTCAGAGAGACACCCTCGAGACACGAAGATGGTGGATTACGTGGACATGGTGGATAACATCCTGGAGGATTCCTTGACCAAGATCGTATCAAGCGACATACTAGGTACCGTGATCCAAAGAAGCATATTAGATGAGGAGGAATGCCCGAGAGAGGTGAACCAGCTAAAGGCAGAGGCAGACCAAAGGCAGTATTTTGTGGAGGAATTGCCCAAGATACAGAATGAAGAGAAATTGGTGCCTTCACCAATTAAGGCACCAAAGCTGCAGTTGAAGTCTCTGCCCAAGCACTTGAAGTATATTTTCCTGGGGGAGAAAGACACATTGCCCATAATCATCAGTGCCGATCTAAGCATTTCACAAGAGAAACAACTGAAGGGCATGATCCAGAAGTATAAGAAGGCCATCGGGTGGGACCTTGGCCGACATTAAAGGCATAAGCCCAACCATGTGCCTTCATCATATTTTATTGGAGGAAGAAGCAAAACCGGTCTGTGATCAGCAAAGGAAGCTCAACCCAGCATGAAGGAAGTGGTATTAAAGGAAGTCTTGAAGCTACTTGACCAGGACAAAATATACCCAATTTCCGACAGCAAATGGGTCAGTCCGGTCCATGTTGTGCCCAAGAAGTCAGGTATACAAGTGGTTGAGAAAGAGAATAATGAGATGGTGGCCACCCGACTTCGAACAGGGTGGCAGGTTTGCATTGACTATAGGAAGCTGAACAAAGTAATGAGGAAGGATCACTTCCCCTTGCCCTTCATCGATCAAATACTGGAGAGATTGACCGGAAACGAGTACTTTTGTTTCTTGGATGGGTACTCAAGCTACATGCAGATCAATGTTGCCCCAGAAGACCAAAGCAAGACTACATTCACATGCCCCTTTGGCACATTTGCTTATCGAATGATGCCTTTTGGGCTATGTAACGCTCCTGGGACTTTTCAGCGTTGCATGATGAGTATTTTCTCCGATCTCTTGGAGAAAAGTATCGAGGTCTTCATGGATGATTTCACGGTATATGGAAAAAGCTTTGACACTTGCTTGGTTAACCTGGAATAAGTGCTAGAACGTTGTGTTGAGAAGAATCTCGTACTCCAAAACGAGAAATGCCACTTCATGATCAAGGAGGGGATAGTCCTTGGGCATGTAATATCTGGAGGAGGAATAGAGGTGGACAACATCATTTCCACACTGCCTTATCCAAATTCAGTCAAGCAGTTAAGAGGATTCCTTGGGCACGCGGGTTTCTACCGCCGATTTGTGATGGACTTTGAAAAAATCACACAACCTATGACGCGATTATTGTAAAATGATGTGCCATGGGAATTCAATGAGGAATGCAAGGAGGCGTTCCATGTTCGAAAGGAGAGATTGGTCACAGCCTCTATCATACGCCCACCCGAGTGGGGTATGCCCATTGAGCTGATGTGCGATGCAAGAGGCTATGCCGTGGGGGCTGTGCTAGGGCAAAACGTAGGGAAAGAGAATTTCGTCATATACTATGCCTTGAAGACCCTCAATGCTGCCCAAAGCAACTATTCCACCACCGAAAAGGAGCTCCTTGCCATAGTGTTTGCCTTCGAGAAGTTTCACTCCTATCTTTTAGGGAGTAAAACTATTGTCTACATGGACCACTCTGCAATCAAATACCTCATGACAAAAAGGAGACAAAGCCCCGTTTGATTAGGTGGATACTCATCCTTCAAGAATTCGAAATGGAGATCAAGGAGGAAGGAAAGCAAAATCTAGTGGCATATCATCTTAGCCAAATACTAAAGCAAGATGATGGCTTGCCCATAACAAAAGCCTTCCCGGATGAACATTTATATGCAATCCACACGGTCAAGGTGCAGGAGCCATAGTATGCAGACTTGGTCAACTACTTGGCTATAGGCGAAATACCCAAGGATATGGAAGCTTACCACAGAAACAAGTTGGTGAGGGAGTCCCGACACTACATTTGGGATGAACTCTATTTGTGGAAGCATTGTTCGGATCAAGTGATAAGAAGGTGTGTGCCCGAGGAGGAGCATAATAGTATTTTAGAGCATTGCCATGCCAAGGAATGCAGAGGACACTTTAGGCACAGACGCACTGCAAGGAAGATTCTTGATTGTGGGTTATACTGGCCCACACTCTTCAAGGATAGCTATGAATGGGTAAAGACATGCGATAAGTGTCAACACGAATGGAACATAGGAAGAAAAAATGAGATGCCCCTCATGCCCATACTACCAGTCGAGATTTTCGACGTATGGGGAATCGATTTCATGGACTCCTTGCCCATATCTAAAGGGAATCAATACATTCTCTTAGCGGTGGACTATGTGTCTAAGTGGGTGGAGGCAAAGGAACTCTCAAGGAACGACTCTCGAGTGGTTGTCACCTTTTTTAAGTCAAACATATTCTCAAGATTCAGCGTGCCCAAGGCATTAATTAGTGATCGAGGTACACACTTCTGCAACAGCACGGTGGAGGCCTTAATGAAGAAGTATGGGGTGCACCACAAGCTAACCATAGCTTATCACCCTCAGGACAATGGGCAAGTCGAGCTATCCAATCAAATTATCAAAAGCATCTTGAGAAAGACAATTGGAACATCAGGCAAGCAGTGGAGTTCTAGGCTTGATGATGCCCTATGGGCATATAGAACTGCCTATAAGACACCATTTGGGATATCTCCTTATCGCATGGTATTTAGAAAGGCTTGCCATCTGCCCATGGAGTTGGGACACAAAGCATACTGGGCAGTGAACAAAATGAACTATGATTGGGATCAAGCTGGGCAAGATAGGAAGCTAAGTTTGCAAGAACTTGAGGAAATCCTTCTCGAAGCATATGATAATGTTGCCATCTACAAGAAGAAACTCAAGCGAGCCCATGATGAGATCATTCAAAGGAAAGAATTTGAGCCTGGGCAATTGGTACTTCTCTACCAATCGATTTTCAAACTGATGTCAGGCAAGTTCACCACCAAGTGGTGTGGACCATTCGCTGTGGAAGCTCAGCATGCAAATGGAGCAGTTGAAGTTCGCGACTTGGTCAAGGGAAACGTGTTCAAAGTGAATGGTCAGAGGCTGAAGATCTACCAAGGTCGCGAAGAAATGGAAAGGGAGGACCGTGAGGTCCTTGAGCAAGAAGAGCAATAATTGAGGTACCACGTCGTGCCCACGTCGATAACTAAGGCGTTGACCAGGAGGCAACCTGGTATGTTTTTCTTAATTTTTATTTTAGTATCAGTAAGTGTCGGAGAAAGCATCTATGCACTCTGGACACTTTGCTTAAGGCAAAGTGTGTGTGTGGGTACGGCCTCCCTATCCATTTTTTTTATTCCATTTTGATTTATTGGATCAATCTCTACACACCTTGCCTTGTGTGTGGGGGAGATCAGTTTTTATTTTGAGTCGCACTAATAAACCCCAAAAGGGTTGTCTTTCTCTCAAGGAAGTTCTGTGTTTTCTGTCTTTGCAGCGCCAGGGCAAGGTGGTACCGGATGATGTGCTTGGGCACGGGGGCAGTTGAGAACGGATAAGGAAAGAAATCTGTCAAGATTTCAATCAAATCACACGTCTAATTTGTGCATAACGTGTACCCTAAGTTTAGCCCCAACTTCCCATAACCACCATCATCACCCAAATTTGAAATTCAAATTAAAAACATACACACTACCCTATTAACCTGTTGCAACCCCCTTCTCCTCTCTTTAGAATGGTAGGAACTCGACCCAGAAACAAATTCACAATCCCTCACGGAACAAAAATCGATCTCACCGGCGATTCACCACAACCACACCCACAAACTTCAACAAAAAAAAAAAACCAAAAAAGAAATCAGCCAAGACTTCCCCAAGCAAATCTGTAGCCAAATCCCCCTCTCCATCGAAGACCAAGGTTCCTTTGGTCGTCAAACCCCTCGCCACCGTCCCATTGGAGCAGCATGCAGAATTAAATGTGCCCGGAAAAGAAGAAGAAGACCCCCTGCCCAGTGAACCAGAGCAGAAGGAGGAGCACGACATCGAGCAAAAAGGAGGGGATGAAGAGAACATTGAAGAGCAGGCCGGCGAAGCGGGGGACGAACCAGCAGCGGGCATGGCGGTTGAAGAAAGAAGCGAGAAGGCACCGGAATCTGCTCCGGCAAAGAACAAGAGGAAGTCCACGGCCACTACTCCTCCGACGAAGCGGCAGAGGGCAGCACCCTCTAATGCCGGCTCCTCACCGGTAACCACTGGGGACTCGGAGGAAGAGGAAACCACCACCCTCATGATCGTAAAGAAGGAGAAACTGCCCGATCGGCTGGAAGAAGAACCCGCTCCAAGGCAGCGGGCGAGGTGAAGGTCAAGACCTTCACTGACACCACCTCATGCACGGTGATCTTGCCCAAAACCATTGATATGGAAGCCCTCAAGCAGTTGGGGGTGGACGAGGAGGTCAGGCGGTTGTTTGACAACATAGGGCGGGGATTTTTCCTCGATTAGCCAGCAGAGGTGAACGTGGATTTGGTGAAGGAGTTTTACAGCAACGCCGGTGTAAAGTTTGACCAGGATAGAGTCCCGTGTGGAATAGAGTGCACCTTGGGCAAGGAGGAATACAAGCAGTCCTTGAACGAGTTCAACCAAGCCCTCTGGGCAAGCTCGTTCAATGACCTAATGAAGGCTGAATACAAGGAAGCAGCGAAGTGCATGCCTAACCTATCTGAGGATTGGGATGCAATTTGGACCGAGATGAACAGAAGTGGAGATGGTGCTGCCCATTCTAGCAAGACTAAGGGCAATGCGCTCAAGAATCCAGCACTACGCATCTGCCACCGCATCCTCGCGTACAACTTCTATGGCAAGAGAGACAGCTCCAATTCCCTCTCCCAGCAAGAGATCTACTTCCTATGGTGTATGGTCCATGGGAAGAAGCTAAATTTTGGAGGCTTCGTCGCTGCTCAAATCCATAACGTCCTGAGCAAGTCTATGCAGCGACTATCTCTTACCTATGTGATCATGATATTTGTGAAGAGGATGGAGTGTTGGACTGAAGAGCACGAAAAGGGAGCAGCCGTGGAGGAGAAGTTGGACCTGGCTTGCCTCAGCAAGATGATGGAGATCAAGAAGGTCGGAAAAATAAATACCGGATCATAGAGGATGAGCCGAGCAAGAAGAAGCCCAACAAGTCAGCAACCCCAGAACCCCAAGGCATTGACGTAATGGCCGCCTTGGCCAAGCTCCAAGAAACTGTGGATTACAAGAAGGCTGCCCAAGCAACCTACTTCGAGTTCATCGGGTTCACATACCCACTGGTGTAACTATCTGTTCCCTCCCAATTTTTTGTCTTTTTGTTTTAATTTTTTTTATTTAATTCTGCATAGAGTCAGTCGCCTCTCTGCACACTTTGCCCAAGACAAAGTGTGTGTGTGTGGAGAGGCAAGTTGCATGCATAGTGTCTGCCTTGCCATTCATCCATTCTACCTCTGAGGTGGGATGAATGAACGGCAAGGCAATTGTCTGTCTTTCATGTCAATCCCCTTTTTTGATGCAATTCCATTCGGGGATTGTGTGGGCGTAAGGGGTTTTGTTGTGAATATGTGTATATGTTAATGCGGATGTGTGGGTCAAGTCAAGCATGAATAGAAAACAAGTACGATGGAATGAACATGCATTGCCCAGTGAGGTTTTGAGCTTTAATATGTGTAAATATTCAACCACACATCTTCTTTCATTAAGAGAATGACTTGATGCTCAGAATATTGTTCTAGAACTTGCTTGCACTTCTTGTTGAGACCTCGGTGAATTGAGTGAGGTGTTTAGATGACAAAGGCAACTTTTCTTTCTATCAGCCATACAGCTTAAAAAGCCGACCCTTTGATACATCCATTATTTAGCCCCTTTGAGCCTTATAATAAATTTCTTTGAATCACTTAAATTTTGCCCAAGTAAATACTTCCTTACCCAGTTGTAAGAACTATAGGTGTGATGAGAAGGGAGAGGGTTGGATATGGATAAAATCAAAGCATCCATGGACATAGGCTAAGCATAAAAATCACAAGAGGCTAATTGCCCAAGTAGTTAAATGCCTATTAGAAAGAAAGGGAAAAGAGGGATGAAAAAAAGAAAATAAATAGGTCCCCAAAGGAGATGTATGTGTTTAAGCCTGGGAACAAAAGTAAAAAGGGCAAGGTGGTTAGGGAATTGGGCTGCAAACATGCCCAGGCTATACCTAGTCTAAGTTTTCCAAACAACCTGTGTCTCTGACCAAATACTTTCTACCCCCTGTTTAAGCCTACATTACAACCCGAGTAAGACCTTTTGATGAACACCAATAGACTCAATCGAAGTGGGTGGAGATTTTAGAAGGCGGGCAAGCCTATGGGACATCTGAGTCATCACAAGTTAATGAGTTTATACACTTTGCCCAAACACAGAGTGAAAGAGTGTGGTAAGGACAACCCCTGCGCATGTTCTATCTTGACTTGTTAACTTCATGCAGTATTAATTGACTTGCCTATGCCTACATATTTATTAGCATTGACTATGCCATATTCCATGCGTCTTGAGTCTTTCCTTCTTTTCTTTCTTTCTTTTCGGGATAGCTGCTCATGCATGCTTGAGGGCAAGCATAAGTAAAGTGTGTGCGTGTGACGAGCCCAAATTTGTGCTCTATTTTTCATATGTTTGAGTCTGCATTTAGGTATAGTAAAGTCTATTTTGCATAGTGTCTTGTGCTTGGGAGGGCACATTCTGTATTCAGGTACTTTGGGCAAGAAGCAAGGGAAATTGGGCAAGTTCTGGAGCTAATTGGGCAAGTAGGAAGAAGGACAGAAGAAAGAATAATGGGCCGAGCTGTGAAGAGTGATCGTGGACTGTACAACGACCAGCGCGGACTAGGGTTGAAGTATCGGATGAGGAAGAGCTTATAAGGAAGGAGATTTGTCTCAAGATTCTTTCCTTATTGAAGCATGAGCAAGTATGGAAACAAATCTGCGCAAAAAGGCAAGTCCACCGAGCAACCCTAGCGACCGTCAACCATGGGCCTGGTCCACGATCCAATCTACGAGTATAAATATGCAAGAATTCATTTCAAGGAGACACACGAAGCTGCATTGTATACTTTCCCATTTGTGCTTTCATTTCGAGTGTTGTGAGGAAGAACATGTCCTACGGGCAATTTACTATTTTTTATGCTTTGATGTTTATGGCCGACGTTGGAGTCCGCCCCGTTTTGGATATTGCTTTTTATTAATCTATTTCAAGTACTTAGTTTATCTATGTCTTCTTATTATTTATTTATTATTTACTTTCGAAGCATGCTAGGCTAGATCTATAAGCTCGTCTTAGGCAAGATGAATTAACTACAATGTAACTTGAACACTTGTGAGGTCATGGGTTCGGGCTTAATAATATATGCATGTGTTCCCGAGTTGCTAGGTTCTGATTCCTAATTCATGTTGGGTTTGGTTGGGTATTCGGCCCGTATCAAATCGAGTCAAGCATGATTATAAATAATAAATGGGTAACAAGTTTAGAGAGATCTCACTCCATATAGTATGAACTAGCACAAGCGTATATGGTCGTAGGTTCATTAACCTGTTATTGGCTATTACAGGTTCACCATAAATCTTAATGTTGCTTGGGCAAAGGCATGACAACTAGCACTTGCATGTTAGAGTCTAAGTTAGGGAGTGCATGGTGGAGGTTTCATCATAGTAACTCTATGCGGTAAGGGTGAATTAGGCATGCTGGTCAAGGCACGTGTCGCGTGACAATAGGGGGTCTTGACCAGGGTGACCTATAACTGGATGATGCATGTATGTGTGAATATATTAAGACCCTGTGATCAAGTCAAGTTATGAGTAGTTAAGAAGTCTGGCCAGGGCGAGTTTACCTTTTAATCATTGTTTTACTGTTTGCTTTTATTCATTCCTTTTATTTCCTTGTTATGTTGTGATCGACTTGGGCAAGGCCCACCCCTTTAAAAGTGACAATTAAACTTGAAAGGATTGCTGAACCAACTTCTCGTGGGATCGACCCTATGCTTACCACTAATATACTAGTTATAGGAACCTGGGCATAGGCAATATAAATTTATTGATCGCGGCAAAACAACGGTCGCGTCACACTACCTCCGGTGATGATTCATTACGATAGCCAAGCGGCTATTGGTAGGGCAAAAAGTGGTTTGTATAATGGTAAGTCTAGACATATTCGTCGACAACATAATACCGTGAGACATTTGATCACAACGGGGATTATCTCAGTTGACTATGTGAAGTCATTGGATAATCTAGCGGATCCACTAACCAAAAAGTTAAACCGAGATCAAATGAATAAGTTGCTAGAGGGAACATGAGTAAAATCTACAAATTAAGAACTATCATAGTGGTAACCTAGCCATGATGATTGGAAACCCCAAGAACTTGGTTCAATGGGAAAACTAAGCTATGAAATTCGTGTGTAAACACTCACTTTTATCTATTCCCTAAAAAGCATTTGAGAGTTAAAAGCTTGCCTAGTGGTGAGATTAAATCTATGACTTTTAATGATTCCTAAATACCTCGAGGAGGTTGAGTATGGCAAGATACTTGGTAAAGAATCACCTATGTAAGTGTGAAGTGAGGCCGCTTAGTGAAAAATACACTTATAAATCCAAAAGGGTGTCCAAGGCCGAAATGGACACAAAACGTGAGAACAGATGAGGTTGAGGTGTTTAAGCGTTAACATCATTGTCTTAGTACATGCCGTGGAGGAATAGTTTAAAGCATTGCGCTACTATGCCGCATGTGTACTCGATGGTGTTGACTATGGAAGGTTCAAAGCTACAAACTACATATCCTAATACTTTTATACCTCGTGAGGACTGAGCTCTTGCATTTACATACATTTGCATATGGTTATCTCACTCATGCGGGGGATTGTTGGAATTTGGTCTTTGATCAAATATTAATATTCTATATTTAATTTATTTATTAATTTAAATAATAGATTATTGTTCTACTCCTAGAGTAGATGGAGGTAGTATATTTATATGCTCAAAACCAATTTGTAGGTGAGTGAGATATAAATATAAAGTTTGGAGTTTGGATGAATTACTTCATTATTTAATGAAGAGGAGATTATCGGGCTCAGACTCATTTTTGGGTTCGGGTTTCGTGGCCATTGGTCCTTTGGGCTATTATTTGGGCTTGGTCATGGGCTTGGCTTGTGCCTTGGATGTTTTATATTTTGGGCCTCCAAAATTAAAGCAAATGGGCTTGCATGTTGAAGTTCAATTCGGATTCCGAAGCTCAATTCATTGTTGGCCCAACGTGCGTCATGTGCAAGAGACATCTAGATACGTCTCTCGAACGAATTAAGACGAACACCTCGTCTAGGTGCGTTGCATTATCATTCATTCATAACTCCTGGGGGTTACATGTGTAACTCCCATAACCACCCATTTATGGCCATGAATGGCCATGATGAGCATCAATGCTGCATTTATTCCCCCCGTGTGAGAGTGCTTATAAATAGTGTGCATCGTAGTCATTCTAGACACACCACTTGAAAATGAGCATCTATTTGCATCCTCTTTTCCTTTCATCGAGTTTAGTTCCTCGCCTCAATTAGTTTGCCAGAGCTCTTGAGTTTTGCGGTGCTGCAACTCAAAAGACAAAACCGTTTTATCTTTGGGGATGATACGCCAAAACCATGAGCATTATCAGGGCGTATCTCATCTTGTGGAAAGAGGGCTTTCCTCGACTCAGCTTTTAGTTAGATTATGTTTGCTATGTTCGCTTGTAATCTTCTTTAACGTTGTAATCTTTATTTCGCCCAGTAGGCAAGTTCATTAACTCCTTTTTCCCAACAGTTGCTTCTAAGTTCTAAGAGGTCCATATCTTCCATTTTTTTTATTTCTTACTCCTATTATTTATCTTATTTACGATGTGGAATCGGGTATGCTATGGGAGATAAAATCTCCTGCTCTTTTGTTTCCTTTACTGTTGCCTTTTTGCTTTTTTAACCTCATACATACTTTTACTAATTTACTAACGGTGGGTATTCATATGTATGTTCATATATATCAATAACAATAAATTGATTTTAAAAAATTGGTGTTGCTCTTTGTATTCAGATTGCTCTAATGAGAATCATATCTTATGCTTTATAAGTATGAGAATCAGATCAAATTCCTATGTTTATATTGTTGTTCATATTTTTACTTAAAAGTTATGGAGTTGTACTTTTAGTAGATGATATAACAAATTGATATTATGTGGGATACATTTTATAGCAAGTTGATGTCAATTGATTAACAATTTGATGATGGCTCGACAAAGAATAAATTTTGCACGACAAATCAGTAGATCAAGCTTCCTCAAAAGTTTGAATAATGGTATTTGTTAAGTTTTAGCATGAGAAATTATGATATTAATTGCTAATGGTAAATTACTAATGGTAATGATGGTCATTTATGACGTAAGGGGTCGGAGAAGGATAAGTTTTATGCTAAGATTTTTTTTGGTATTTTGTTACCTTTTTGTAATATTCTGAACTATTATAGGACTAATGAAGTTTGTAGGGAGAACAACTATTGTGAGAGAGGAGTTGAGATATTAGTTAGGATCGATTTTCGTAAGGATTTTTATTTCAAATTAATTTTAATCAACATATAAAAATTCATTTCTATTGTATTGTACTACCTCCATTTCAACTAATTAGGGACATTTACTGTAAATTCAAAAACCAAAAGAGTGGGGAATATGTGGTTGTAATTGATTCTGAGGAGAGAGAGTTAATTGTAGTCAAGTATTTTTTGTCATTTTAGGAAATGTGTCTAATTATTGAGACGGACTAAAACGGAATACGTGTCTAATTAAATGAGATGGAGATAGTATTTCTTTAAACGTCAACATATGCTAATCTTCCTGTGCATCGCACGGGTGACATACTAGTAAATATCTAGAAGGTAGAAAAGTTAATTTTAATCTAATCTAATATTAATAATGCTCGAAGAACATTTTAGATTTTATTTCGTTAAATTTAATGAGTTTTTTATTTTCTTTTCGAACAAACGGGTAGGCATGTATACTTTTTTCTGGGCTAAGCCAGCTGAAAATCTATCGGACCTAAAAAAGGAATGGAAATAGGAGAAGCATTATTAACTTTACTTTTAAAAAAGGAACAAAGAAAAAAGTAAAACCTTACCGGCTGAAAATATTATGCTCCAGCCAATCCATTATTCCATACGGAGTATTTACGTAGAAAATTAGTACTAATATTTACCTTGAGGAATGCTCTAATGTTCATCATGGGCATACTTAATATGCTCACGAATGACGTGGCAATGTTATAAATAAGGAAATTAATTTAAATATATACCATAAAAATTAAACCCTACAAAAAAAAAAAACTAAACCCTACTAAAACAAATCGAACCCTAAATGGAAAATATTACTGACTTGGCACTGCCACATAAACGGTGGACACATTAAGTGTGTCCACAGTGAGTAGGGGAGCATTTCTATATTTATCCTAGAAAATGTACATACATCTCTCTGGTAGAGGCGACTACGGTTCCGGTTCCGGTTCGAACCGGAACCGGCGGTTACGGTTCCGCCAAAGAGGAACCGGAACCGAACCGTCCCCCCCTAGGTTCCAGTTTCGGTTCTTAACCGCCGGTTCCGGTTCGAACCGGATGGAACCGGCCCCTTTTTTTTTTCTTTCTCTTTTTTTATTTTTTCCTATATGCATACTTCGTTTATATTTGTTTCGAGTTTAATTGTGAGGGCATTATAATCGAAAACTGTAAAAGAAATTAGAAATATAACAAATCAGACGATTATTCAAAATTTTTTATTTATTTTACCTAAACCTTTGAAGATCACATTTTGATTTCAAAGGCTGAGCCTCGCTAAAACCTCAGTAAGGAAATAGAGTACTCGTCTAAGATTTGACATGGCAAAATTACATGTTATCAAATCAAAATCGTCGTCGAAATTGTCAGTTTCTGCTTGAGAGGTGTCGGTGTCAGTTCCCGCGTCGCTGGTGCTTAGTGGATCATCTTGAAAGACCTCCTCTCATTTGTTCTCTTGCTCTCGCATCTCGGATAAGGCGTAGTCTTTAAGCAATACTTGTGCCTCGAGATTCTTTGGAGCCATTGTCGAACGTCTTTCGTCGAGTGTGTATCCTCCGCTGCTAAATGCTTGCTCGACCGACACCGTTGAGGCAGGAATGGTTCCACTATTTCTTTTTTCTTTTTTCCCAATAAATAATATTCATACATAATTAAAAATATATATATATTTCATATGATATGGAATTATGGATGATAATTAAATATGCAAAGTTCATACAAATTTAATATGTTATCATTCTTAATTAGAATGAAAAATTTCAAAATTGACACTTCATCTTATTTTCTATTCTTCTTAATGAATTGGATAATTTATTATCTTTATGTAAATCACTAAATTGTATATTTTGTCATCTTCAATTCATCATCATCATGTGACATTGTTAATTGAATATTTTGTCATTTATATGATTTGATTTTTTGTTTAAATATTTGAATTTAAAGTTTGAACATTATTACAAGATTCACAAGTCATAAGTGCACAACATCAGTAGGCTACTATATTTTAACTTTGAATGAATAAACATCATATATGTATATAGTTTTATTCATTTGTACTTTTTTTCAATTTGAATTATAACTTAACAATGAAAAATCTCTTTCATTTTACAAATTATACTTAATAATTTGTACATTAAGAATTCATTAAAATTGATGTATACTAATAAAATGTTAGATCAAATAATTAGTATGATATTTATATACAACATACAAATAAAATATAGAAATAAACAAAAAAAAATGCCGGTTCATCTGGTTTTTTAACCGGAACCGCCGGTTCCCAGTTCCTCGAGAATGGAACCGGAACCGTACCGCCGGTTCCAACGATCCTGAATCTAGTTCCGAACCGCCGGTTCCGGTTCCGGTCAAACCGCCGATTCCGGTTCGGTTCTCCGATTCCAGTTTTTTTGGCCGGTTCTACCCTTTGGTATTATTAATGTTTGCATCTTCTACTACAAACAACATTTCATTCGATTTTCTAATGATCATCATACCATTTTAATCATTATTATGCAAGATTCATTTTCGTTTTATGTTTATTCCTGAATATGCAAAAAAGCAATTCCTCTCTGAATTGAAGCATTCATCATATTTCGCAATTCTTGAGATTCAAAAAAATAAAAAAGTGATTCTCAAATAACACTACTTCCTTCATCTTAAGATTACTCACCGGCATCACTGCATTTTTCGTGTGGCGTCTCACGATTTCTGATCACTTTCTCTTTTGAAAAATAATTAGAAAAATTAAGGTATAATTAGTACATCTCTTATTACACTTAACATTCTCTAATTAAATCGTAGTATCATCTACTCATCTCACAGCACGTATCCCAATATAATTTAAATTCCAAAAGTTTAAATTATCATAATTTACTCATTTGTTCACCGATTTTTATACCAAATTAAAGGTCTTGATACGATTTTCATTTAAGATCAGACATCAATATGTTTTTATGCATCTATGATGCTCAAGTTTTAAAATATGTCTAAATACATAAACCACAGTATATCCTTACACACAATACACTTTACACACTAAACACTCTCGTTTTAATTCACGTGTCGAAAAGAAAGTGGTCAGTAATCGTGAGACGGAATGAGTAATTAATACATACTAATTAATTAGTACCCTTCCCCTTCAACTAGAGATGACAATCGGGTACGGCGGGCGATAATAGTAGCTATCCATACTCATATCTGCGAACGGAAGCTGTACTCATACCCGCTACCTGCGAACCATAATTTCACAAATTTTATTATCTAAAATTCAAATCCATAAAAGAAGTTTAATATCCAAAATTAACAAAAATCAAATCCACAAATATTAATCCACATTCAATATTCAATCATCTTTAACTAAAGTTCAAATTTAAATTTAAAATATAAATAAGAGTACATTGTTCAACTCAACGGTTTAAATAAGAGTACATAAATTCTTAATACTTATTAACATTCATTCAAAAATAATATTTATTATATTATTATCATAAAAATAGTTAAATAATATATGAGTGATTTGTAGGTAATTCGTGGGTAATACCCCAGATATTATAACGGGTATTTTTAGCAGGTATACGGGTTTCGCGAGTATGGATAGTAACTATCCATACCCATACTTGCAAACTAAATGGATAGTAGATCGTACCCATACATGTACACGCGGGTACCAAATATGCCTCAAACCTTCACCTATTAGGGTCGGCTACCCGTAGGTATTGGATGTCATCTCTACCTTCAACCAAGAGGTCGAAAGTTTGAGTCACCTCGGGTACGTATGTCTTAGAGTGTGTAATTTGTCTGATTAAAAAAAACTAATTTATTATTATTATTATTATTATTAGTAACCCAAAAACAGAAAAGATTTGATTTAATCCATAAACATTTGTTGTTTCTTGCCTCTCTTAAATAAGTTTAAGAAAAATAAAACCAGCGTTCCTCTCTTTCTCTTGCTTTGATCTTGATTTCCCCCAAAACCCCACCAAAAACCCTATCTTGAATCTTCCTCATACGAAAGGAGGAAATGAATGCGTAGAAATCCTCCCTTTTATCAGCCATCTACCATGAGACGAGCATCCAAACTAGCAGAATTTCGGAAATGCCTACCTACATCTCGTTTCTCCCACTGCAGCAATGACAGAATCGCTAAACCCTCTGCCCCGAATCGTTTTTTTTGTCAAGATACAACTCAAACGCATTCTGGCAATGAAAAAAAACTTACAAATTTTGGAAGTTTAGCGTCCTTGTTTACAGATAAATTAACTTATAATCGTACGGAAACCAATCGGAGTAATGATTTCAAAGAGAAGGTTGCCGGATTGAGGGAGGAGATTCTGGCCCACAAAGAAAATGTGGAGAAAATCGAGAAGATTCTCGAAGAAAATGGCGTCGCCCTTTTCCAGAGATACCCCGATGGATCGGCGATAGTTGAGCTCTTAAGACAGCTGCAGGATTCTCCCTCTGTGGCTATGGAGGTGATTTATTCTATTTCGCTTTGGCAGTATTTCATTGATTCATAATCTGCGCATGAATTTAAATGGTTTCGTTCTTCTTTGTGTGATTCTTGATTTGTTTCCGTTCGTTGCACGAATGTAACGAATCTGCTTGCTTTCTTGCTCGATGAAAATGTTGGAATGTGTGTTTGAACTAAACGCATTTAGCTGTTTATGTCAGCTGCACCCCTGAGCCTTTTGGAACTAATGATATGAAACTGGTGATTCTAGTTTGATTTGTTCTTTAACGTTTTATTGGAATTATCTCTACAAGATGTAGTCGATTGAGAGGCAGGTAGCAAAGGGATTTTTCTGTGCATATCCTCTGATGAGCTTAAAACAAGGAATCAAATGTAGGGCACTTCAAGCTGCCTAAACTCCATTGATAGAAGGGGTGATAATGAAATACAGATTACTTTTCTCTACTTCAGTACTGACTCTTGCAAACATATATATGGACCTGCCTTAGGGAAACTAGAATGAAGGGAAAAGACAAATTACAATGACGGAAAAGTACTAGCTAGCTCTCACGCATTGCTCTTCTTGATATTCCCTTTTGTGGCCCACCACATAATCCTTTAGTTTAGCTGGTGGACGTCTCTCTCCTTTTGGGCCTCCTCATGCATGGAGCCTATTATGCCGTGTTTATCATCTTCCTTAGTTAATCGAGCAGAAGAAGGGATTATAGATGGAGCACAAGGTGTTGGAATTCCCGCTGAATCCATAGAAACTCAGGTTTTGCATTGTTATGCAAAACTAATCTAAGAAAATGTTTATACTTAGACAATGTTTACTTCAAAATCAATAATGTGTTGAAGATTGAATATTGAAGAATCTTCTCTTTTGGTGGATAAGTGAAAAAATGCAATTTCCATGTTTTTGATTTATGTTTTTAGCACAAAGTATATGTTGATTTTGTCAACTGTCATTGAAGATTTTTTTATGTTAATTGATAATACTGTATGTTATATTTTCAATTGCATTTGTAACTAATGTACAGAATAGAATGGATTAATGAGTTGAATCTACTCAGGTTTTTGGGTGGAGGAGGAAACAACTAGACTATGCTTCTCCAATGACGATTGAGGAGTATTCAAAAGGCATTTGCATAGCTGGTAAACTGAACAATCTTGATCTTGCAGTCGAACTTTTTAAAGAGGCCTCAAATAAGCAACTAAAAGGAACATCCTTATTCAATGCTCTCATGAGTGTTTACATGAGATCCGGTTTGAACTCCAAGTGTCAATCAGTATTTCAAGACTTGAAGAAGGATCCCACGTGTGCTCCATCAATCATATCTTACAACATTCTCATTTCATCTTATGCCGGTTTGATGCGTATAGATAACATGGAAGCGACTTTTAAAGAGTTAAAAGATATAAATCTTGCCCCAAATATCCACACCTACAAGGGGATGATCTCTGGTTATATTTCTGCATGGATGTGGGAAGAGATGGAAAAAACTTACTTGTCGATGAAAGATGGGCCCATCAAATCTAACTTAGATGTTCATCTACTAATGCTTCGAGGATATGCACTCGCGCATAAAATTGAAAAGATGGAGGAAATATACAAAATGGTGAGGGATCATGTTGATGCTAATGAAACTCATCTGATTAGAGTCATGATACATGCTTACTGTAGGAGCAAACACACTGCTAGAGTCGAGAGGGTGGAGGAACTGCTGAGCAAAATCCCGAAAGATGATTATCAACCTGGGTTGAACGTGCTATTGATTTGCTTATATGCAGAGGAGAGCTTATTGGAGCAGATGGAAAATTCGATCAATGAAGCTTTTGAGCATAAAACACGTGTCACGACACCTGGTGTGATGAGATGCATTATATCGAATTACTACAGACATAATGAAGTGGACAAGCTCGATGGTTTTGTCAAACGTGCAGAGATTGCAGGATGGAAACTGTGTAGGTCTCTTTACCACTGCAAAATGGTGATGTATGCTGGTCAGATGCGCCTTCCGGAAATGGAAAAGGTTCTTTATGAAATGGGTAGAATAAACATGCACATATCGAAGAAAACATTGTGGATATTGTATCATGCGTATAGAACATGCGGTGAAAGAAGTAAGCTTGGGCAGGTTATTGGGAGGATGTGTAAAAATGGATATGCAATACCTAAAGGTGCATTCGATCCGATGATATTTCTAGAATAGCAAAACGTACATTGATAATCCTGAGCGAGAATGATCTGATTGATGTCCGAACTCCAAATCTTGCTTCCAAAAGTGAAGTACAAATTTCATCTGATTCAAAGGTATGATTATTTTCTTCACTTCGAATTAAAACTGTAGGCATGTTAGTCAACTGTTACATGATAGGATAATATATTTCTAGAAACATTTTAAAGATCAGAGAAGATATAATCCCTATCAAGGTCTACTTTCAGTGACCTATCAAGATGGGAAAAAAAATCTTCACGTACTTGGATGATTTTCTTTATCATAATCTTTTGTCATCGAAACTTGGTTTATTCGTTGTATCTTGCTTTCACCCTTGCTGTCTGAGTGATTAAAAGGAAAACGAGATGCTATGTCTGAATTTTGTTTTTAATTTTAGCCTTCTGCTTCCTCTGGAGTTGATTATTTTCACATTTATGCAGAATGCGAAACTGAAAATTGTTTGTGCGTTCCCAAAATTCAGTCCCTAGAGAGATAAGATGGTTGTTTCTGATCACTGTTTACGGGCATTGGCTTATGACTGCTGCAAAATTCTTGGATCGTCTCGTTTGAGAGCATTGGCTTATGACTGCTGCTTTTGATACTTGGTGTTGCGTAATGTAGATCTTCTTCCACGGTGGACGCCATACATGCTCTGATCAAATTCTTGAAAAGTAGTGAGGTTTTTGGAGATTTTAAGCATTTATATTTGCAGCAAATAAGTGTCTTGTTTTGCTTACTTTTTCTCTCCTCTGCTGTAGCATACACCCTTTTCTTCATTTTGGCCTGAATATCTTTTTTATACAGTATTTTGCCTCTAAATATATCACACTTAAGCATATTCGACTGTTGCCCAAATATATTATGAATCTATCATCAAAGAAAGAAACTGGTCTTGTTTTCTTTTGTGGTTGGCAACCTTCCAGCAACAGATTTCCTCCACATTAGAATAGTAATTATCAAAATAATTTACAAATTTACAAAAGAGATGGTACTCTCTCTATTTTTTTTGACTTGGCTCATTTATATTCAATATGTGATTTGAGGCCCTACAACAATCATAAGATGCAATTTAGGTCTTCAAAATGTATTTTCCTTGGTTATAGTGATAACCATAAAGGGTATAAATGTCTAAGTGCTTCTGGTAGAGTTTATGTGGCTGCTACAGTGTCTTTTAATGTAAATGAATTTCCCTATCCTGTTTTGTTTCAGTCACAAGCATCCTCTTCTAGTGCTATTCCTCTTGCAGCTTCTTTTATTCCTAGTGTTCCTCCTCTTGAAGTGTTAAATGAACAACACAACTCTTTCTCATCCCATAATCATCCTCATCCTTCTTCTTCTGTCTCTCCTACTATCTCCTCTTCAACTCCCTCTAATCACTCTCCTTCTAATTTTGTATCTCCTACTTCCTCCTCACCATCCTTGATTACCTCTTCTCCTGACACATCTTCTTCTTCCCCTCCTGTCTTGAATATTCATCCCATGTGTACCAGGTCCAAAAATGGGATTTTCAAACCCAAGAGTTATCTTGTACAAACTGGTTCTCTTTGTGAGCCTCTGAATGATGCTGAAGCTCTAGCCAATAGTGATTGGTACAATGCTATGAAGAGTGAATTTCAGGCTTTGATAGACAACAAGACTTGGTCTCTTGTTCCACCTGAACCGGATCAATGGGTATATACTGAGGGAGTACAATACATTAATATTGATATACTCCCTCCGTCCATTTTGGGAATCAATATTCTGGGCAAAGGTTTTTTTGCATTTTAATGATATAGTAATAAATTAATGTGTTAAAGTGTTAAAGTGGAATAATTGTGGGTTTATCTAATTTTTTTAATAGTATTAAAGTGTTAAAGTATTAAAAAGTAGAGTGATAAAGTGTTAAAATGATTATGGGGTCTACGATCTAAAATGGAAAGGTTCAGTAAATGGAATACGTCTCAATATAGTAAGAGTGTCAATAAATGGAGGACAGATGGACTATCATTTTCATAATGAATGGTTTTGCTAATCTCTATGTGAGAATTAATACTAGTATATTTGGATTTTTTATTCTATAATTTAATATTTGAATGGGAAACTACTATTTTTCTATATGAATTTCATTTTACTTTTTTGATGGACTATGATTTTTTTTATTTATTTATTTATTTATTTTTTATTTTTTTTGAAAGAGATAGGAACATAATTGAAGCAATAGTACACATGTAATATTCAAAGAAAATTTGAAGTGTAGAATCAACCGACTGTCCATCTCAATAAGCAAACTGATTCGTAAGTTTTTCCAATTCTTAAGCTTTGCTTATGTACATAGAGATTGATGTGTTCACAAGCCTAAGCCCACAATTATTTTAAATATTTTGGCATATTAAATCAAATATTTAGTTTGCAAAATGAAGTGGTGAGAAGATTATGATAATCTTCTCTACCAAACAACACTCCACAGAATAGTGGTGAGATGCTGCCAAACAAAATTTACCAATTCATGAAAATGACGTAATACTAATTTATTATATATTGTCCCACCACTTAAAAAGATGATTTCAAACGCCAAAAAAATTGGAAATTTCCATAAAGCGACAAAACCATAATACGATATGTAAGTGTAAGTTACAAGTGAGAAAAAAGTAAAGAATACAAGAAAACGACCTAAACCGAGTATTATTAATACTACATTTTTCGCTAATAAAATGACATTTTCTTGGCTATATTAGTCAAAATGTTGAATAGCCGAATAGCCAGACTTTTTTTTTCAAAATATTTTATGGTATTTCGACAGACAAATCATACAATACTACTGTATTATTTTTCTAATATTAATATGAAACACGAAATCAAATAGAAAAATTCAGGGTGTATTTATTTACCATACAGGGCCATATAAATACTGTCAAGAAAGCGATCACAGCAACTGATAGGATATGGCCCAACAGGCCCAGATCAGCTCGGCTCATTCCTAATTCCCCCGGCCCAATCAAGGATAAAGCCCAGTGGAAGTCAAGAAAGTCAACCAACTGCTCTCAACCACTCCACAGTGCAGACTTGCAGACAGGAGCACCCACGACCCCCAACCACTCCTGGAACACCCGTGACCTCCATCCTCTATAAAAGGGAATCATTTGTAAAGAAAGAGGCAGGTGGTAATAGCGGTTAGAACACGAAAATATAAAACATTCTCTCCTTCGTGGACGTAGATCTAATCAAAGATCGAACCACGTAAAAACCTCTCGTGTTCTTCATTCTCTCTCTCGTATAATCACCCTAAAATACACGATCGATCACTGGCGCCGTCTGTGGGAAACGAAAGAATTTTGTGAAACCGATCAGCGTATTTCAAGTGAAAACACGATGGTAAGACCAACCCGCTCCGCCACCACCGCCGCTGCCGCCGCTGCTGCCAAGGAAAAACAGAAACGAGCTGACCTCTTTTCCAATCCACCTTACATGCCGGCCAACGAGGAAGAAGGTGATGTTAGTCAAGCTCAGAAAACTGCTTCCCAGATCCAGCGTGACCAACAGCCCATCCGCCGAACTCCTGAAGGCCACCCGGAGGAGGTCCCATCTGGGGGTTCAGCTAGCGACGATGGACCAGATCAAAGTGGCAGCCGACGCGGGAATGCTGAACTCCAACCCGAGCTGGGAGACGTACTGAAAGCGTACCTGAGCATCCATGAGCAGGATTTTCGCAGGTTCGCCGATCAACACCGACAAAGTCAAAGCAAAGAAGACGAAGTCGAACCGTCACAAAGGCCATCCCCAAGTCTTCGGATCGTTGGAGGCAGGGAGGCCGAAGTTCCCCGTAGGCGACAAAACAATCGCCGTGGGAACGGTCGCGCTTCACCTCGGCGCGGTTCAACGTCACCTCGTCAAAACGCCGTTCCTCATTGGCGTGACGAACGGAACGTCTATCAAAGAAGGTTCGACGTTGAGCCCGAAGTTCCCCGAAGGCGACAGAGCAATCGCCGCGGAAACAATCACGTTTCACCTCAGCGCGATCCGACGCCACCGCGTCAAAACGCCGTTCCACCTCGGCACGACGAGGAGAACACCTACCAAGGAAGGTTCGCCGTCTACGGTCGAATCTCGACTCCGTTCACTAATAGGATACTCTATACTCCCCTCCCGTCGACGTATAGAGTACCTCCTATCCCGCCTTACAACGGAACCCAAGATCCCAGCAACTTTTTATCCCGGTTCCAATACAACATGATGAACCAGGGGTTGGCCGAAGACGTTTACATGTGTAAAGTCTTCCCCGAGCTACTAGTAGACAACGCTAGAAGCTGGTTCGATAGCCTCCCTAATTGCAGCGTAGGATCGTATGCCGACCTACTGGACGCCTTTGAACGTCGTTTCTTCCAAAAAGCCGAGGCAAAAATCAGCCCAGCCCAGCTCCTCACCTTAAAGCAAGGGCGGGGAGAAACGATCAGTGATTTTCTGGCCCATTTTTATAACGAGAGCCTAAAAGTCGATCGTCTCTCCGACGACGTGCTTATCTCGGCATTCCAAAATGGCATCCAGTCCGGGACTCTCTTCAGAGAGCTCGTAAAGGCACGTCCTACGACCTCCAAGCAGCTATGGAAGATCGCCGACACATTCGCCGAAGCGGACGAGGCCGATCGGAAGAAACGGGCTGCAGATCGGCCCGAAAACAACGATAAGAGAAAGAAAGAGGAGCGCACCGACCTTGGGCAAGGCCGCCGAAGTGCCCTCGAAAGGTTACAACGAGGACCCCTCGAGTCCCGATTAGGACCTCGATCCAACCAAGACCGAAGTCAGTATACACCACTGACAAAGTCAAGGGCCGAAATATACGAGCTCCATGCGAACTTGTTCGAGAAGCCGCCGCCCTTATCTCGAGGTGGTTCGAAACATCGATCCAAGAAGAAATACTGCAAACTCCATAATGACTACGGTCATGAAACTGAAGATTGCAGAGATCTCGCCTCGGATATAGAGCACATGATACGTGACGGTACCCTCAAACTGTACCAAAGTCGCAATCAGAAAGAGGCCCGACCTCAAGGGAAGGGCAAGAGGAAGAAAAATAAGGGAGGCTATAACTGCGCCCCCCAAAACGACAAAAGGCCAAGGCACGACGACGAGAATGAGGACGAAGATCAGCCTCAATATGACGCAGTCATCACGGCCATCACCGGACTACCCGAAGGCACGACGAGGTCATCATTGAAAGCCTAAACTTCGTCTTCGGACGAAGTGGCTACTTGAAAGCCTAAACTTCGTCTTCGGACGAAGTGGCTACTTGAAAGCCTAAACTTCGTCTTCGGACGAAGTGGCTACTTGAAAGCCTAAACTTCGTCTCCGGACGAAGTGGCTACTTAAAAGCCTAAACTTCGTCTCCGGACGAAGTGGCTACTTGAAAGCCTAAACTTCGTCTGCGGACGATGTGGCTACTTGAAAGCCTAAACTTCGTCTTCGGACGAAGTGGCTACTTGAAAGCCTAAACTTCGTCTTCGGACGAAGTGGCTACTTGAAAGCCTAAACTTCGTCTTCGGACGAAGTGGCTACTTGAAAGCCTAAACTTCGTCTCCGGACGAAGTGGCTGGTTAACAGCCTAAGCTTCATCTTCAGACGAAGTCGCCACTTAAAAGCCTAAACTTCATCAGACAAGGTGGCTAACTGAAAACACAAATCTTCGTCACAAGACGAAGTGACTGAGAAAGTTGGTAAACGCAAATGCAAAAATTTCTGTTTTATTTGAATAGAAATAAATATACATTGTTACATTAAGAAGGCGAGGAACCCGGAGGCTTTGGCTTACTAAAGCTAAGCCAATCTCTAGCAAAATCCCTGCCGGAGTTGAAGTTCAAAACATCGTCTATACTAAACCTGCCCCGACCGCGTCCAGAAGCCGAACTTCGGCCTCTACCTCGGACATTCTGGCTCGCCCGACCCCGACCCCGACCCCGTCCAGACGCCGATCGCCGCTCTTGACTATAAATTTCTTGAGAATGGCGTGTCACAATCTTCGGGTCCGGGTCAGCAGACCTCGAAGATTCACCTCCCAAAAATTCTCTAGAAGTACGGTCGAGCAACTTCGGATCCGGATCGGAAGAAACTGAAGTCGCAGAACCAGCTTGTAAAGACAGACGCCGCTTCAGCTTCGGAAATCGATCAAGGACTGTCTCATAAATGCTCGCCACACGAACGAGCTCTTCAAACTCACCTCTAACCTGCCAGGATTCACTCCCAAATTCCTCCCTGTAACTTCGGCATCGGGCCTGGAGCTCCTTGACCTTATCGTAAGTCTTGGAAATCGTGGATCCCCCAGCTCGGTGAATTATGGTCTCGTATTCCATATGCTCTTCGACGATCTCTTTGCAAGCCTTGATGTCATCCCGAGCTCGCTGATACTGGTCTTCGAGCTCCATGTATCTGGCATGCATCTCATCGAGTTTTTCTAAAGAAGCCCGAAGTTTCACCTCGGCCTCGATCTCTATGTTATTAGCCCGCTTCTTCCAGTTCGAAACATCGAGCTCGGCCACCTCTACGGCTCGGCGAAGCTCGGATATTTCTTGAACAAGGTGGGAGGCATCATAAAACTCAGGAGCAGACTACAGAACAAATACAAGCAAGGTTCAAAAAGAAATCCTTTTATTTATGTATAGCCGAAAACGGCGAAAGAAACGCCACCCTAACGGTGACGAAGTACAAAACTAAAAAAAATAAAAAAAAAATAAAAAAAAATAAAAAAAAAATAAAAAAAGAGAAGAGGGAAAGAAGCCAAAAATCGTGAAGTGTCAGTTCACTACTTCACGATTTTCTCCTTCTAGGCCGACCTCTGGTTCCTCGAGGTCGTCGCGAGCTGGTTCCTCGGTGGTCTGTGCAGCCGGGGTCTTCTCAAGGTCGGCGATGACCGTCTCCAGGAGTTCATACCTGTCGGCGGGACACCGCCGAATAGTCCCTTCAGTGAGAAGAACCCTCTGCGCGGCGAGCTGTTCGACCACCGGGATTGAAGAACCGAGCTCCAAGAGCACACCGGCGAAGTCCTGCAGCGTTTCCTCCTCCGTCATGACACCATACCCGTACTTGGTTTTATCAAGCTCGGGGATGTCGGCGGCGATGTTGTCAAGCGCTGCAGAGACGATCGGGGTACTCAAGGCACTCGCCAACTGAACGGCCATGTGGGAGAAATGCCTCGACCGGAAGACACGTTCCACCACAGCTCGGAACACGTCCCCCTGTCCAGCCACCACCCCGGCAATCTCGTTGGTCAGCCGGTCCACTTCGGCCTCCAGCTCGGCGTTCTTCTTCTTCGCCTCTTCGGCGGCAGCCAAAGCCACCGCCTCCCTCTCCTGTGCTGCCTGTGCCGCGGCTTCGGCAGCATGGACCCTGGCCATCAGCCGATCCTCCGTAGCCGCAGCTTCGGCAGCCTGTGTTTGTAACTTGGCGACTCCACTCCTAATGAAGCTCGCCAAGCCCTGCAAAACCGCCTCGGCTCCCTAAAACCCGAAAACAAAGGGGAGATTAAAAAAGGAACAATCACTATGTATATGTAATATTCAGTTGTACACTTACTTCAGGGAATCCTTGGCTCGAGGTCGCGCCGCTCTCGACGATCGTCACTTCGGCATCCAACGAAGTCACGGCTCCTCGAGGTCGTCGGCCGACCACCTGCAGTGGAGAGGAACCATGGACAGGCGCCTCCAGCTGCGAACTTACGGATACCGACCTTGTAAGGTCGGCCGTCCTCTCTGACGACGCCGCCGAAGTCACCCTCTCCACCACGGAAACAGAGGGCTTCTGCCTTTTCCTCTTATTCTTGCCTTGTAAGGCGGCCTGGAAAGCTTGGGCATCCACTACAAAAAAATATATATATATATATATGATCAGCAAAAAACGAAAGAAATCACGAAACGCAAGTCAGCGAAGCAGAGCCTCACCCAAGTCCGCGTCAGACACGGAGTTATACGGGCTTAGCCCATGATTCGCAAGCTCGGCCTCGGCATAATTCCTTTCAACGAGGCCGAGGTTCACCAAGCTCGTCTCAAGGTCACCGGTCAGTTTCCCAGTGTCTCGAGGAGCGAACTTACCCTTCATCCAAGAGTATAATGGGACACCTTCACACCGGCAAAAGAAGAACTTCTTTTGCCAGTTCGGCACCTTGGAAGGCGTCCCCAACTTGAACCTATTAATAGGGGAAAGGTAAGCCCACCCCGTCGGACCAAGCTTAGGCCTAAAAAACCTAAGGAACGACTCTACGGTAGGCGTACCACCACGTCGGCTGACCTCAAAGCAAAAGCCGATGATCTGCTTGACAGAGGGTGGCTGCAACTGACCTAACGCCAGTTCAAGCTCTTCTAAGAGCTCGACAAAAAAATTGTTCAAAGGGAACCGTAAACCAAAATGAAGGTAATCTTCATATACAGTAAAAAAACCCACAGGAGGCGAACTACCCCTATCAACATCACGAGGTAAAAGGAGTTCGACTGACTCGGGAAATAAAAAACTGCGGGCCAAACCCTGCATATGAGATACAGACATGGTGGAGGCCACAGCCAGAGACGCGTCAGACCCGACCAACGACGGGAATTCAATTTCCCTAAACGCCGCCGGGACTAACGCGCAGGTATATACATTCAGCCAAACCTTCGCCGGAAACCCCCTAACCGGCGAAGGCGAAACCCCTACGTTCTCACTATCACTATCTACTTGGGGAAAAGGAGAAGCATCCATTGTGAAGAAAATTACTTACTTGTCACAGATTTTCTGATCAAAAATCACCGAGAACTGGCTAAACGGCGGCGGTTGCAGAATTTTGGGGCTTAGGGTTTTCTCTTGCGCGATATTGAAAATCGATTGAGAAAAATGTGGTTTAGCGTACATAAGAAGCATTTAAAAGGCAAGGGCACGCCTTTTCAAATCCCGCCTCTTCACCTGCCCCAACCAAAAAGCGACGCGTGTCCTACCTACGCTGACAACAGCAGTCGCACATCACGCCACGTCTATTCAAGCTCGACCTCGTCAAAACGAGGCGGTATACATTTCGACTTCGTCAAAGATCTCATTTCCGACGAAGCAATGCAATTGAAGCTCGACCTCGTCAAAACGAGGCGGTATACATTTCGACTTCGTGAAGCTCGACCTCGTCAAAATGAGGCGGTATACATTTCGACTTCGTCAAGATCTCATTTCCGACGAAGCAATGCAATTGAAGCTCGACCTCGTCAAAACGAGGCGGTATACATTTCGACTTCGTCAAGATCTCATTTCCGACGAAGCAATGAAATTCAAGCTCGACCTCGTCAAAACGAGGCGGTATACATTTCGACTTCGTCAAGATCTCATTTCCGACGAAGCAATAAAGTTCAAGCTCGACCTCGTCAAAACGAGGCGGTATACATTTCGACTTCGTCAACACCACATTTCCGACGAAGCAAATACAATTCAACCTCGACCTCGGCCAGTTTACACCTCCCCACAATGACCTCGCTGCTCCGGTCTTTTGGGGGGGGATGTGATAGGATATGGCCCAACAGGCCCAGATCAGCTCGGCCCATTCCTAATTCCCCCGGCCCAATCAAGGATAAAGCCCAGTGGAAGTCAAGAAAGTCAACCAACTGCTCCCAACCACTCCACAGTGCAGACTTGCAGACAGGAGCACCCACGACCCCCAACCACTCCTGGAACACCCGTGACCTCCATCCTCTATAAAAGGGAATCATTTGTAAAGAAAGAGGCAGGTGGTAATAGCGGTTAGAACACGAAAATATAAAACATTCTCTCCTTCGTGGACGTAGATCTAATCAAAGATCGAACCACGTAAAAACCTCTCGTGTTCTTCATTCTCTCTCTCGTATAATCACCCTAAAATACACGATCGATCAGCAACTAAATTTAAATGAATTTCCTTTATGATTCTTCTTTTTTTTTTCTTTTTTTTCTTTTTTATGTGAAGTGGTCCTCCGAGCCGCCGAGCTGCGTCACCTCCAGGCCGAGCTGCGAACCGACATCGCAGCAGCCCCGCCGAGCTCGACGCCGAGCTCCAGGCTGAGCTGCGAGCTGATGTCGCCGCAGCACCGCCGAGCTGCAAGACGAGCTCCGAGCTGAGCTTCTCCGCCAAGCTCCCCGCCGAGCCCCCACCGGCGAGCTGCAGCACCTCCTTGCCGAGTTGCACTCGACGAGCGCGACGCTGCACCTCCGCCAAGCAGCAGACCGACGTCGCACCTGCAGCCCCGACGTCGCCGCAGCAGCATCCGGCCGAACTGAAGCTCTCCTCCGAGCCTCCGAGCTGCCGAGCTGCGTCACCTCCAGGCCGAGCTGCGAACCGACATCGCAGCAGCCCCGCCGAGCTCGCCGCCGAGCTCCAGGCTGAGCTGCGAGCTGATGTCGCCGCAGCACCGCCGAGCTGCAAGCCGACGTCGCAGCAGCACTGCCGAGCTCCCCGTCGAGCTCCCCCGACGAGCTGCGAGCCGACATCCCCGCAGCACCACCGAGCTCCTCCGTCGAGCTCCCCGAAGCACCGTCGAGCTCGCCCGTCGCATAAGTATCGAGCTGCAGCCACCTCGCCCCGGCCGTAGTGCAGCACCACCAAGCTGCACCTACGTGGGCCGACGACGCCGCAGCTGTAGCACCTCCGAGCTCCCCATCGAGCAGAGCACCGCCGAGCTATGAGCCGACGTCGTAGCAGCACTGCCGAGCTCCCCGTCGAGCTCCCCCGACGAGCTGCGAGCCGACGTCCCCGCAGCACCACCGAGCTCCTCCGTCGAGCTCCCCGAAGCACCGTCGAGCTCGCCCGTCGCATAAGTATCGAGCTGCAGCCACCTCGCCCCGGCCGTAGTGCAGCACCGCCAAGCTGCACCTACGTGGGCCGACGTCGCCACAGCAGCCAAGCACCGACGAGCTGCACAGCCGAGCTCCTCTGTCGGGCCCCTCGCCGAGCTGACGCAGCCAAGCACCGCCGAGCTGCACCACCTGCGAACCGAGCTATCGCGACGAAGGGCAGCCGAGCTGCACCGATGTCGAGCTCGTGCTTCGACCGACTCCGTCGTATAAGTGCCGAGCTGCACTCGACGAGCCGCAGCCAAGTGCTCTCAAAAGCCAATCCTCGTCTCACGACGAGCTGCAAGCCGACGTCGCCGAAGCATCGCCAATCGGCGCTTTGCAACCTTTTGAAATTCCGGAAATTAATTTTCCGATGAATTTTCTACACAGCAATTTAATCGGAAATAAAAAATTTCCAAGCTGACCCCAGCCAGGGGCTCTGCCCCTTGGACCCCGCCAGGGGCTGCCGCCCCTTGGACCCCGCTATCGGGGGCGCTGCCCCCGAACCCCCACCATGCCGACGTCATCGCTGAGGCACCACCGAGCACCGAGCCAACATTGCCACGAAGCTTCTACATCGAAGCATGACGCCGACCTCTCAACGCCGACTTATCAAGAAAAGCCCCGAGAATGTCTTCTCGCGAAAGGTCAATTCTTAATTCTAATTTCTTTTATTAGTTATATATATATATATATATATATATATATATATATATACTAAAGCCAATCCTCGTCTCACGACGAGGAAGAGCTACCTAAAATTTAAACGCGCGTAGGGAGACCACTCCTATCGATAAATTCGACAAACAAGGAACACGTAAGCCAAAACTTCTTCTTTAGACGAAGTGGCTACGAAGGCCAAAACTTCGTCCCTAGACGAAGTGGCTAATCGAAAGCCGAAACTTCATCTCTAGATGAAGTGGCTAATCGAAAGCCGAAACTTCATCTCTAGATGAAGTGGCTAATCGAAAGCCGAAACTTCATCTCTAGATGAAGTGGCTAATCGAAAGCCGGAACTTCGTCTCTAGACGAAGTGGCTAATCAAAAGCCAAAACTTCATCTCTAGATGAAGTGGTTAATCGAAAGCCGGAACTTCGTCTCTAGACGAAGTGGCTAAATGAAAGCCGAAAACTTCTTCTCTAGATGAAGTGGCTAATCGAAAGCCGAAACTTCGTCTTTAGATGAAGTGGCTAATCGAAAGCCAAAACCTCGTCTTTAGATGAGGTGGCTATTTTAAAGCCAAAACTTCATCTTTAGACGAAGTGGCTATTTGAAAATCGAAACTTCGTCTTCGAACGAAGTGGTTAACTTAAAGCCAAAACTTCGTCATCAAACGAAGTGGCTATTTCAAAACCGAAACTTCGTCTTCGAACGAAGTGGTTAACTTAAAGCCAAAACTTCGTCATCAAACGAAGTGGCTATTTCAAAACCGAGACTTCGTCTTCGAATGAAGTGGTTAACTTAAAGCCAAAACTTCATCATCAAACGAAGTGGCTATTTCAAAACCGAAACTTCGTCTTCGAACGAAGTGGTTAACTTAAAGCCAAAACTTCATCATCAAACGAAGGGGCTATTTCAAAACCGAAACTTCATCTTCGAACGAAGTGGTTAACTTAAAGCCAAAACTTCGTCATCAAACGAAGTGGCTATTTCAAAACCGAGACTTCGTCTTCGAACGAAGTGGTTAACTTTAAGCCAAAACTTCGCCTTACAACGGAGTAGAGCTATTTAAAAGCCTAAACTCGTCTAAGACGAGTACGAGCTAGCATTTCGACTTCATCGAAATTCCAATTTCGATGGGGCAAGGCAATTCAAGTTCGACCTCAAATCACACCCTCACTTCTATGTCTTTTTGGGGAGGGATGTGATAGGATGTGGCCCAAAAGAAATAGAAGTGAAGCCCAATATCAAGCCCAATATCAAGCCCAAGAGAAATTAGGGTTAGAGTTATTTAAATCCTCTATAAATAGAGGAAAGAAACCTTGTAAAAGGGGGACGGAAAGTATTCGAATAAAATTCATACTCTTGCTCCGTGGATGTAGATCTCACAAAAGATCGAACCACGTAATTTTTTGGTGTTCTTTTACATTCTCGTTACGCTTTTTAATTTCCCCAAGAAAATCAAGAACCAACATATATGTATATGTATAATAATGTTAAGTTCTATCTCTCCTTTTATTTGTCATCTTTTGTTCTTTTAGCAAACGCCAATTTAGTAGATACACATTATGATTGTAACACCCCATAAAAATCCGTCCTGAAAAATCGTGTCTTAAAATTTTTTTGCCGAGGAATTTTGGAAGTAGGAGATGCTCGATAAATAAATATAGTCTACTTGTGCGATCGAAATTTATTAAGGCTCCTTGAAATATTATTACTATAAGACCCACGAATCATGAGTAATGATTTAAGGTGCAAACGAGCTCAATACAAGGAATGCTCAAAGTTAAAGGAATCGAGAAATAAATTCCTTAGGGAAGAAGAAGAGTAATAAATAAGTGGAGTGTTGTATGACAATGATGTGATGAAGGTATCACACAAGATAAATAATAAATAATATGTGGGAGTCCTGTCCCACAAGACAAATAAATATTTGTAGACACCAGCCATTAAATAAGTGTAAACACACTCCACATCCCTCTTCCATAATAATAGTAGTGTGTGTGATGTTGTAAGAAATTAACTAAGGCCTACAGGTGTCATCATAAGAGATAGAGGGTGTGCTTAAGTGTGTGTGTATGTGGCATAAGGTGAGAAGGGGAGGGATGCCCAATCTTTTCTTGGAAGCTACCCCACTCCACCCCATAATCTGCAAGATTCATCCTCTCACTCTAACTCTCTCTCTCTACGAACCCCTCTTCTCCCTCACCATTCCGCCATTGAAGCCAAGAGCTTCCACCACCGAGAACATCACCTCCACCACACCAATCACTTCGAAAATCTGCAGAGCTTCACCTTCCCAACCGAGCAACAAGATTGTAAAAGCGATTGATGATCGAAGAAGGCGATCTAGGACATGCAAGGACTCGAAGTCAAGGACTAGAGTGAGGCTTCGACTCTTCCTTTTTATTGTTGGTGAGCCTAGCCTTCTCTTGATTTCTTGAGCCTAAAATGATGTCTAGCATAGAGATTCGAAGCATATAATTAATGGTAGAATTTCGTTTATGAGTGCGAGAGTCGATGCATGTTCATAGAACTTAAGAATTCTTGTTCTACTCTTGAAAATAAGATTGTCCATGTATTAATTGATGGATGTTCCTCTTGATTTCTCATGATCCGAATTCGTATAATCCCTGGGAGAACCCTCCTTGAGTCTATGTTTATGATTCTTGTGTTTATTCTCTTCGAATTCCATGAATAAGGATGAGTTAAGAACCTTGAAACCGAATAAAAGTCATGTTCTTCGAAAATCTAGGAAGTTCAGCCATCTTTCGAGTAAAACTGGGAAAAATCTGTTGCGAATCTGAACTTGAGATTTATTCCATGTTAAAGTATGTCTCTTAAGGTTTCTTTACATAGTTCACACGCCCCAATTAGTCAATGTATGAATTTTCTATGATTTTTCAAAGATTACATAGCAATTCTGGAAATTATTTCGACCAACTAAATTGATTGCCACATTACTTCACGATCTCGTAGTTATTTGAATTTCGGTCCAACATAGAAGTTGTTAATCTTTCTCTGAGCTTTCTAATGGTATGTGGTGTGTTCCGAATACGTAAGTAATGAGGGAGATACCTTAGCTCAAAGTCGAACCCCTGAATCTCCCCTGTTCCAGAATTCAGGGTATAAGCCACTAAGGGAATTGCTTGTTTCTCCCAATTCCCTTGTGCATTAATTCTGGAAATTTTATATGTTATAGCCACATGCCTTAGTTCCATAATTACAAATTTTCATCCACTTTGGCATAGCCAATCTTGAGAAATAAATGTTTTCCCGAAGTGTCACATTTCTGCCGAATATGTTTCAAGTATTTAAACTCATATTCACCCTTGAACAATTCATTCTTGCTTTCAGCTATGATTAATGATTCATGAATCATTAATGTTCAGCTTCAGTCCGCCCTTCCTACTCAGTCCTTTAGCTAATAAAACTAAGTGATTAAAAGTGATAAGAGCAAGTAAAAGAATTGAAACCTCTTTGAGTTTGGTTATGTTTTCCTAATTAAACCCTTTTGAACTAATGACCAATGAGTTTGTTAAGTCAACTTAAGATGCACATTCTATGATTAAGAGTAGAAGATAGATACAAGATTAAAGTATAAGTTAAAGTATAAAAGTTACCAAGATAAGATAAGGGCCAAAGGCCACAAGGTAAATTGTTAAGTAAGAGTGATTGATGATAATAAACTAGAACTAACCCATTACTTGTCAATCAAGGTACTGATCTTGGAGTACAAGGCAAGAGGCAAAGGAGAAGCTAACTAAATCTATTGTTTGGTCTCCAAAGAGTGAGCTCTATTTTCTTATAAAGTGCATAAGCATGTTTTTCTCATGAAAAGAAATGAAGCATGATTTTATGAAAAACATGATGCATGATTATAATATGTTTAGACTTGCCAAGTTTTTCGCATGCAATTACCAGTCTACTGCAGATGAAGATCGACCCTCTGATAGACGTATCAGATGGGTCACAAGACGATATCGGCCCTCTGATGAAGGTATCAGACGGGTGTGCGCACGAAGAACGGTAAGGTGTTCGGGGAGGTGGCCAACTCCTCGAGCACACAGTTTATCTTGTAGACTGGGTATGTTAAGATGATCATGACGAGAGTGTCATGATTAAGTTGTCTCGAGACCATGATGCATATATTTATGATGAGCATGCATATCATTTTCTTAAAAGGAGTCAAGTACGGTTCTTTCTAAAACCCCGTACTTGATTAAAATGGGCAAGTCTAAAGTATAGCTCTAAGTGGCAATGGTTTTGGGTGATGAGCTCACTGAATACAATCAATGTATTCACACCCTGTGCGTATTTCTAAACGTGCAGGTCAACTGTGGATGCGAATGGATGCTAAGGAAGCGAGTCGGGATGGGATATCGTGGTTGAAGCCCGGTGGTGTGTGTCTCCATACACACACTACAACTACGCTCTTCCGCCTAAGATAATAACAACTGATGTTATGTTAATTCATGTTCGAAGTTTATGCCTTTATAAGCTTCCATCTAAGCTATATGTATAGTTGATGTACGGTTTATTAATCACGATGATTATGATAAGTGTCTCCTATTGGTCTATGTTAGTATTAAGTCATGATCGATGTTCCATGTCTTATTTAAACTTCCACTTGAGATATTTACAATTAATTTGTTACGTTTTCATAAGTTGATGTTGCAGCCAAGTATATTATGCGAAGTCTTAAGATGTCATGATAAGCATGTCATTAAAGTGGTTAACACATTAGTGATGGCATAAAGCATGTAGCCTGGAATGAGCTTGGTGTAATATGTCCAAACCTCAATTCCTTTCTTGATCAACCTATTTCATTCCTAAGATTACATTTCTTTGTATAATCAAATCCCCTTTTGATAATTAAGTTAAAGTTGTGAAGCCTTATGGATTACTATTTTAGTAGGTTAATCTTTTAAGTCCAGTTTTGCGTAAGGTCTTTTAGCGTACCACCTGTAGCGCACCGGTCTTTGAGGCATGTTTTTACATGCCCTGGGGGTCGGGGCGTTACAATGATTCATTGGCAAAGTTTTCTAAATTTATTACAAATAAGCTCAATCCTCTAGCGGTCCAAAAATTTGATGAAACGTACTAGTATGTCACGAAGAAAAAACTAGCGTTAGGTATAGTAATTATCAACATTAGCAACTTACTAATTCATTGCCAAATGCAATATATGCTTCATTTACAAAGTGTAATTATATCAACATATACAAAGCAAACGTTGATTAATACTCTACAAAATACATTTATTTTTTAGGCCACACATGCTATGTTCAACATGAAATATAATTCACGCGCTCATATTTAATTCAAAAATGTATATTAAATTATAGACTCGAGTCTACAAGTTTAAAGTGATAATAAGGTGAATTAATTAAGGGTCGTCGGTAAATTCATAATGAATCACAAAGGGAAGGAGGAATGAAAGATTAAAGAATTAATGAAAGTGATATTCATTATTTGAGGACTCACGTCCAATCATATGTTTTGGCTGGATTAGGATCTACTACTTTATTGGTGGACAGGGTTCATGGGGTAGTTTTGTGAATTACATCTAACATAACATTTGCCATTCATTTGTATATATGTTTATTTCTATACGTATTTATAATTAAATGATGAATGTGGGATATTCACTATTCACTTCATATCAACAATATTTACCATACAATTTTGTGAGAGACGTCTTACAAGACAAAATTCACGAGGCGGGCTAGATCAAAATTTGAATTTTAACGGTGTTTGATTGTGTTTAAATTCAGATCTTGATAGTGTTAAGACTTATGAATCAACCTAATAGTAGTATTTATTAGCCTAGTGTTAAAAATAAGGTTTAAATAGGGACACAAAATTTAGGCGTAATCCCTCCATAAGTATTGTTAGATGTTAGACCTTAATTTATTGCTTAACGAGACTTTTCGAGCTCGAGCTTTAAATTTGTGATCGAGCTCGACTCGAGTTAAAACTTTTGACTTCGAATTCGGCTCGAGTTTGTCTCACTAAATATTCGATAAATGGCTCGACTCGAGTTCGGTTCAGATTTGAGCTTGAATCTGGCTCGTGAAAAGCTCGAATTTTATTTTAATTCGAGTTCGTGCTCAAGCTCGATACTGAGCTCGTTTAAAAGACCTTATTTGAAATTAATTTTAACTCATTGACAATGGTTCAAATCCTCTTACCTACAACTTTTTTACACATATGTGCCAAAGCTCGATTATAGGCTCGATTAGAGGTTCGATTAAGAGCTTGCGAACAAGCTCGATTAATATACAAACCGAACATGTTCGCGACCAAACGAGTCGAATACCTTAGTGCTCGAGCTCGGCTCGATAAATTAATCGAGCTCGAATTCAAGTTCGAACTTGGCTTGTTTATTTACGAATTCGAATTTGAATGAGCTTTTTTTGAGTCGAGCGCCGAGTAAGTCCCGAGTAGCTCCTGCTCGTTTGCATCCCTACCAATGGCTACCCCTCCTAAAAATCTATAAATTCACCACTCCTCACTCTCATTTATCGCACCATTTTCTTCATATTCTTCTTCGTATTGTTCATTTTCTTTCCTTTCTTCTCTAAGAAATTATAAATTTTTCTTCTTTCACCACTTTCATCATCATGTCTTCAAAAGGCAATTCCACCAACTCAAACGATATAAGTAGTGATGAAGAAATATATGTCAAAAATATGCTCGAGGTAGTTCATCAGGCATTTGATCTGTTGAAAAATATAAAGTGGAAGAAGGTGGCGGTCCCGGCTAGGCAAAACGAGCTTGAAGAACAGAATCACGTTGTCTGAATAGCCTAAAATTATCTGGAGAAAAGAAAAAATGAAATTCTGCAAATTTCAGTCCACAATTTTGTGATAAGGTAACAGAATCGGCAGCATAAATTTTTAATGAAGTACGGAGCTCTCACCACGAAAGAAAAAACATTACCAGATTAGTACGTATAATATAAGAGAAAAGTTTCAACTGTTACATATAAACACAAAATTTCTATATATTTCTAGACCACAAGTGGAAAATACAGATTATAGCAGCATGGATTTCCCCCAAACCCATGTACTGAATTAGCTTCTTAAGCCTACCGAATTCCGATGTGGAAACGCCCTCTTCGAGGTAGGAGACGAGGGCAACGAGCTTCAAATGCAGATCATCCATCACCACAGATCAGCAACTGGAAAAGGAGAATAGTTTCTTTCTACACAATCATACACTACTACACACCACCATAAACTGCTAAATTCGGCAGTAGAGAAAAACACAGTAAGAAAATGAAAAAAGAGTCAAGCTTCTGTCAAGTGTGATGGGAGTTATGTATGAACAGTTAGGATTGGATGAAGCTCTTCATCTCATCCATTAACGATTCGAAATGCTCATTGTTTGGCAAGAAGTAGAACCCGATTGTAGCCTTTTCGAGGTAGAGTAGCTTCACCTCGTGACCGTATTTCTTGAGCCCTTCGACATAACCGATTTGCCAATCTTGAAGAAGATCCAATCCAGCTACAACAACCAAACTCTTTGGGAAAGTTATCCCTTCAAGAGCTCGACTCCTAGGCCCGAACACATTACAAGCCGGATGATCCCTATCTTCACCTTCAGGTAGATAAGCTCTCCAATACCAATCCCTTTCTTGAATTCTGACAAAGTATTTCCCATCCAATCTTTTCTCGGATTCCGTCCTCTCCTCCCCTCCGAATAAAGGATGGAGAAGAATGTTTCCTAATACTTCGACGCCTTCCTCAGCAGCTCTCACAGCTACATGATGAGCTATATTTCCACCCGAACTATCTCCAGCTAGATATATATGAACCTTATGATCTTCCTCCTTCCCACTACGAAGCCATTTTCTTGAATTGACCCAATTTAGAGCTGTCCATCCATCATCATAAGCACACGGATACCGATGCTCGGGCGATCTCCGGTAGTTCACAGATACAACTGCAGCTTTGCATGTTTTCACAAGGCGCCGACAGAATGTGTCGTAGATAGCACTATTGGCTGAGGAGTGAACAAAGCTTCCCCCATGGAAGAATAGGATTATAGGTACAACTTCAGAGGTGCTCAGGGGCTTATCGACTTCGTCAATCCCCCATTGAGGCCCGCTCTCCTTGGAAGCTAGATAAACACGGTTGAGAAGGCCAGTAGGACGATCCACGGTGTCGAATGAGTAAACACCATCTACTGGATTGGCGTTTGCAGTCACTTTCCGATCAAGAAACTCGTTCAAATCGCGGTTGAATGTGCCGTCCGGTCTACGGAGCATGTTGTATGCAAGCTTGAAGTTGGATATAAGAATCCATGTATTCAGGGGAACCACTCTCTGTGAAGAATAGCAACATAGTTTTCAAATTTTAGTTCACTCCATCATGAGAAAGAAGTCAAAACTGAGGTTTTGAAGTGATAATTGATCGAAAATACACAGACATGCCCAAATCATTATCATCAGCCGATTCAACCAATCATCTATAAAGGAAAATGCTGAAAAGAGAAGGAAAATCCATGCATATCCATAAAAAGAAATGATATGAAAAGACGAGAAACATCCTAAAATAACCCAAACAGCACAATCATAATATGGGTCTAGCCAAGTCAGAAATCGCAGCAAGTAAAACAGCAGGCGAGAATCAAGGGCAAAAAAGAAAGAAAGGGGGGAAATCGTGTTCATGAAAAGGTCAAGATTCAAATTTTCAACCCCAAATCTCACTTTCATGTCCCCGCAAAATCAACTCTTCCATGAAAACAAGACGAAACCCTAACTTCAATCACGAAAAAATTCAGATAAACACGAAGGAAATCGAAGAGCTGACAACGCAGAATACCCTAATCCCGAACCACAAAATCGATGATATTAAAAAAAAACACAGAATTATGAACAGAGCAAGCAAATATGTCCGATTACCTTCGATTCACTAACATTTACTTCATTACTACCCGCCATAATTCAACGCAAGAAGCTCAATATCGGCAGTTTCGCAGACAATGATCTCGTTTTCCCACAGTTGTTTTCACTCCACCGAAATTCTCCTCGCCTTTTCAGCGATGGTTGAACTTGAAACCCCCCTTTTCCATATAGTAGCGTTTCTGAATTAAGGAGTCTGAGCACGAAAAATAAGAAGATAATCGATAAATATTGGAGAGGGGGGGGGGGTCAGTTATCTAGCTCTACAGAAGTCGAAAAGATCAAGACTCAGAGAGAGAGAGGAAGGAATGAAATGAAATGAAATGAAATAAATAAAATAAAATGATCTGAGTTTTATATAATAAAAATAGTACGAAATGGTAGATAAAGAAGGGATAGAGAATGAAGGTGGCGCGTGGCGTTACCATAAAAGATAAGAGAGAGAAAATGGTATTTGTAGATAGAGAGAGAGAGAGAGTCAAAGGGAAAGGAACGGCGGAGGAGTGGCGGAGGCGAGACACGACAAATTGAGAATAGGGTTGGGGAAGGTGGCGGAAAATTAAACTGTTTGGGTAGGCCCCGCCTATATTCATGGCCATTTTTCTCTCAATTTTTTTTTTACTAGCAGAGATTACATGTGTTGTAAGTAGATATATTTTCTTATTAATTTTGAAAAATATATTAAAAATAATATAATTTTGTTATACGGAGTATTTCACTATTTATATCATTATTGTAGTAGTAAGTTTTATGATATAGCACGTATCAAGCAATAGATTACTAAGGAAATAAATAATATTCTTGAAAAATTAAGAAGATAAATAAGAGCATAGAGGTAGAGTTGTAATTGAAATAGGAGAAGTTTATATAAGTTTAATTTAATACTCCGTAATAAAATTACGTTCAGAATTATTTCGTTACCCTTATAATAGATTTATAATAGGGGGTATATTAGGCAAAACAAAAGTTATAAGAATTAGTTCTTTTATAATAGTAATAAATAAATAAAAAGAAAAACTTTTTTTGATAATTGAGATATTTGATAATTTTGGTATGTATTTCTTCGATCCGAAACTAGGTTACATCATCTTTCTTTCCACGTTTTGTTTAATATAAATATTTATGTTTGTGTATATTTATGTTTGTGTATATTTTTATAGATGCATAGGTTCATTATTCGTACATGTGTAGTTTTTGCATCGAGGGATGCAAGATCGCTTCTCAAACTTTGTTTTTATATATTATTTTTTGTTCAATCTTGGTTTTTTTGGGGAAATTAAAAAGCGTAACGAAAATGTAAAAGAACACCAAAAAATTACGTGGTTCGATCTTTAATGAGATCTACGTCCACAGAGTAAAGAGTACAAATTTTATTCGAATACTTTCTCTCCCTTTACAAGATTTCTTTCCCCCTATTTATAGAGGATCTCCACATAACCCTAGCCCTAATTTCTTTTGGGCTTGATATTGGGCTTCACTTCTATTTTTTCTGGGCCACATCCTATCACATCCCCCCTCCCCCAAAAAAAGACATAAAAGTGAGGGTGTGATTTGAGGTTGTGCTTGAATTACATTGCCCCGTCAAAATTGGAATTTCGACAAAGTCGGAATGCGTACCGCCTTGCTAGGATGATGTCGTAATAAAATCGCATTGCCCCGTCGAAATTAGGATTACGACGAAGTCGAAATGCTAACTCGCACTTGTCTTAGACGAGTTTAGGCTTTTAAATAGCTCTACTCCGTCGTAAGACGAAGTTTTGGCTTTAAGTTAACTACTTCGTCCGAAGATGAAGTTTTGGTTTTCAAATAGCCACTTCTTCTAAAGATGAAGTTTTGGCTTTCGAGTAGCCACTTCATCTAAAGGCGAGGTTTCGGCTTTCGAGTAGTCACTTCGTCTAAAGACGAAGTTTTGGCTTTCGTAGCCACTTCGCCTAAGATGAAATTTTGGCTTTCGTAGCCGCTTCGTCTTAAGAAGAAGTTTTGGCTTTCGAGTAGCCACCTCATCTAAAGACGAGGTTTCGGCTTTCGATTAGCAACTTCGTCTAAAGATGAAGTTTTGGCTTTCGTAGCCACTTCGTCTAAAGACAAAATTTTGGCTTTCGAGTAGCCACCTCATCTAAAGACGAGGTTTCGGCTTTCGATTAGCCACTTCATCTAAAGAAGAAGTTTTGGCTTTCGTGTTCCTTGTTTGTCGAATTTATCGATAGGAGTGGTCTCCCTACGCGCGTTTAAATTTTAGGTAGCTCTTCCTCGTCGTGAGACAAGGATTGGCTTTAGGTAGCTCTTCCTCGTCTTAAGATGAGGATTGGCTTTTGAGAGCACTTCCTCGTACGAAACAAGGATTGGCTTTAGTTAATATATATATAGAACTAATAAAAGAAATTAGAATTAAGAATTGACCTTAGCGAGAAGACATTCTCGGGGCTTTTCTTGATGAGTCGGCGTTGAGAGGTCGGCGCCATGCTTCGACGTAGAAGCTTCATGGCAATGTCGGCTCGGGGCTCGGTGGTGCCTCGGCGACGTCAACTCGGATGCTCGGTTCGGAGGTGGTGCAGTGAGGCAGCTCGGCGTGGAGGTGTTGCTAGTGCAGCTGGGCGTGGAGGTGCTGCGAGTGCAACTCGGCGGGTTAGGTGCGGCAGCTCGTCGGGTGTTGCGGCGGTGCAGCTCGTCATATCAGCCCACTGCTGGAGCTCGGCTGCTCTTCGGCGGGGGCGAGCTTTGACGGAGGAGCACGGCGGTGCTGCTGCGACGTCGGCTTGCAGTTCGGCGGTGCTGCGGCGACGTCAGCTCGCAGCTCGTCAGGGGAGCTTGGCGGTGCTGCGGCGACGTCGGCTCGTAGCTCGGAGGTGCTGCGGCGACATCGGGGGAGCTCGACGGAGGAGCTCGGCGGTGCTACGGCGACGTCAGCTCGCAGCTCAGCAATGCTGCGGTGATGTCGGCTCGTAGCTCGTCGGGGGAGCTCGACGGTGAGCTCGGCAGTGCTGCGGCGACGTCGACTCGCAGCTCGGCGGTACTGCGGCGACGTCAGCTCGGAGCTCGTCGGGGAGCTCGACGGGGAGCTCGGCAGTACTGCGGTGACGTCGACTCGCAGTTCGGCGGTGCTGCGGTGACTTCGGCTCGCAGCTCGTCGGGGGTGCTGCAGCAACATCGGGGGAGCTCGACGGAGGAGCTCGGCGGTGTTGCGGTGACGTCGGCTCGTAGCTCGGCAATGCTGCGGCGACGTCGGCTCGCAGCTCGTCGAGGGAGCTCGATGGGGAGCTCGGCAGTGCTTCGGCGACGTCGGCTCGCATCTCGTCGGTGCTGCTGCGATGTCAGCTCGCAGCTCGTCAGGGGAGCTTGACGGTGAGCTCGCAGTGCTGCATCAACGTCGACTCGCAGCTCGGCGGTGCTGCGGCGACGTCGGCTCGCAGCTCGGCGGTTCTGCGGCGACGTCAGCTCGCAGCTCGTCGGGGGAGCTTGGCGGAGCTCGAAGCTCGGCGGTGCTGCTGCAATTCGGCTCGCAGCTCGGCGGTGCTGCGGCGACGTCAGCTCGCAGCTCGTCGGGGGAGCTCGGCGGAGGAGCACGGCGGTGCTGCTGCGACGTCGACTCGCAGCTCGGCGGTGCTGCAGCGACTTCGGCTCGCAGCTCGTCGGGGGTGCTGCGGCGACATCGGAGGAGCTCGGCGGTGCTGCGGCGAAGTCGGCTCACAGCTCGGCGGTGGTGCGGCGACGTCGACTCGCAGCTCGGCGGTGCTGCGGCGACTTCGGCTCGCAGCTCGTCGGGGGTGCTGTGGCGACATCGGGGGAGCTCGACGGAGGAACTCGGCGGTGTTGCGGCGACGTCGGCTCGTAGCTCGGCAATGCTGCGGCGACTGTCGGCTCGCAGCTCGTCGGTGCTGCGGCGATGTCAGCTCGCAGCTCGTCGGGGGAGCTCAACGGGGAGCTTGGCGGAGCATGAAGCTCGGCGGTGCTGCTGCGACATCGGCTCGCAGCTCGTCGGGGGAGCTAAGCGGGGAGCTCGGAGGAGGAGCACGGCGGTGCTGCTGCGACGTCGGCTCGCAGCTCGACGGTGCTGCGGCGACGTCAGCTCGCAGCTCGGCAATGCTGCGGCGATGTCGGGGGAACTCGACGGAGGAGCTCAGTAGTGTTGTGGCGACGTCAGCTCGCAGCTCGGCAATGCTGCGGCGATGTCGGCTCGCAGCTCGTCAGGGGAGCTCGACGGGGAGCTTGGCGCAGCTTGAAGCTCGGCGGTGCTGCTGCGATGTCGGCTCGCAGCTCGTCGGGGGAGTTCGGCGGATGAGCACGGCGGTGTTGCTGCGACGTCGGCTTGCAGCTCGGCGGTGCTGCGGCAACGACAGCTCGCAGCTCGACGGGGGAGCTCGGCGGTGCTGCGGCTTGGGGAGGTGCTGCAGCTCGTCGAGTGCGTCGCCTTCCTCATGGGAGAGGTGCTTCTCAGCGATTCCGTCCGCCGTTGCTGCTTTACCAATTTGAACGTGTTCCGTTCTTTTCGCCCCACTCCCCCTCTCTCCTGAACTCCTCCTCTCTCTCCCGAACGTGCATGATGCTTCCAATTATTTTATTTTAATTTTTTTTTATCATTCTCTGCGCCTAAATCCCCAGAGAAAATTTTCGATCTGAAACACAAGTTTATCGATTCCCACAGACGACGCCAGTGTTCGATCTTAATTTTCTTGGGGAAATTAAAAAGCGTAACGAGAATGTAAAAAAACACCAAAAAATTACGTGGTTCGATCTTTAATGAGATCTACGTTCACGGAACAAGAGTACGAATTTTATTCGAATACTTTCTCTCCATTTACAAGATTTCTTTCCCCTATTTATAGAGAATCTACACATAACCCTAACCCTAATTTCTCTTGGGCTTGATATTGGGCTTCACTTCTATTTTTTCTGGGCCACATCCTATCATTTTTAAAAGTAATAACAATATTTATTGGAATTTTTTGATTAGTCTTATTGAACGTTGATTCAATTTTATCTTTAGAAACTAATGATGCATTATCTTTTGCTAGAATTCATATTAGTGAAATAATAGTCCATCTCTCTATTTGTCTATGGACGCCTTTTTGAGTCATCTCATTTAAAATGTTCCATTTACTTTTTCTTAGAAAACTTGACTTCCAAAAAACGCAAATCCTATTACTTTCTTATATTTTAATTTTTTAAAATTGTTTTGTAAAAAAATGGACAATTTGCATGAAATAGATGGAAATAGTACTCTCTCCGTCCTCCATTTCTTGAACTATTTTTCGGGCACGCATTTATATATTTCTTAATAATGGGTTTTAAAATTAATTTTTAAAGTATTTTTTCTTTTACGAGATACCACAATACTCATAGTATCTTGTAAAAGAAAAACTATTTCAAAAATGTATTTTAAAATCATCATCAAGAAACGTGAAAACGCGTATCTAAAAGAAAGTCCAAAAAATGGAGAATGAAGAGAATACCATTTATGAACATGATTGGTGAACATTGTCATTCTTTTACTTGATAAAAATGAAAGGGTTGACTCAAACTCAAACTTTTATGGTAAAATCAGTCCAAAAGAAAAATTACTTGGGTGAAACCCCTATTAATTTAGAATTCTTGTTTTTTTTTTTTTTTTTTTTTTTGAAGAGAATAAATTAGAAGTTCTTTCCTTCTCTTATATTTTTCTCATCACCAACATTGACAAAATTTAAGTTGCATCATCATGATCAACAAAGAACACCGAAACTCTAGTAATTAATTCTTTGAAAGATATATGGAAATGAAAAGTAAATCCGAATTGTTATTATTATTATTAGTTTTTATTTTTATAGAGTAAAGTCGAACTATGACTGGGGCACTTAATTAATAAGAAAAAGAAGTTCATTTATGAAAATTGTTTTTATTATGGGAGTGGATGTGCACCAATATTTGTTCCTACTCATAGTCTTTTGTTATTTTCTACTCTTATGGGAAGTGGGTTTAAGCATTCCAGACAACTCTTTTTCTTTTCTTTTTTTTATCAAGCAAATTTTAAGGTTGCGTCACGGAGGACTCGAACTCGAAACCTTTGGTACAAGGCTTTAACCTCCTACCGCTTAGCCAACACACTCACACACTCTATTTCTGTCTCTTGGAACTATCAATCTCTATTTTCATCACCATTTTATATACTCCTACGTATTTTTACTCTTTTCGATCTATATTTTCATCACCATTGTTATTGCATGGATGTAGAGCCGGTCACGGTTCCGATTCCGGTTCCGATAAAGAAAAACTGGAACCGGACCGTCCCCCCTACAGTTCCAGTTCCGGTTCCGGTTCGAACTGGATGGAACCGCCATTTTTTTTCTTCAATATTCATACTTTGTTTATATTTGTTTCAAGTTTAATAGTAAGAACATTATAATCGAAAACTGTAAGAGAAATTTGTAAGAAAATTAATAATATAACAAATGAGAGAATTATTCAATTTTTTTTTTTAATTTATTTCACCTAAACTCTTGGAGATCACATTTTGATTCCAAAGGCCGAGCCTCGTTAAAACCTTAGTGAGGAAAAAGAGTACTCGTCTAAGATGCTTGAGAGGTGTCGGTGTCAATTCCTGCGTCGGTGGTTTGTTCTAACATGCTTGATCAGGGTACCATACCCTCCTCAGATTCTCCATGCATACCTCTTATCGCAGAAATTGCAGCATGCCTTCCACGTATCCGGAGCGCTATCTTTTCCGGTGAATTTCACCTTCTTGAACCAAATTTTGAAAACGTCCGAGGCGGAAATGTCAACTTCTTCAACCTGCGGCTCTAGTTGTGGATGTTGATCCGCACCTAGACAGCCATCGCCTTGCTCGTCCATTTGAGAGATTGAGAGCTTGATGCTTGATGAAGGTGTGAAGAAATGGTTTGATATAGGGGTATTTATAGGTGTAGAAAAGGGTTGTCTTGGGGGAAAAAATTTAAAATTTAAATTGAAATAAATAAATTTTAAAAAAATAAAATTTTGGAAGCATGCATGGTTGTGCATGCATGGGCGCCTGCTGCAGCCTGTTCCACTTTTGCTCCTTTGCCCGCTCCGGTTCCACGATTCCCCGGTTTGGAACCGGCGGTTCCTCCGTTCTTTCTTTTTTTTTTTCTTTTTTTAATCCAATTAATAATATTAATACATATTTAAAAATATAATTGATATGATATGGAATTATGGATTGATAATTAAACATTCAAAATTCATACAAATTTAACATGTTATCATTATTAATTAGAATGAAAATTTTCAAAATTGACACTTCATCTTGTCTTCTTCATGAATTGGATAATTTATTATCTTTATGTAAATTGTATATTTTGTCATCTTCAATTCATCATCATCATGTGACATTGTTAATTGAATATTTTGTCATTTATATGATTTGATTTTTTGTTTAAATATTTGAATTTAAAGTTTGGACATTAGAATATTCGCATCACATGATACACAATTTTGTAGTTTATTTATTTCTACTTATTTAGAATATTTACAATTCACATGATACACAATTTTATAGTTTTCTTCATTTGTACTTATTTCAATTTTAATTATAACTTAATAATGAAAAATCTCTTTCATTTTACAAATTATACTTTATAATCTGTACATTAAGAATTCATTAAAAGGGGTGTATAATAATAAAATATTAGATCAAATAATAAGTATGATATTTATGCACCACATACAAATAAAATATAGAAATAAACATAATAAAAAAAAATACCCGGTTCACCCGGTTTTTTAACCGGAACCGCCAGTTCCCGGTTCCTAGAGAATGGAACCGAAACCATACCGCCGGTTCTACCGGTTCCGAACCGCCGGTCCCGGTTCCCGGTTCGGTTCCCCGGTTCCGATTTTTTTGGGCGGCTCTACATGGATGTATCCAATACTTATTATTTTAGTTGGCAATTTATGTAGAAGATTTCCGTTGTGCTACTCATGAGTAGATAAATTGCATGAAGATTATTTATTCAAATATTTTATTTGGATAAATATGGGCTGAATATATGGAGAGATATATATGGATATATTTCCATATTATTGAAGATATGTTGGAGATCTTCTAGGGCTGAATCATTCTACAAATCTGGTGGAATATAAAACGCAGAAGATCAACACTTTGCAAATATAGTTTTTGAGTGTGAGATTGAGCGTGAATCTCTGTGATCTTGCATCTGCAAGTTTTCTAGGTTTGGGTAGAGCGTGTACTTCAATAAGACTTTTCTTTAGTCTTATTGTGATTGAAGTCTGAATCTGTGATTCAGTGTCATTTTTCCTTTCGTGTTAAAGGGTGTAGAACGGGTGCTATCTGCCGATAGCTAGAGCCTGACTACGAGTGTTATTCGTAGTACAATTCGCACACAAAAGGGAGTTGTAAATAGAAGTCTAGGTGACATGAGGTGGAGTCATTTTGTGTAAGTCATGTACTTTGTTTGCTGCGTAATAGTGGATTGTTTCTATCGAATTTGTCCCCCAGACGTAGGTGTTTGTTTTATCACCGAACTGGGTTACCAATTGTTTGTGTTCTTTACATTCTATTTGTTCCTGTTTCAAGAATATTTTTAAGAACACTGTTAAGAACATACAACGTAGCAATTTCAATTGGCACCAGAGCAGGTTTTTGAGTTGGATTTATTTTTGCGATTTTGGGAGTTTGTGCTAAGTTGTGCTATTTCTGATGGATTTTCTGAGAGATGGATGATCGATAAACAGACCACCAATATTAGATGGGAAAAATTATAGTTTCTGGAAGGTCAGAATAACAGCCTATATTCGATCCGTTGATGAAAAAGCTTGGAGGGCTGTTGTGGAAGGATGGACTGAACCTACAGGTGCTGATGGTAAGTAGAAAGCATGGACAAATGGGATGCAAATGATGAAAAGGCATCTGGAATGAATCAGAAAGCATTGAACGCTATACTTGCTTCAGTTGACTTTGATAACTTCAATCTCATATCCACATGTTTGACTACAAAAGAAGCTTGGGAAACATCGAAAAATGCATAGAAGGGAATAGCAGAGTCAAAGCTCAGAGACTTCAACAATTGACGTCTAAGTTTGAAATGCTCAGGATGGAAGAAGATGAGGGTGTTTCTGAGTTCCATGCAAAATTGAAGAGCATTGCAAATGAGTGCTGCATTCTTGGTGAGAAAATTTCACAAGAAAAACTTGTTAGAAAAGTGTTGAGATCACTTCCCAGAAGGTTTGACTTCAAAGTTGCTGCCATTGAAGAAGCAAGAGATCTATCTATCATGTCTCTTGATGAGCTTATTGGGTTACTCAGAACCTTTGAAATGGGAATGCGCGAGGACGATTGTCCTAAGAAGAAAAGAATCCCGTTTGCTGAGGGAAATGAAGAAGATCTGATCGAGTCATATGCTTTATCCACTAGAAAATTCAGTAAGACTATTAAGAGTTACAAAGGAAAGAAAAATGAAGGAGAAGACTCAGAGAAGACTTGTGAAAAAGAATATGACAAAGACATTCTTTGTCATGAGTGTGGTGGAAGAGGCCATATCAAATTTGAGTGTACCAACTTGAAGAAGAGAGGAAATAAATCCTATGTAGCAACTCATAGTGACAGTGAAGAGTGTGATGATAGTGGATCTGAAGATGTTACTTGATTAACACGTATTTTATGTGCATGTCGAGTGTATTTTGCATGTGTTTGAGTCTCGATTTATGTGCTTAAATGTTAGAAATGCTAGGGTTTCTAAACTTATAGCATACTTTATACTTTTCTCGTTTTCTCTCAGTTTTTGATTTATTTTTGTAGGAAATTGGAAGAGCATTCAAGTGGCTAAGGACCGAGGGCCGGAAATGAGGAAGAAATGAGCTTAAAAAGGTGAAAAAGTTAAGTTCGGAAGTTGGTTTGAAGGTCGAACGAAGAAAACCGGAAGAAGAAGTCAAAGAAACAGACCAGTCAAAGGAGAAGGAAGACCGGCGGCCCAGCCGGCGGTCCACCAGCCCGCCGGTTTCCCTCCTCCAGCCCGCCATCGCCCACAACCAGTTTGGCGGTCCAACCGGCAACCCAGCCGGCGGTCCAATGGGTCGCCAGTCGGCCGCCCTTCCTCACTAATAGCCGAGTTTGGTCGAACCAAACTCGGCCCAACTCGTTCCAAACTCGGTTTTTGATGTACTTAACCCCTAAATGCACCCCATTTGGGTATCTTTTCATACTTTAACATTCTTACAACCCTAAATACATTTTCCCTCTTTCGACTTTTGTATTTTCAAGATTTGTGGAGCTACACTTGGTGGATTTGAAATTGAAGACCATATTTTTCTTCCTTATTGAATCATTTATCTTTTGATTATGGTTTTATGCATTTTCTATGGTTTATTTTCCTTGATCATGTCTAGCTAATTTCCCTTGTGAATTCAATTATATGTAGATTAGGATTAGGTGATTCGGCTTAGTCTTTAATTGTGAATTTACCTTCTAATTTTATGTTCATTTCTCTTAGTGCCATGTTTTATTGTGTAATTGTGATTGATCATCATAATTGCATATCAAGTGTTTGATCTAATGCGTAGGAGGCTTAGATTAGATGCTAGGAAACAAGAGAATTGCATGCTAGAGATAGTAGGGTTAAAGAACTCATTATGCTATTTGGAGTTAATGAATTACTTGATGTCCTAGTCGGAATTAGGTAATTTATTAATCAACTTGATTTAGTTGCAATGAGAATTGAATGAATCATACATAGGAGGTTCCCCACATGAAATTAGATTAAATTGGTTAGTTCAAGTTAGAGTTCCAATCGCCCATCACATAAGCCTAATCGAAGTATAATTCGAATCACGCTTGTTCTTTATTGAGTTTATATCACTTGTTTACTTGTTAATTCATTTGTTCTAGTTTGAACTTAACTTGTCATTTTCATTTCTTAGTTGATAAAAAAAACCCAAAAACATGTTATTCGTGAGCTTGAATAGTGATTAGATAATCGGGTTACTAGTTGAGATTCTTACGCCTCTAACATTTCCTGTGGATTCGACTCGATACTTATCGATTATTATTGCATTTTTCCTACCTTAAAAGTAGGGCGATCATTACTCCAAACAAGGCCTATGCGGCTAAAGTTGGTGACAATGAAGAGACTGAAAATAAAGAGATCGATGATTTGTTCAAAGTCGATGATGACACTGAAAGTAAATTGGATGTTGAGCAGATGGTTACCAACGCTTACAAGGAAATGCATGAGAAATGTATTCTTGTAGCTGAATTGAATAAGAATCTAACTGATGAGCTCAAGGGAGTTAAAGAAGAACGTGACACGTTGATTCTTAGGAATAATCAACTTCAGAACCAGCTTGCAGAACTCAAAAGCAAAGAAGTTTGTGAAAGTAGTGAAGTGAATCACCTCAAGAAAATGATGAAGATGATGAACTCGGGAACTACAATGCTTGATGAAATTTTAGAAGTTGGAAAGGTTGTTGGTGACAAGTCAGGCTTGGGATATGGTTCAACAAGTCATGACAATGGTAAACACAATGACAGAGTTTTTGTTCCTGTCAGGCAAAATGTTCAAAGAACAAGAACACCAAGAAGACACTTGTCATAATTTGTCACTACTGTGAAACTCCAGGACATATACGATCTCATTGTAGAAAACTTCATGAAGATCGGTTTAGAATGGTTAGAAAGGTTGCTCCACATAACTCTAGCAGAGGAGAAACTAGATTTCAAAAGTTCCCTTATTTCAACGAAATGGATGGAAGTTTCAGAGAATATGTAGCACGCTCTGCCTTTCTTGGAGAAACTGGAAATGCATGGTATCTTGACAGTGGTTGCTCCATGCATATGACACGAAATAAGAAAAATCTAATTAATCTTGAACCCGTAAAAAGTAACACAGTGACTTTTGGAGATGGTGTTGAGGTGAAAGTGTTGGCCAATGGAGAACTTGCTGTTGCAGGTATGCCAAAGCAAAAAAATGTGTATCAAGTTGAAGGATTGAGAGCCAATCTTGTTAGTATAAGTCAGTTTTGTGATGAAGGTCTGAATGTGAAATTTGGTAAAGTAAATTGCATTTTTTCAGACAAAGGAAATGAGATTTTTGTTGGGAGAAGATCTGCAGATAATTGTTATCTTGTTGTGAACTCACGTGAATGTTTGACTGTAAGGAATAATCAAGCATTCAAGGTGTTAGATAACAGGACAGAGACAATCATGGAATCAGCAAATGTTAACTTCGTTGTTGGTGTTGACACAGTGGAGAAAACTAGTTTGGAGAACGACTCATATGTTCTAAATAACGTCCCTGAAAATATTTCTGATATTGTCTTTGAAAAATTTAGTGCTGAAAAAGTTTAAGAATATGTTAAGTTGACAAAGGATCCAGATGGAATTTCAGTTGATCTTACTGAGCACAAGAGTACTTCTGGAGGTTATTATCAACTTACAAGTATTCTCACAAAAGCCTTTAGTAGTAGAAGGTTTGAAAAACTCATCGCTTCTCTTGGTCTATGTGTTAGGAGAATTTTCCGATGAGAATTCTCACTTATATCTGTGTTATGTAGATGTGTTTTGTTTTTTTAGTTAAAAAAATTTTAAAAAATAAAAGGGAGAGAGAGAGGGGTTGTGTTTTGTTGGCCTGGTTATTCAAGAGGTAGTTTTCTTTGTGATCCTTTATTGGTGAAGTGATTTGCTATTGTCCGTGTTTATGAGTGGTTCATTTTGTGTTTATTAATGGGGACTTTTAAGTGAAATTTGTTGTAGGTGATGCTCTCTTCCAGTGTCATGGCAGTAGAAGTTTGATGAATTATTGCCATAAAGCTTATTATTGATCTTGAAGAAATGATCTTTCCCAGTGTTTGTGAATGTTTAGTTTGCTCTGAGAAGTACAAGCAGATTGTATATCCAGGTTTGATTGGTATTCTATCTCTTATAAATTCTGATTATGAAACTGGCGTGAAGCATGATGATCGTGGTTAAAAAGGTTCTAAAGTGTTTGGTGATGCTTTCCAAAGTATTCCTGAATATGTGCATAAAGTTTTGCACATAATGTTCTAAGTTGCAGTTTGGATCAAGAGTTAAACCGTATGTTGGTTTATGTGAAGAAGTTTATGAAGACTTTCTATTGATAGAAAATCTTATATTGAAGTCATACTCTTCCTGGTGATGATCAAGGTAGCCAAGTGGGATCGAGTACTATGTCTCTTCCACGTATACTGAGGAGTTCGATGCTAATGCTATTTTTTGAAGTTATAGGTGATATGGAGTTGCTGATGCATTAGTAAGGATTGGACCAGATCTTATTGATTTGAAAGTAGTAGCCGATGTAGCATATCATTCTTGTTGGATCAGCAAGTCATTCTTTTGAAGATGTTGTACCAGTTTTCGTCTGGTTCTTGAGTTTATTCATTCTGTGACAACAAGAGTTTGATGCGTTGAATGCTGAGGAGGTTATACTCTGATGATGATATGATGACTGCTAAATGTTAATTTTGGCTAGTTGGTGAATTTTGATTCACTTCTTGTTCCATGTTCTTGTGTTTTTAAGAAAGAAGTTCGCATTGAGGGGTGTTGGGATATTATGTTAAGGGGGAACTTGGATTCAACTGTGTTTTGATTAGATTCCAAAACCCTCATAGAATGTTTCCCTTACTATCTTTGATGATCCAGCTCAAGTTACAATATATATTTTAATGTGTTAGAATAGTTCACTTGTTAGAGAGCGTGCTTCCAAAGTTCAAAGCGCCTCTCAGGTCCAGAGCGCGCTTCCAAAGTACAAAGCGCCTTCCAGGTCCGGAGCGCGCTTACAAAGTTCAAAGCGCCTCTCAGGTCCAGAGCGTGCTTCCAAAGTTCAAAGCGCGCTTCCAAAGTTCAAAACGCCTCTCAGGGCCAGAGTGCGCTTCTAGAGCGCGCTTCCAGCTTGAGCGAGAGCATCTGATAAGCAGGTGAAAAGCGACAGCTGCCAGAGCACGTGTCCGCTCAGGATTGCTCAACGGACTGTGATATGTCTAATCGCCGAATTTGCAGGGCTAGGCTCCACTAGTCAACGGCTATCTTCCTAGGACTGTGCTCTATAAAGGAAGAATTCAAATTCGGATTAGACAAGTAAGGAACATGCACTCTATCTCTCCAACGGATAGATTAGTGTCCCTTACTATAAATAGAAGGTTCAAGCTACATAGAAATAGAGGGGAGAGAGCAAGCAAACAAAGTAGAAACCATCCTACATCTCTCCCAATAAGATCTTCAGATCTCAACCTTCTAGTTTATCCATAAGGCTTCAACTTCTATATCTATAAGCCTTAGAGAGAAATCCCAACCTTCTACATTATGGTTCATTGTAAAAGGATTTCTCATTAGTTGGAAACTATAAGAACCCAACCCCAAACCCAAACCAAGTTTGAGAATTTAGTTTGTAAAGGTTGTAAGGCTCGTGAGTGCTTATCGCATAAACTCATAGGCTCGTGAGTGCCAATCGTATAAACTCACATAGGCTCTTGGGTGCCCGTTGTAAACCCCAAGCTTTGAGTGAAGTTCCATCACTGAGTGAAGGTGATGAGAGTGAAGTTTATCACCGAGTGAAGGTGGTAAGAGTGGATGTAGGAGCGTAACCTCCGAACCACTATAACTCTTGTTATAAGCTTTACATTCTTTATGCTTTGATTATCCATAACACACACTCACTCTAAGTGATAAACTATTTTAAGTGCAAGATAACTAAAGCGAGTATAATAGCTCACCATATTCCGCACCGCACCACTCGCCTAGCAAGAAGCTTTGAAAGCGTGAAACACTTTCAAAGCGTCATGCTTCGCAAGAGGCCGAAAAATCGAAGAGAATTTAAACACTTCTCCACACACGTATTCACCCCCCTCCCCCCCCCCCCCCCTTCTCTACGTGTGTGACTCGCTACTTTCGGGACCAACAAGGGAAAGTATTGCAGCAATGTTGCTTGGTCTCAGTGGAAGTCATGTATTTATGGGGAGTGTGCTATGTACTGATGTGCAGGTAGTTGGTGAAGACTAGTCAGTGTGGTGGTGTTCTTCAAAATGTCTCTCATGATGTTCCTGAAAGTTCAGTTCAGATTACTAGAACTGTTAATGTCCCTTTGCATTGTTGTGACAAAAAGGGGTAGCCGAAAAGAGTTTGTTGCAAGATTGCATGGGGTTATGTACGCATTTGGTATTTTTGCTCCTGATGTGCTTGTTGATATGATATTGTAAGTGGAATTCTCTGGGAGTGAATTACGGTTAGTTTTCTGATTTTTGCAGCAGTTATTCTTGTTATCATGTGGATTTCTGGTTTGAACTCCTGGTTAGTCATCAATTAAAATGATTGATTTTGGTCCTTTGGTTATTGATGTTGCTCTTAAAATAAAATATGTTTCTGATGTTGATTTGGAGTTCATGATGTTGGGAAGTTTCTGCCACTATGCAAATTCCTGCAAGTGCTACTATTGTGAGGAAATATCATAAAGGACTGCCTTCTAAGTTGGTGGTTCTGGATAATATCATCAAATTGATGCTCATGTCTTTGTTTCTGAAGTTGATCTTCAGCATACTGAACAAGCGGATGTTGTCCTCCAGTTTGATCTTTCGATTTCTATATCCAAAAAGTGGGAGAAATGAAGCATGTCTTTAGAGGGAGTCGTTGTGCAGGTTAGTTTTGAAAAGTTTGTTCTCGGTGTTTGGTGGATCTGAGTGAGTTTAACGTTGGTATTGGTATTGTGGGTGCGCTCATTTACCTATCAATTGTTAATCTCTGGTTTGATTACGGGGGAGTTGATAATATGATCAATCAATTCATGTTTGTGGTTTCTACTGATCTGTTTTGATAAGTACAGTTTATGTTCTTGATATTGTACTTGTTCGTGTTCTTGAACTAAAGAACATTGGTCTTCTGCTTGGAATGCATGCAATTCATTTTGGCTACATAAATGCCAAAGGGGGATATTGTTATTGCATGGATGTATGCATACTTATTATTTTAGTTGGCAATTTATGTAGAGATTTCCGCTGTGCTACTCATGAGTAGATAAAATGCATGAAGAAAATTTATTCAAATATTTTATTTGGATAAATATGGGCTGAATATATGGAGAGATATATATGGATATATGTCCATATTATTGAAGATATGTTGGGGATCTTCTAGGGCTGAATCATTTTACAAATCTGGTGGAATATAAAACGCAGAAGATCAACACTTTGCAGATACGGTTTTTTAGTGTGAGATTGAGCATGAATCTCTGTGATCTTACATTTGCAAGTTTTCTGGGTTTGGGTAGAGCGTGTATTTCAATAAGACTTTTCTTTAGTCTTATTGTGATTGAAGTCTGAATCTGTGATCAGTGTCATTTTCCTTCGTGTTAAGGTGTAGAACGGGTGCTATCTACCGATAGCTGGAGTCTGACTACGAGTGTTCTTCGTATTACAATTCACATACAAAAGAGAGTAGTAAACAGAAGTCTAGGTGATATAAGGTGGTGTCCTTTTGTGTAAATCTTGTACTTTCTCTGCTTCGTAATAGTAGATTGTTTCTCTCGGATTTGTCCCCCCAGACGTAGGTGTTTTATCACCGAACTGGGTTACCAATTGTTTGTGTTCTTTACGTTTTTATTTGTTCATGTTTCAAGAACATTTTTAAGAACATTGTTAAGAACATACAACGTAGCAATTTCAACCATATTATCAAAATTCAAGCTGCAGTTTTTATCTTACACTCCTTCCGTCCCGCGTCATTAGGCTCATTTATTTTTGACATAATAATCAAAGACTTATGAGATAAAGTGTTTTAAGGGGCCTTAATTATCCACCACTAATTCATTTCTTTTTATAAAAATAAAATTAATAAATAGGACAGATAAAAAAGGAAATTGAGACTAATGAAATGAGACTGAGAAGTACTATTATTCCTATATTTTGATTTACTCACTTGGTCCATTGAACAGAGAACATTTTTTTAATCGGACTGTCCCATTGAACGATAATTTTTTTTAGACAACAAATAACTCACAAAATAACTCTTCTTCATCTTTCCCCTTCAATTTTATTGGTTATCGTGCATAAAGTAATGTCTTCACTTCAATGAAACGGAAGGAGTAATATAAAGCCCAAATCATGTTCTTCGAATTGGTACATGTATGACTATTTATAGCGAAAATATCAATGTTCAACACATAAAACTCATCTATTGTGCCCCTTTCAACAGTGTTTATATTTCTTTAAAAAAATGTATATAAAAATTAAAAAAAAAAGAAAAAAGAAAAAGAAAAAACCAAACTGTCTTAACATGAGAATATTTGAATTGAACAATATAAAAATAATATCTACAGTATATATAGTGAGTTTTAGGAAGTAGTACATATTTAATTTGTGTATGTTGGCACATACACGATTTATGGTTTGTAAGTTACTCCGTATTTGGTAAAATAATTTTTTGTCTGTATAAAAACAAAAATTATTTTCGTCAATAAAAAATGTTCATAAGTTTATTAGGCACAAATTATAATATTTATAACAAGTGGAATTTAAGTATAGATTAGGTTACACTTGATATAATATATTATGATTTCAAAATTTTAAATTACAGATTTTAAAAGTGAAATTTGGGTCTGATTTCATAAATATATAAGTGTGTAAATTGAGAGTCGAAAGTGTGCCTCTGTTGGGCTAGTGGTAGGGGGTTAATGTTGAAGGTCAAAGGTCCTGAGTTCAAATATTTTGTGGCGTTGCGCTGTCTTTATATTTCAGTTAATAATGTTCAAAAAAAAAAAATTGAGAGTTGAAATATATTTTTTTTTTGATCTACATTTTTTTGTGAATCGATGGAATATGAATTACTCTCTCCGCCCCAGCTATTTCGTATCAATTTTATTTTAAATGAGTCTATTATAATAATAAAACAAGATGAGGTAGTCGGGATGGAGGGAATATAAGAGCATCTCCAGCCGCAAGCCCCTCCCCCGGGCTCTCTCTATTTTAATTTATTATTTTTAATTCATTTTATTTTCGATTTTCGATATATTTTTTTAATTCAATTTTCGTTTCGATTTTATTTATTTATTTAATTTATGTTTTTTATTTGTTCAAATATTTTTTTATTTTTGTTATGATTGTAATTTTTACTTAATTTTATCACACATAAAATGTTGTAATTAGAAAGAATTTTGTATAGTAGTTGTTGTTATCTCATTTTTCTCTTATCCCACATCGAAAAAATGAGAGAAGATGAAAGGAGTGGTGCATTATATATTGATTCATTGTCCCACATCGAAAAAAATAAGAAAAAGTGGAAAGACTGGGAGCATTATGTATTGCATCCTTGTTCCACCCCATTCCATGAATTTTAATTATAATTATAATGAATTAATTATAATTGATTAATTAGTTAAATTTTATTTTTTTTAAATCGATTTTAAAAAAAAAGTTTAATCTTGGCTGACGTCATTATGACGTCAGCACAGGGGGAGGGAAGGGCGCGAGCCGGGCTCTCGATTGCGCACGGGGCTCGCCGGACGACAAGCTCGCCAGCGCGGCCGGCTCGCCGCGGGCTCGAGCCCCGGGCGGCCCTTATATGGACTCTCGGCACTATTCCGGTGGGGAGGGGCTCTCTCCAGATTTCATCTCCAGCCGCAAGCCCTTCCCCCGGGCTCTCTCTTATTTTTAATTCATTTTATTTACGATTTTTGATATATTTTTTAATTCATTTTTCGTTCGATTTTACTTGTTTAATTAATTTTATTTTTAATTAAAAAAGAAACGAAATTTTTGGAATTTTTTTATTAGCTTGAGCGTAGTAGCCATGGAATTTGTTGCATTTCGGCATCATCCGCTGATAATGCCCCTTCAGCATCTTCTTATTTTTGGGCTTGTAGCCAATAGTATGAATAGCATTGTACCTGTCTACGACCTTGCCCCAGAAAATGACCTCCTTCTGTCGATCGCCAACTCCCGGGTCTTCGGAAATGCTAGACCACACCTTGATAAGATGAGCCGACTCCTCCGGACTATACGGTACGGCCTTCATCCGCTAGGTTGGCTCCGGATTTGGGGGGGCAGCCGTTGATGCGCTTGCTTTCTTCTTGGCCGCTAGACGCATGTTCGAAACTGATTCGAACGAACTCGACAGATTTAGCCCTTCGAGATCTTGCGTCGCACCTTGACTTCCCCTGAACTGTGGAGTTTTAAATTGGTCGAAGACGGGTGGAGAGACGTCTTGATAACCGGCAGGAGAAAAGCACATCACTCCGTGGGTAGGAGGACTCGCGTAGGCCGCGAATCCGAGGTTGGAAGGCCGCGGCGGCGACGTCAGGAGAATCATCGTCGGGTGGAGAATTATCATCGACAGCTTGGGATCGCAACAATTCGAGAAACGACTCGTTATCCATTGTTGGATTTGGTTGAGAAAGAAGGAAATTATTTGAATTTGTAAAGAAATTGTGGGATTGTGAAGAAGTGTAGATAAATTGTGGAGGTGTAGGAGATAATTTGTGGGGTGTGTATTTGTAGGGAGGATTTGGCTTGCTAGCCGTTGGAAGAGTCGTTGCTTCAGCAACGGTTGAATTAAATTTTTATTTTTTTTAATTTTTTTTTCTAAAAATTGAATTATAAAAAAAAAAATTAACCTGGCTGACGTCATAATGATATCAGCACAGGGGGTGGGCGGGCGCGAGCTGGGCTCTCACTTGCGCGTCGGGCTCGCCGGACAAGGGGCTCGCCAGCGCGACCCGGGCTTGCGCGGCTCGTCCCTCCGCCCCGACGCGCTGGAGATGCTCTAAGATATTTCTGGAGGTAGCCAAATAGGACTAGTAAATAGCGGTAGTCATGAAGCTTTCCCTGCGTGCGGCCGACGCCATCGCACGTGCTGGAAACTTGCTCACGCGTTAGTAATTGACCGAAATGCCCTCGGTTCAAGACCAAGATTACGGGGGTGCCACGGAAAGCGACGCGTATTTGTCACGTAGCGCTGAACGCGTGGCGGACCCCTTCTCCGTTTGTCAGAACTCGGTGGTGGGGGCCACTTCTCCTACTTTCCCTCTTTCTTGTTTTTCCTATTTTTATTTTCATCGCTTGTATTTTATCCCTCTCTTATTTTGTTTTTTTATCCGTTTATTTAGCTGTTGGGGTTTGAGTTTTTGTCGTTTTCTAGGCGCAGATTAAGAAGCCACCTCACGTGTTCATCACGTGCGGGCCAACCCCTCTCAAGGTGGGTCCCTCCCTACGCCCAGCCTAGATGCGTGAGGATGTGCCTGTTCCTAAAGTTGGATTTTGTATTACTTTTTTATTAATTATAAAGGCTACTATCATTATTGTGTTTAATAATTATGAGAAAAATTATGGTTCGATTAGAATAATTTATTCTCTTTCTTTATGTTCCACTTTTTTTCCTTCATTTTTTTTTACAGTATGAGAATGCGCTATTGAGTGTATTCTTTTTTATGAAAAATTATCATAAAAAATTATCTTTGGTGGGATAATATTTTCTTTCCATTTGAATGAAAAGGAAGGGGGAAAAAAGAGTAAAATTCTTCATCATAGATAAGGAGGTGGGAAATAAGGAAAAATTTAAAAAGTGGTTGTTCTCTTTTTCATACTTTTCTCATAATAATTTTCCAGCAAATAGAACACATCCTAAATAGAGTTATATTTTCAATTTATAAAAAAGGTATACTATCATTTGGGGCTTGTGCATAAGAGAAGTGCTCTAAAATTGTGAAAAGCTTCATGGATTGTATTGTTTGAAGTATTTTGAATCGCAAAAATGGGTTGGTATTTAGGGAATCCTTAACGGGACAGTACGTCTTACTTTTTGGTGATTTTTTTTAGGTCCTGCAATTAAAGAGTCCCGTCAAAAAATCACCACCAATAGGAGAGCTCTCTTTCGGGCTCTCATTTGTTATTAGTATTTTTATTCTTTTACTGTATTTTTTGAAAATAAAATTAAAAGCTATTTTAAAACATTCATTGATTTTTGAACTTGAAATTTAAAAGAGTACATCATAAAAATATTATTAAACGAATTAAAATTAAACTTGCATGCTCATTTTGCGCTTAATTTTTTCAATGAACTTAAGATGAAAAACTAATTGTTTTGGGTCCATGTTGCTCGTGTCTTTCATGACCATCTCCTAATTGAATTCATCGATTTGCATTTCAGTGTAATCCTCGATTTTCAGTGTCAACTAGTTTTATTACGTCTTTTCGTCAGCTCCAGAATATTATTTTATTTATTTATTTTTGCTCAAAATCTAATATAAAAATAAAATAAAATTTATGATGTCATCGGGCTTTCAAAGGAGTTCGTATCCATGCGCCCATCTTTTTCTCTCTTGGGCTCCACAACACTGCACGAGCCTTGCGCTCCCGTTGCGTTGAGAGGTTTTTTCTTTTATACATGTACATGTACTATACTCACCTCTCACAAGTATTTTTTTATTATTGTGATGTGAGTGTTGATGCAGTACACCTACACTGCCACAAGAATTTAGGGTCAAATCTATAAATACCCGTTTTTAAAATAGTAGGTTTAAAATATACCCATTTTGAAATTATATGTTCAAAAAATGCTCATTTTATTAAAATACAATAAAAATGGGCCCCACTTCACCAATATCTCTCCATGAGCCTCAATAATCTCTCCATGAATATCAATAACTCTCCATGAGGAAAAACTCCGCGGAGTTTTTAACTTTTCTCAAATTTTATTTTTTTTTGAAGATTTTACAAATCAATGAAAAACGCCCGATAATTTGTGAAAACGCCCCATGCTTTTTGAAAAGCGCTCAACTGTGTTTGAAAAGCGCTCCATAATGTGATTTTTCATTTTTTTTTAATTTCATGAAAAATGCCCGTAATTTTTGAAAAGCGCTCGATGTTTCATAAAAACGCTCGATGTTCATCAAAAGCGCTCGTTGCGTTTTTATCTATTTTTTTTATTTAATGATAAGTTTTGAATTATTTCATACTGTACGTTGAATTACTTTTTCGAACATAATTATTTGGTACTGAACAATATTATTTAGTTCATAAAATATAAAGAAAAATATATATACCTATGAAAATATTTAATAAAGAAAAAAATATACATATGAAAAATTTTAAAAAATAAAAATTAAGGCACAAAATGACAAATTTATTGATGTAAGTGGTAAAGGTGGGACCCATTTTTAATGCTATTATAATAAAGTAGACATTTTTGAAGATGCATATTCAAATGGGTATATTTGAAGATGCATCTTTAAAATGGGCAAAAATACATATTAAGAGAAGAATTTATGGTGCTCTGAGATGCCCTTACTTAATTGAAATCATTAAAGTTAGATTTGATTGTCAAATTTGCATCCCGAGATTTCTTATTTTAGTTTGACAGATTGGATTCTATACCCACTAAATCGTCTTGATTTATATTGTTAATTTTTTTTAAACCTTATACATTATTTTTGTGCACACTCAAATATTCTTACTTGAAAAAACTCACACACACACACACACAAAAAAAAAGAGATTTCGAAAAGGAAACTTGGCAAGATTAAAACTTGTGATCTTTAACCACGCGCTCATTCACTTCAGTCTTCACCACTAAATCAAATTGCACTATTTAATAAGGTGTGTGTATTTGTCGTAAATTATTTAGACTTGAATCAATTGTACCATAGGATTAACTTATTTTTAACTAAACTAGTCATGTATAATAAGGTGTGTGTGTGTATTAGTTGTAAATTATTTAGATTTGAATCAATTGTACCATAGGATTAACTTATTTTTAACTAAACTCGTCATGTGGGTTTAAATGCGTGACAAATTTAAAAATGTTATGTGATGGATATGAGTTCGAGACAACGTGATAGATAGAGAATAGTAGATATGGCGTGTTATGTTTATCTTAATTTTGCAATTAGGTGCCAACTCATTACCATACGATTATTTTATAATTATATGGAAAAGGGTTTATTTTAATAAAATTATTTCCATTAAAATGTAACTTCTGAGTTCTAACCTAATAGCTTCTCCAACGATGCAGATTTTTACTCCAACATATCACTGCAACATAACGTTATTTTTTTGATACGTTCCTTGTCAAGCAAGAGATTCTGACGCAGATACGTAGCTCAGAATCGGAAGCTGTAGAAGTAAGAAAAAACACCACAAATCGAAAGATAAGATGGACCACTAACACCTTTGAGATCGAACCCTCTAAATGATATAAGCCACATTTAATCTCCGTATACCCCAAAGAGAGAGTTGCTCCAATAACACTAGTCAACTCCATTGATCAAATCGAATACCGCTAAAATAAATAAACTAAAAATAAAAGGTACTATGGAAATTTGAAAACCTCTAAGATCGAATCCAATAAGTGATATAGGCCTAGAATTATCTCCCTATACCCCAACGTGGTATTGCCTTAGCAACAACTTGGGGACAATGAATGACACACGAATGAGGGATGATTTACTCGTCCGATACACCGATAAAGAATATCTCGGTGAACTAAGAAATCGATAGGATAAACAAAAGAGATAAAATCTCAAATTTTTATTGATAATCAAAGACAAGGGCGTTATTTTCGTCACCCCCATTTAGGCCTTATTTATAGGCTTCAAAAAAACTAATTTTTATATGGAAACAAATCAAAATCTTGTCCTAGGGGTAACAAATCAATCTCTAGTCTAAACAAGATAATTAATGCCAAAATAGAGAAGGAAACAAATCTACTAACCATCACACTCTATCAAAAATGAAAATTACATAAAATAAATCTATTAAATATTATCTTCAAACTTGAGCTCATATAATCTTCAAATCTTGGCTTACAAGTTTGAAATCTTGAACCACGGCTTGCATCATTTTTATATTGTGAACATTAATGTTGGTGTTGATGCACTATTTTTGTGTCATTATTGCTGGAAAACGGCCTAACAATTATTATTATTATTATTATTATTATTATTATTATTATTATTATTTACAATCTAATTTTTCAGTTATTAACTATATTTTCTTGAGGACTACCGTTATAAGAAAATTTGAAAAAAAGACCACGAAAATCATTATTATTTTTCTAAATTAAGAAAAAATCTACCTTAGGCAGTTTAAATCAGATTTACAATTCACAAGTGCCACCTACTTGGCCACTTCACGATAATTTTTTTATTTTTAATTTCCTTTATAATTAGTGGTGAGAGAATTATGATTGTACCCATCTTACCCTTTACAAAGAAATTAGGATTTTTGGAATCTTGAGTAGAATTCAATTTATATGTAATATTTAGTAAGAAAATCTTTTCCAGATTTAAAATTCACAGCAAAAGGCATTGTTTGGCTACATGAGGAAATGTCTTTTTATTGGTAAAATATAAATTTGTGCAAATAAAACAAAAATATTACAACAATACACTAAAAAGGGGCTATATACCAAATACTAACAATGATAAGTTTTTTGGAGTATATTGGGATAAATCACGCACACAACTATACCTCTCTCTATACCTCATGTATATAAATGGCACTAGCTTGGGTATTCTAAACCAAAATAATTTTGTATATTCTTTTTTTTTTAATAGTATTGTACTTTAGTGCAATACTAAGTACAAAATTGTCATTTTATATAAAAGTTATCGATAATGAATAATACTGTAATTTTGTTGGTTCTATTATTGTTAAAGTCGCATTCACTATCACATTATAAACGTTATAAACATTACACAGCTTAAGAAATCCAAATCGACCAGAATACATGTTGAAAATTTTGGGAAATGAATAAAAACTTACAAATTGTTAATAATTTAAATATTGTGAAAATTTAAATTATATGTGTTGAGTTAATATCATTGTTAACACAATATAGCCTCCCTATAAGAATATTCTATTATAAGAATAAACTCCGTATATTAACAATTTTTTGATTCATGTATGCAAGGCTAGGGAAGAAAGAAGAAGAAATCGCATTTTATATTACGTTTTTTCTATTTTAGTTGGTACTAGTTAGCTAGTTAGCCACGTCAGCACTCTAGTCGGTTAGGTTAGCTAGTCAAATATCTGTCCTACTCTATTTGGTCTCTTTGATTATTTTATACCACTCATTTGAATAAAAAACAGGCAAAGTCGAGTGGGACGAAGAGAGTATCTACTCTTAGCTGTAATTCTCTATCTTTTCCGGTAATGAAAAATGGATCTTTTCTCTCTCCAAAATATGTTTCTATAGTAATAAAAAATCAAAGTCTCAACTCAGGACTAGTTATATTTAGGAATAATCTCTAAATTATAATAAGCCATATTTTTTTTTGGGTCATGTCTTAAGAATTTATTTCTTCATATAGGAATAATGACAACATCTTCTTTTTTTTTCTTTTTTTTTCTTTTTATTATGGATTGACACTACACCTTCGAAACCCTATCTTGTTGAAGCCAAAATGATTCAAACTTATCGAGAATGCTTAAAGCTTCTTGACATGAAACTTATTGTACTTTTGCATTATGATACTCGACTATTTCTCTCAACTTTTTGCCTAATTGTTGCAATTATTCATTTTTCACTGAAAACATAAGTGACATGTTGCTCATTTGACGTGAGCAATAAATTTTTACAATCCATAGGTTCATACATGTACTAGAATTGTACTCCCGCGATGCCGGGTAATATATGAAAAAAATATCACTTCAATAATTATATATATATACAAAAAAACAAAAAACAAAAATATAGATCTAAATGTTCAAAACTTACAAATATATGTTAATAATTTTAGCATTAAAATTTATGCATAAGTATTTTTGAGTTGTGATTTATTCTTGAAAATTGCATGCAAAATCAATTAGTGCAATAACTTTTAAAGTTGTTATTAACTCCTAAGTTATAATTAATACAAAAAATTAATGTTGATAATATAGTTTTGGAGAGAAATTTTTTATAAGACTATCTTTAATATATACTGATTTGTTTTGGGATAATGAAGAGATTGGAAGTGAATTGGTTGAGTTTAATAATTTTACTTATTTCATGTCTTGAGAAATGAATCGGATATTAGTGTATATTCACTTATTATTATATTAATTATTTGAAAATACATAAACTAATATTAATTTTTTGAAAATTTAATGATTTTCATAATTGAATTGAACTTTGATGATTTATTGGAAATTGAAAATGAGTCCAACTTTGACTATGTTGAGTAATTATTAATTGAAAATGAATCGGTTGACCATGTTAACTATTTATATCAATTAATTGGAAATCTAATTAATTAATTAATGGATGTTTAGGCGGGAAAATAAACTTATGAAACTACCCTACTTTAGTATATTATAGATTTTATGTAGTGGTAATACACCCATATACCTCCCTTATAGAGTTAAGAAAATCAATATTTGATCAAAACTTAAAAAAACACAACTTATACCCAACTTTGAAGTGATGAGACAGAAATACCCTCTATATTTTCTAATATTTACCTCTCCTCTCTCCTTTTTCTCTCACCTATTCCATACGCTTCTACATATATTTGTAATCTTCTTATCTCCCATCTCTCTATTTCTCTATCGCTGTTCTCCATCGCCATTCTCCATCGATTTTTCAACCGTTTGTTCATTGCTTTCTTATGTGAAAATAGCATTAATCCATTGATTCTAATATTCACCTCATACTGCTGGACACGATTTGGGGTCTTTTTGCCCAATTTGGACAACTGGAATTTCTAGAGTTTCCTGCGGCGCCTCTTCCTGGGCGGCACTACCGTCACCCACCTATTTATTTGGTTGTTGCATCTTTTTTTTTTTTTGGTTGTCCGACTTTAATTTAATTTTTCTGTACGAAATATAAAAATTGCAAGTTTCTGCTACTGGAACTACATCTCGTGTATGCGTTTATGTGTATGGAGATTCATTTTTTTTTAATTATTCATTTATTTATTTATTGAGTTTGAATTTCCCAAATCAGTATTTTGTAAATGTCCAGCAGATTTGTCAAAGAGGTTAGTTGATTTCATTTTTTTTTTCTTTTTTCCTTTCTTTCAAAGAGGTTAGTTGATTTCATTTATGGAAGTTGAAATTATCCTCATTATTTTCATTCCTTCTATTGTCGTTCTTTTGTTGAGTTGGATTTTTTTTTTTCCTGATTTATTCTTATGGATTCATTACCGCCTTCTTAATTTTGGTACTATTATATCATATGCAACTGTGACCAATGAAGCTTGGGATAGGTAAGAAATTGAAATCGAGTAGGTAAGAAATTGAACTTTGTCTCTTATACTGAGATTGAAATTGAATGGTAAGAAATGGTATTAAAAATATAATAAGAATGGTAATAAAAATATAGTAAGAATTGTAAGAATTGCAAAATTCTTACCATCCATAGGTAAGAAATTTGTATTTTGTACAAATTAATAAAAACATACTCATCCATAGGTAAGAAATTGAAATTGTTTACCAAGTTATGGACACACATACATATTTTTATCATACTCATCAATGTTATCAATATCTGGACGAATAGCAGCAATCATAGTGGCCAAACCAGCTGCCTTTCATGGTAAGAACTGCACTAATTCGAACTTGTAAATGGTAAGAATTACATAATTTCTTACCTTAATACTATTTTGGTATGCATGAAGATTTGACAATGTTTCTTACATCCATACAAATGTCATAGTTATTTTGTTTTGGAATACTTATTGATTGAGTGCTAAATTGTAAGAATATCATTTCATATATATGATGGTAAGAATGACATCAGTTCGTATATACATATGATAGGAAATGTATCAATTCGCACTTATAGATGAGACGAATTGCATATTTTTTTTTACCTCAATACTATTTTTGTATGCATTAAGATTTGACATTGTTTTCTAAAGTTGTAATTATGTAACTATACCTATGAGCTATGTTGCATGGGTACGGGAGTGCGGGTGCGGGGGCGATATGATTCGGATACGCGGATACATGATATGTCTATATATTTATATTTTATTATATATATCACCTATTTTATAAAAATAAAATTCATAAATTAAATACTACTCAATTAAAATGAAGATTCCAATTAAACCCCATAAATTAAATACTATATTGATTTTGTCTTGAATTTAAATTTTAGGACAATACATATAAAAAAGTAATAAAAAAACCCAAAATATAAAATTATTTTAAAAAAACCCCCAAAAATATCTGAATTCTTACCGGATACGCGTATCCTACCCACCGAATACGCGTATCCTAATTTTTTTTTTAGGATTCGCCAAGTGGTGAATCCCGTGCGTATCCCACGCGAATCGCACCCGCACCCGCACCCGTATCCTCCGCGTATCCGATACTGCAATGTGTATTTTTTAGAAGAATCCGTGCATTATAGCCTATGAGTAATATAATTTTTTTATGGAATATTTATGTATTGATATGCATTTTTTGTAATACTTATGGATTGAGTGGTACATGGTAAAAATAATATCAATTCATACGTCTGATATACCGCAAAAATAAAAAAAAAAAGAAAACAATATATACGAAACGTGGTAAGAACTGTATCAATTCATACATATAGAAAGTAAGAATTATATCATTTCTTACATATAAATGGTAAGAATTGTATCATTTCTTACCCATTCATATAGAAAAATAACTTATAATTGTATGATTCATAGATACATATACCCCCTACATTTTCCATAAAGTTGTTCAAGTTGTGCTTGAGTTGCAGTGGACATCGTGGAGGCGTTTCCAGCGGGAGCATCAATTTCGTTGTTTTCTTCATCATCTACATCCCTCGGTCTTCCGATAAGGTATTGAGCACTACATTCAACGTCCCGCGCGATGCAAGCAAATACGGCAAGAATGAAAAGAATACAGCAAGTAACCTCTACACACAATTTAAAAAGGATGGTAATAATATTACATTTTCGAAGACATTTATTACCAACAAATACGGTAAGAATAAAAAGAATACAACAATTCTTACCAATATATTGGTAAGAATAATCAATTCTTACGACCAAATATGCTAATAATCAAAAAACACACCAACTCTTGCCAACATATTAAATTTTTACCAACACATTGGTCAGAAACTTAAATATTTTTACCAATGTGAGTAATAATTCCAATAATCATCAATTCTTACAACATGTTTGTAGTTATTTCACCTAAAATCCAGAAAGGGAACCATCAATCATTACTAAATACAAGCTATTATTTCATTACAAATTAGATTTGACCCCTAATTTAAGCAATCAACCCTACAATCTAGCATATCAAGACAAAAATCGACCAAATTCATATATTTCGTATCATTAAATGAAGAGCCTATGCCTAAAATCATATGATGGCAAGAAAATGATAATTCTTACAATAACCTTATCAATAATCATCAATTCTTACCTCATTTATATAATCACATTGATGATTTCTTACCATGTTATTCGGTATAACGTAGTCAAAAATAAATAATTTGTAGCTTCTTAAAAAAAAAAGTAAGAGAGAGAATGAAAATTGAAAAAAAAAAGAACAGAAAATCGAAATAAATGGTATTAAATAAAAATAAAAACATGAGAGAAGAAAATTAAAAAAAAAAAAGAAATTGAAAAGAAAAGAAAAGAAAAAAGAAAGAAAAAGAGGGAGAGTTTCACATGTGTGTGTCAGCCCAAGTCATAGAAGAAAGTGGAAGGGAGAAGAGATGAGGGAAGAGAGAGAAAGGAGGAGAGATAATATGACATGTTGGTGTGTAAGAGAGAAAGAGAAAAAAGAGAGAAAAGTCGGGGTATTTTTGTCCAATTACTTATAAATTTGGTATAATTTGTGTTTTGTTAAGTTGATGGTAAAATTTGTGTTTGTTATGCAAAAGAGGATATATTATTTTTTTTGCCTCTTTTATGTATTATGAAAAGTGCATGCATATTTATATAGTCAATTAATATTAATTAGGTATGTGAATCTGTTAATGAATCTATATACAAGTAGTAAAACATGTACAATATTAATTAAATATATAATTTTTTTTAAAAATATAGTTTTCTATGCAAAAGTTTTTATAGGAATAACCTCCCTATAATAGATTAGTAATAATTTCTTTAAGTTTTGGCAACATAATTGTATAGAGATTTTACTGTGTGTAGACTGTGTAGTGTAGCTTTAACTCTTCCTCTTTCCACCAAAATATTTTTACTCCCTCCATCCACGATCTTTGAATACACTTTCTTTTTTCGTCTGTCCAACATAATTGGACTCTTTCCATTTTAAGACAGACTTTACATAAAAAAGTCTTCATTTTACACTATACGAAAGACCCAAACTCCATTTTAACATCTTTTCATTACAAATATATTAAACTTTGTATCCAAAAGTTGAGGTCCAAAGATTTTGAAGGAGGGAATAATTATTAACTAAATTTAGAAAAAAAAAAATATAAAAAAATCTTCATCAATACTGTATAGGTTGATGCACTTTATTGTAGTAATATTGATTGCGAATAAACGGTACTGCCATAATCATTAATTTTTAACGGGAAAAGAAAATAAATGTCCATTGCTAAAACGTGATAAACACTGTAGATCTTACCAGAAGAATCGATGTCACAAAATTAATTTCTGTAGACAGTGTAGTATTTTTCTTAATTAATAATATCATTAAGAAGAATTAATAAGTGGAGAAATTGCTCGCAATTATACCTTATTAATGGTCACATATGGAGGTGGCTAAGTGATTGCCACACCCCCCCCCCCCCCCCCCAAAATATGTTGCCTCTATAGCTCCACATCTCCTAAACTTTTCATTATTAGTATTATTTTATTATTTTTTTGTTGATTATATTTCATGTCATGGTTCATAACCTTACAATTATAATCCTCACCCTCACCACTTAGCTCGCTGTGTTTTTTTTTTTTTTTAAAAAATAATATATAAATCAAGAATTATTAAGGAAAATATATCCAATAAATTTTTCACATAGTATTGTTTCTGAAATTAATAAAACTAGAGGTTTATGATAATTAGGTGAAACGGGTTGGACTTCAAGACCTCAAATTGTAATGTATTGCCTGTGCAACGCACGTGACTGTTTTATATCGATTATGCCGCTCAGACAAATAAAAAAAAGGTTTTTTTTTTCCATGAATATTAATTTTGATTTAAATACACAAAATATCATATATATATATATAAAAAAAACACTTACATTAACGCGACACCAAAATTCAGAAAGGTGACAATTTTTCTATTTTTATGAAACTTGTTATACAAATAAATGAATCTTAGTTTTTTTATAGCAAAAATAAAACAAATATAGTTGGGATATTAATGGGCTATTATCACTTATTGTCCCAACATTTTAACTTTTTTGCAATAGTGTCTCAACGTTTTAAAATTTGTAATAATATCCTAATGTATACAATTCTTTTGGCAATAATGTCTCAACGTTTCAAAATTTATACTCCCTCCGTCCTTGATTTACTGACCCTGTTGACTTTTTAAATAATTTTAAAGCTTTGTGATGATGGATTTAAAATCGAATTTTTGGAGTTTAGTTTTTTTTACAAGGTACTACGAGTGTTGTAGTATCGTGTAAAAAAAACTAATCTCAAAAAATTCAATTTAAAATCCATCATCACGAAGCTCCAAAATCATCTAAAAAGTCAACAGAGTCAGTAAATCGAGGACAAAGGGAGTAATAATATCCTAACATATACAATATTTTTGTAATAATGTCCCAACGTTTTAAATTTTTTAATAATATTCTAACAGTATACAATATTTTTTTTTTTCTGATAGTGTCCCACGCACTAATTTTGGAGATTTATTAACAACGTGGCTGACCAAAATGTTAAGTCAAACTAACATTTTTGTTAGCCACGTTGTTGAAAAATCTCCAAGATTGGTGCGTGGAACACTATCAGAAAAAAAATATTGTATACGTTAGAATATTATTGTAATTTCTAAAACGTTAGGACGTTATTGCAAAAATATTGTATACGTCAAGACATTCTTACAAATTTTGAAACGTTAGGATATTATTGCAAAAAAACATTGCATATGTTAAAACATTATTACAAAATTTGAAACATTAGAACACTATTAAAAAAAAGTTAAAACTTTGAAACAATAAGTGATAATAACTCTATTTAAATTTATTTCTCTGTTTAGGGGGGCTTTTTGTGAGGACTGAGGAATCACAGAGTCATACTCATAGACTAGTGCTAGTAGGCACGCATATGGGGCAAATTTAGAATTCCTTATAGTTTAGGGGATCAAAAGTAAAAAAGAAAATGAATTTGTGGGTGGGACACGCTCTATATTCGGCCTTTTCCATGTTATGTCAACAACTGAGTAAGTGCGTTTGGCTTTTTCTACAAAGGGTAGACGGTAGAGCATCTATTTATTGCTTTTTTATTTTTATTTTTTTTCATATTAAAATTCATGGTATATATACATATTTTTTTTTTAATAAATAGCAATTAGCAACCATAGCTAGTTTCTTTTAAGATCAAAATTCTATTGTATTTTTTAATATCAACCATTTTGCAAATTATGCTAACCTCTACACTTGTTTACCTCCAAATACATAGGAGCATTTCTAGGGTGCATGCTATTTGGAGTCTTTAAGTTTTGTCTATCTAAAACTTAATATTAATATTAGGTATATAGTGTGTAACACGAAGAACTACTTGGGTTAGTTTGCCTATGCATTTATAGAATAAACAATAAAATTCTTTCTATCGTATTAAACAAATAGGCATGTATAACACCTTTTGCTATTATTTCATAATTTATTTATTTCCAAACACATCCCAATATAGCTTCAAAGGCTCAAATATTCAATAAAAGTAGATTTGTATTTTGTTCTTTGTTTTACTTTGATCGGTTTAGGAATAAAACAAATGCCACAAAAAGCTGAATATAGAAGACAAATACATGACAGAAAAGAGTTAAACATCACTTGAATTTTTAATTAAATTGTTTATAGCTATTTGCAAACTCTACTTTTGGGTGATTTTAGGTAGTTCGATAGAAATATGTTACTACCTCTGTCCTTCATTTAGTGACCTTTTTTTTTCAGTATGTGTGGCACGCGTTTCCACGTTTATCGTTGATGAGTTTTAAAATGAATTTTTGAAGTATTCTTTCTTTTACGAGATACTAGTGTTGTAGTATCCCATAAAAAAAAGAATACTTCAAAAATTCATTTTAAAACTCATCAACGATAAGCGTGGAAACGCGTGCCACACATGCTAAAAAAAGAAGGTTACTAAATGGAGGACGAAGAGAGTAGTAGAATTCGCTAATTAATATTTAAAACTCGAGATCATTACTCAACTAATTAATTATGTAAAGTTTAGGGTTCGGTCACAATCCATAACTCCAAGACTTATCACCTTAATTCTCCAACTTATTTTGTGACATCTCCTAATTATCATACTTATATACTAAGTTAATCGTGAATTGTTTATCATTTTTCAGCTTCGAATATTATTAAAGAGAGAAAAGGTATCAAACTGTAAAAAAAAAAAAAGTATAATAGGCTTGGGCAATATACACAACCCAAACAAAATTGGGCTTTAGATATGGATCATTGTTTGAGCCAAGCAATTTTATTGTAAATACTTTTTCATAGGTTTTATTTGTCTTAGACACACAACTTCTACCATATTATAACTTCAACACATCTTTAAGAAAATTTACAGTCACTTCCTTTCCAAAAAAAAAAAAAAAGAAAAAAAAGAAAAGAAAAGAAATTACAGTCATTTCTTAATCTATTTGCAATGACAATGTTACGATTGTTCGACAAATTCTGTCTAACAAGTACATTTGTCAGCGAGCTGAATCTCTATTAAATTTCGAGTTCAAGATTAAAAAAATATTTTACCTACGAGTTGATTTTACAATAGAGACTTCTAGACTACGATTGACATGAATTATTAATGATTTGATGATTTCTTAAGAATGATAAAAAGAAGAAAAAACAATTGATTGGGGGGTTTGTAGAAGCTAAAATTATAATATAGTATAGTTTTTGTTTTTTTTGGCAATAGGAATTTTGAAGTATAAAATATACTATTAATACTTTTTTCATTTAGGGTTTAGTTTTTTTTAATAGGATTTAATTTTATAAAATATACTAGTAATTATAATTTTCTATAAATATTGTTGGAATCTAGGAGTAGATTCCATCTCTTAGTTTTTGTCTTTCTTCGCTTGTGGTTTTTGTTTATTTTGTGTAGGTATAATCCAAGAGATTAGCTGGACTAAGGGGGAGTGATGAGGTGACTGATGAGTTAGCTGATGAGGTTGCTGATGTGTGACCTGATATGGCGGCTGATGTGGTGGCTGATGTGGCGGCTGACGTGGCGAGCGACCAAGTCGTAAAGCAGCCCAATATCATCTAGGGTTTCTAGAAGATGATGGATGCGTGGAGATAAAGTTAAAGGAGGCGTGGAAGAGTGAAACTCTACTCATGCAAACTCTAACCCTAACTTGGTGGACAAGTATCAAGCTATATATAAGGAGGATGATGCATTGGAGAGGAACACGTTTTTTGGAGAGATTGAAAATAGAGTTTTATTTGAGAGATCTCCAATTGTTTTAGGTTGAGTAATACTATCATTATACAACTAGCTTAGTGGATAATTAGATTGTTTATGTTAGTAGCTTTTAATAGTTCGTTTCCTCAACCTTGGTTTGTAATTCTTCGTGAATTATAGTGTTTGTTTCGCCTTGAGGCACAGCAAGATATCATTCTTATATCTTGCGAAAACCATCTCCGTGTCTTCTTTGTTCTTCGTTGATTTTTATTATTTTCCGTTGTGTTTGTGTTCATTGTTGCACTCACAGTGCTTCTTACAGTGAACACCTATGTGTTTTCTGACCACCGATTGATACCAACAAGCGGTATCAGAGCCGACACTCAACATACGAGTGACGGTCCTGGTACGGCGAGATGGATCTCACCAGCACGGTGTTCAACAAACCTCCAGTGTTGGATGGTTTGAACAACTCATTTTGGAAAGTGAGGGTCAGGCACTACATCAAATCCATTGATGCTAGAGCATGGTCTCATGTTCTTCATGGCTAGTCTCATCCCAAGAAGACGGACGATGAAGGAGATTATGTTCGAAAGTCAACAAGCGAATGGACAAAGGAAGAGAATGAGGCAACAACTTTCAATGACAATGCCCTTAATACAATCTTCTCTACAATGGATGTCAACATGTTCAAGTTGATCAAGAATTGTGAATCAGCGAAAGAGGCGTGGGACATTCTGGAACTCCACTGCCAAGGTGACACTGCAGTCAGATACAAGGGTGCGAAAATCACTATTAAGTTTGAGAATCTTCGAATGAAGAGTGATGAATCAGTGGGTGATTACTGCAACAAAATCTTGGATATCGCCAACGAGTGCATGGATCTTGGAGAACCCATTCCCAACAAGCTGATGGTGTCAAAGGCGCTGCGCACATTAGCTCCCAAGTTCCAGCAAAAGGTCACAACAATCACTACGATGAAGAATGTTGGTGCCCTTGAGTTTACTGCAGTGATGAACGATCTCAAGATGTTCGAAATGGATCTGGAAGCATTAGAAGGATACACACCGAAGAAGAGTCTTGCTTTTCAAGCTTCATCGTCTGGCTCTGTATACACACCACCAAGGGCGAGCCCCTCCGAACAAGTGGATGATGATGATGATTTAGAGGAACCAAGTGTGGCACTTCTAACTCAAAAGGTAAATGCCTTGGTTAAAAGTTTTAACCGATTTGCAGGTAGAAGGGATCAGAACACATCAGACTTCAATTGAAGAAGAGGTAGCTCTGTAGTTCTTAAGGAATTACCGAGTTCACCACAGAAGGCTGTTGTTCCCCCAAGGAGAAATATGTCTGATCCACAACAATTTAGACAAGGAGATTACTCCAAAATTAAATGTCATGAATGTCGTGGTTATGGACATTATGCAAATGAATGTGCTAACACCTTCAGGAAACGAAGTAAGGTTGTGAATTTTGTATCTTTAAGTGATGATGAAGAAGGTGAACCAACCCCGGAGACTCCTGTGCCGACCATAGAGGGGCCCTCATTGATGGCTACAATAGAATCAATTACTAAAGTTTCTAATGATTATTCTAATCTGTTTTGTCTTACTAGTTTTGTAGATTCAGAACAGGAACATGATGTGAAATTTGAATTGGTGAATGATCCTCTAAAAGTCGTGATGGAACTCAAGGAGTCTCATGATGAACTGCTACTCAAGAAGCAATGCAAGGCCAATGAAGGCTTGACAAAGGAGAACGGTGAGCTCAAAGATCAACTTGTGCAATCAGAGGTAATGTTTTCTCGGAAAGATTCTGAACTAGGTAAGTAAGCTATTCAATTAGATCTTGATGGGAAGAATTTTCATAAGTTAAACACATGTTCAGCAAAATTGGATGAAGTTTTGGCCTTACCTCAAATTGGAACTAGTGGTCTAGGATTTTTAGATACTACTAAGTTTGCTTTTTCTAATCTTTTATCAACAAATAAGAAACCATTTGTTAGATCAAGATCTAAATTGCAGGAAAATGAGGTATTGATCCCCCCGAAGAGAACGTTCAAGTGTCATAACTATCACAGAGCAAGACACATCATGCCATATTGTAAAGACTGGCTGAAGAAAAAGCAAAAAAGGAAGATGCTCGAAGAAAAGGAAATGAAAAGTAGGACTCCCTTCAAAGGCAAAGGCAAAGGAGTTACTACTTCGAAGGGTAAAGGTAAAGTTGTGTGCAATGTCGTCTATGCTGCTTCAAGTACAAAGATAGGGGGAGTTTGGTACTTTGATAGTGCTTGCTCTGGACACATGACCGGATCAAGGGAGCAGCTAGAAGATTTCAAACCCACCGGTGAAAGATTACGACATATAAAGTGGATGCTACTGTGTATCGCTCAATGATAGGGAGTTTGTTATACTTAACTTCTGCTCGACCTAATGTTCTGTTCAGTGTTTGTCTGTGTTCCAGGTCTCAAGGAAGTCCACATGAATCTCACATGAAAGCTGTTAAGCGAATCATATGATATGTGGTTGGCACAACGAACTTAGGATTGTGGTATTCTAGAGATACTAATCTAAGTTTAACTGGTTTTACAGATTCAGAATGGGGAGGAGACTTGGAAGGAAGAAGGAGTACGAGTGGTGGTTGTTGCTACCTTGGAAACAACATTGTGTCATGGCATAGCAAAAAGCAGAATTATGTGACATTGTCAACTGCAGAGGCTGAGTATGTTGCAGCTGGGAACTATGCCACACAATTACTATGGCTGAAACGGATGTTAGAGGATTATAAACTTCAGGGGGAGGGTATCACTATTCTATGTGATAACACCAGTACCATTTACATTACAAAGAATCCTGTCCAATTCGGCCATACCAAACACATTGACACTCGCTATCATTTTCTTTAAGATATGGTGGAGAAGAAGATAATGGAGGTAAAGTATCTTCGAACTATGGATCAAATTGCTGATATATTTACAAAACCCCTTGATTTTGAGAGATTTTCTAAACTTAGAAATTCTCTCGGGATGTGTTCCATCTGATAAGCAGGTGGATGTTGCTTGCTCTGTGTTCTGCCTTGTGCAACTAACGAAATTCTGGCTAGTGTGCTAAATACCCTTTAAAAAAAAAATCCGTATAACTTGGAGCACAGCCAGTCTCAAAGATTCTGCATAAGTGTCTCCTTGAAAAATGGGGTATATTTAAAAAAAAAAGGGGTAAATAATCATATCTAGCCAGATATAATTCGTACTTTAAAATGCAGAGTATAACAACGTGGTTTTGGGGCGTGTGATGGAACACTTCCCTTGAAAATTTGTTTTGTTTGGATCTCTCACTAGTTTGTAGGGTATAGTGAATATATTTCAAAGTTTGGATTATAGTTCACTTGTACTTATCTCCATTGTTTTTACTCTCTCTTCATATTGTAACCTTTCGTGTTCTATCGCCATGTCTTCTAGCCTTGTTACTTGAAATAACCTTTGTACCACTCACTCCACACCATACCTTACCTAAATCATTTCACCCATGTTTTTGCTCCACCCATAACTGGAATATGGTGCTCTTTCCTTGAAGATTTCTCTAGTCAACTTCACAGTAGCTGCAGTTGGTTTCCTGGTTATGACAACGTTACTCATGCTTCTCTATATTTCCAAGTCTAGGCAGTTTTCTACCTTGTTTTCTTCACAAAAAGGGGGAGATGTAGTGTGTAGTTGATATAGAGATAACAGTGAAGATTCTGGAGATAAGGAGGTTGCTACAGAGGAAGATATTGAGGAAGTTGAAGAGCACAGGGATTCTGAAAGTACTGAAGTGTGATGCTGATCCAGCTGTGTGTTTTGCAGAATTGACTATTTTTGTTTAAAGTGCTAGACACTTTGTTTATCTCTGCTTGTTTGTTTCTGCACGTTTTTGGATTGATGATGTTATATGCTAACACTCGTGGTTGTTTGTTTTAGCATTTGGTTTACAGAATTCTGGATTGTGGTTGTCAATCTTGGAGTTTATGTTGTTTTGTGAAGAGAGACAAAAAGGGAGAGTTTGTTAGAATTTAGGAGTGGATTCCATCTCTTAGTTTTTGTCTTTCTTCGCTTGTGGTTTTTGTTTATTTTGTGTAGGTATAATCCAAGAGATTAGCTGGACTAAGGGGGAGTGATGAGGTGGCTGATGAGTTAGCTGATGAGGTTGCTGACGTGTGACCTGATGAGGCGGCTGATGTGGTGGCTGATGTGGCGGCTGATGTGGCGAGCGACCAAGTCATAAAGCAGCCCAATATCATCTAGGGTTTCTAGAAGATGATGGATGCGTGGAGATAAGGTTAAAGGAGGCGTGGAAGAGTGGAACTCTACTCATGCAAACCCTAACCGTAACTTGGTGGACAAGTATCAAGCTATATATAAGGAGGATGATGCATTGGAGAGGAACACATTTTTTGGAGAGATTGAAAAGAGAGTTTTATTTGAGAGATCTCCAATTATTTTAGGTTGAGTAATACTATCATTATACAACTAGCTTAGTGGATAGTTAGATTGTTGATGTTAGTAGCTTTTAATAGTTCGTTTCCTCAACCTTGGTTTGTAATTCTTCGTGAATTGTAATGTTTGTTTCGCCTTGAGGCACAACAAGGTATCATTCTTATATCTTGCGAAAACCATCTCCGTGTCTTCTTTGTTCTTCGTTGATTTTTATTATTTTCCACTGCGTTTGTGTTCATTGTTGCACTCATAGTGCTTCTTACAGTGAACACCTCTGTGTTTTCTGACCACCTGTTGATACCAACTGTAGATGGTAAATCTACAATCAATGATATGACCGGCTCGACAGGTTCGTCCAGTAGACGGAATGGGCACTAGCAACCTGTCAACACAAGTAACATACGTAAGAGCCCTTCGAGGAACACCGGAGGGGGTGTCAGCCGAAGGACCTCCGACGCTCAAGTCAGTGATCAGAATAAGTAGGTGTAATGATAAATGTAAATAGACAAAAAATGATAAATAATGAATAGTAGAAGTTCTAGTCGGAGGCGGATTGGCGGAGAGTGCAGATGATGAGGGAATGGTGACGGGAGTCCATCTGATGAGATCCGCTTGCCGCCTACTAGAAGAGAGCATGGAGTGTTCGGGGGGCGGAGGAGCCGATTGCTAGAATGAGTATGGTTGTAGACGGAAAGTGGAAGATCCGACTACCAGAGTGAGAATGCTAGTAGTCAGAATGTTGGAGAGCCGATTGCTAATGGGTGATTGCCAGTAGTCGGAACGTGTCCGTCTGCTTGACTAGCAGGCGGAATATATAGGACGGCCGGGTCGTCTAGGGTTTTTCCGTTCAGCCTTAGTCTTTATCGGTTTGTTGAGATCGTGGGGAAATCTATCCCGATCAGCTCGTTCCGTCTGTTACGCTAAGTTCCGCTGACTTAGGTTAGTTCGGCTAACTAGGTGGACTCCTAGCCGGATATCTGTTCAGATAGCCCGATAGATGGGAATTTGGGCTTGCTGCCTTTTGATGGGCCGATTGAGTAGGCCGTTTGGCCTGGGCCGGCTACCGACTGCTGATTTCTTATGGACAATTGGGTTTGGGCCGGTTAGGCGAATTATGCAGTCGACAAGTCAAAATGGGCCCCACTTAGATTCAAAAAATGGGTTTAAATCAAAACGAGTTACAGCTGGGAGGCGAGCAAGCTGATAAAGCTAGTCACGAAGCAAAGCAGTCAGTTGTTGGCTGTATATTCAGTGAGTGAAGTAGTCGGATGCATTCCCATCTATTACTAGAATTAATGACCACACTCTACAATCCGCAAGTGGGCCTATCATTTCTACATATTAGTGGGCCACTTTCATTTAATTCAAGTTGACTTCTCATTTTATGCACGTGATCTATAATGTTGAATTAAGGATAAATATTCGCCAACATTGGGCGCTAATTACGAGGCCATACTAGCTATATGGATTTATTCATGCAATACACAATGCCATTTCTTATGAATTAGCTTGTTTAATTAATTGAAGGCATGAACGAGCTTGGCCCATTACCTTTTATAATGGTAAGAAAATACATATATAAATTATTATTATTGTTCTTTTGTGAATAAATATTGCATGTCGTCGGCAAATCGGAATCGATAAATATGTTGCGTCAAGCAATTTAAAATTATTTACTCTCTAGCTAGAAAATTCTAACTAGAGAGTGGGGGACAAACTGTAGTGGGCAAAATTCGCCTAACCGGCCCAAACCCAATTGTCCATAAGAAATCAGCAGTCGGTAGCCGGCCCAGGCCAAACGGCCTACTCAATCGGCCCATCAAAAGGCAGCAAGCCCAAATTCCCATCTATCGGGCTATCTGAACGGATATCCGGCTAGGAGTCCACCTAGTTAGCCGAACTAACCTAAGTCAGCGGAACTTAGCGTAACAGACGGAACGAGCTGATCGGGATAGATTTCCCCACGATCTCAACAAACCGATAAGGACTAAGGCTGAACGGAAAAACCCTAGACGACCCGGCCGTCCTATATATTCCGCCTGCTAGTCAAGCAGACGGACACGTTCCGACTACTGGCAATCACCCATTAGCAATCGGCTCTCCAACATTCTGACTACTAGCATTCTCACTCCGGTAGTCGGATCTTCCACTTTCCGTCTACAACCATACTCATTCTAGCAATCGGCTCCTCCGCCCCCCGAACACTCCATGCTCTCTTCTAGTAGGCGGCAAACGGATCTCATCAGACGGACTCCCGTCACCATTCCCTCATCATCTGCACTCTCCGCCAATCCGCCTCCGACTAGAACTTCTAGTATTCATTATTTATAATTTTTTATCTATTTACATTTATCATTCCACCTACTTATTCTGATCACTGACTTGAGCGTCGGAGGTCCTTCGGCTGACACCCCCTCGGTGTTCCTCGAAGGGCTCTTACGTGTGTTACTTGTGTTGACAGCTGCCCGTTCTGTCTACCGGACGAACCTGTCGAGCCGGTCAATCATTGATTGTAGATTTACCATCTACAATTTGGCGCCCACCGGACCAATTTGGCGCACAAGTCCGGTCAGTATTAGTGTGACGTGAATTTTGATTCCTTACCGGATCGGACATATCCGTATGATCGAGATCGTCAGATCCGTCGTCATCCTCGACATGAACATAATCTTCCAGAGACTAATCGGGTTCACCGGATCCTAAATCGAGAGGGCGGAGCCATCGGGACTTAGGAAGATGATGCCGCTTGGATTCGGGCAAGCAGATCAGCATTTTCCTTCTCCAGCTTCTCCCGACTTTCACGTTCTCGATTCATCTGTTCAGTCAGAGCTGCGATCTGGGCAGCAAGGTCAGTCGCGGGGGTGGAATCGTTCGTGTTGTTTTCGTCAACAATGATGGTGCTCAAAGGCTCTTTCGATCGGACTGTGCTGATTTGTTTGATTGCTAGGGCCCCACGGTGGGCGCCAAATTGTAGATGGTAAATCTACAATCAATGATTGACCGGCTCGACAGGTTCGTCCGGTAGACGGAACGGGCAGCTGTCAACACAAGTAACACACGTAAGAGCCCTTCGAGGAACACCGGAGGGGGTGTCAGCCGAAGGACCTCCGACGCTCAAGTCAGTGATCAGAATAAGTAGGTGGAATGATAAATGTAAATAGACAAAAAATGATAAATAATGAATAGTAGAAGTTCTAGTCGGAGGCGGATTGGCGGAGAGTGCAGATGATGAGGGAATGGTGACGGGAGTCCGTCTGATGAGATCCGCTTGCCGCCTACTAGAAGAGAGCGTGGAGTGTTCAGGGGGCGGAGGAGCCGATTGCTAGAATGAGTATGGTTGTAGACGAAAGTGGAAGATCCGACTACCGAGTGAGAATGCTAGTAGTCAGAACGTTGGAGAGCCGATTGCTAATGGGTGATTGCCAGTAGTCGGAACGTGTCCGTCTGCTTGACCAGCAGGCGGAATATATAGGACGACCGGGTCGTCTAGGGTTTTTCCGTTCAGCCTTAGTCCTTATCGGTTTGTTGAGATCGTGGGGAAATCTATCCCGATCGGCTCGTTCCGTCTGTTACGCTAAGTTCCGCTGACTTAGGTTAGTTCGGCTGACTAGGTGGACTCCTAGCCGGATATCCGTTCAGATAGCCCGATAGATGGGAATTTGGGCTTGCTGCCTTTTGATGGGCCGATTGAGTAAGCCGTTTGGCCTGGGCCGGCTACCGACTGCTGATTTCTTATGGACAATTGGGTTTGGGCCGGTTAGGCGGATTTTGCCCACTACACCAACAAGTATATCACCATCACATCAGCCGTTGTCACATTAAGTATGCCCAAGATAAGTAGGGAAACATTCCTCATATAATTAACCCCTACATCTGCATGCAAATTAAAATCCAACCAATTCTACATTGTTACGTACCTTGTGATCATCTCATTGGACAAACTATCATTAATTATATATAGCTAATTACCAAATCCTAGTCGCGTTGTTGATGTGGGTATATGAACAAAATACAGTTTATACTCTGTTATAATAATTATTTTTAACTAAAATTATATATATAAATATGGCATTATTTGATGGTAGATCAAATAGGACATGTTTCTCTCACTGGCTCTATCTTGATGCCATAGGAAAGACAAAGAAGATTGATCAAAGTTCAAACATTGTTACATTCTTGAAATTCTAAAATACTTGTGGAGAAGTACTATTTTAGGAATTATGCTAATTTTTTTATTTTAATATTCTTAAAACACTTTGAAAATATAATTTTTTTTTAAAAGTATGGGTCCTCAATTTCGTCGCATTCACTGTTGTTACATGTGTCACTTTTATTTTTCCTAAATTGGCAGTCATCATTAGTTGTTACATTGCTTAAGTGATTATATCTCTCTGTCTCTCTCTCTCTCTCTCACACACACACACACACATTTTGTAGTACTGCATCCTTACAATATTTGTTGTTTTTGTTGTATTTAGGTCTATTGTGATTGGGTGTTTTAATGTTTAATATTCAAATCTGACATGTAACTAGAGCTAATATTAATTTAGCCCAAGGAATTAAACATCATATTTTCAAGAATTTAGTTGACAAAATATTGTTAATACTACATAAGACATAGGCTTCCTAGTTCCTACACATTTCTCAGAAAATGCTGCTTACAAGTTACATACATTGCATTTTGACAAAGTCATATAATTGAACTATTCTACATGTTGTGTCCTATGTTTTGTATGCATTTTCTATAAGATTGCACTCAATATTTAGTTTCTTTATTCTCCTCAGATTAGTAAACCCCATTTGTTTGGTGTTACCCAAAATCCAACCTTATTCCTAATTCATACAATATAATAAATATTGATCTACGTGCTAAATCCCAATCTAAATTATTATATACATTGCATTTTTTTTATGTGTCATCTTGTATTGCAAGTTGCAATAACGGATAATCGCCACGTGTTAAAGACAGATGAGATCGCGTTTCAAATCTTAATTTCTAATTTTGTACTCCCTCCGTCCATAATTTTTAGATACTAATACTATATCCAGACGTCCACCATCTATAGACACCTTCCTTTTTTAGTAATGAGTCCCACAACTTTATCACTTTACACTTTAATACTTTAACACTTTAACACTCATAAAAATTTTAAAGGGACCCACAATTATTCTACTTTAACACTTTAACACATTAATTTATTAATATATCACCACATTGCATTAAAACATGTGCCGGAAATTTTGGGTCTTAAGATGGTAGACGGAGGGAATATTATTTTTTTATGAAATTAAAATTAATATGCTATAACAAACCATAATAGACATTTATAAATAAAAATTAATGTTAATTACATACCGTAATTTTGAATTTATCAAATATAACTGATAATAGAAGCAAAATTAAATGGTAAAAAATAATTATAAATTCTAATTGGATCAGTGAACCCAATGAAAATTATTATATATGAAATTAAACTAAGTCATTATATATTGAAATTAATGAAGACGAATGTATTAAACTAATAGAAATTAAAATTTGAGACACGATTGAGATACCAAAATGGGGACAGTATCTCAAGTTGCATTAAGAACATTTCCAAAACAAGACATCTTTATTTATAATTTGTTTATTATTGCATATTTTGGAAACGTTATCAACACATGATGTAATATGAAATTTCACATAAAAATGCAATATATGGTCCCGATTGGCTAAACTGGACTTTAAATATTCTCATTGTGCTCTTACTATATATCGTTTGAGATTATATTAGTAGAATTAAATACTTCACTAAAATTAAGCTTACAACACATAATAGAGAACGCTAGACATGTGAATTGATGGTTAGGAAAAGAAGTTTCCCAACAACATGATATATATAAACCCTAGTTGCCAAAATATAAAAAAGAAAAGAAAAATGAAAGTAATTAATTTGTTTGGCCTAGTCAAGAATTTGGGTTCTATTGATCCTTTTCCCACTAATATAATTGACAAAATTTTGTTTGTTTTTTCTTGACGTCGCCCCGAAAAGGGCTCAAAATTTTCAAACTATTTGAAAGTCACTATCTCATCCTTCATCATCATCAAAAGTAGGCCAATCACAGTTCACAAAAAATCTTGATTTAAAGAATACACACACACAAAAAAAAAAAAAAAATGCCAACTATATTACACCAGCAAGAAATTAAAAATATAAACAATCATCACATAACAAACACAAAACACAAAGAGAAAAAGAAAAAGAACATTCAATCCCATTTCACCTCAAGAAACAGTTGATATTCAAAATCAGATCAAGAAAAGAAAAAAAAAAAAAAAATTGAAGAAGAAGGTGAAGAAGGCCGCCATGGACAGACTGATCAAACCAGAGATTCAAGAAATCAACTTCTCCTTCATCAGAGGCCAAAAATGCAGCCACACATTCAAGCTCACAAACCTCATGCACACCATGCCTGTTGCTGTTTCTCTCACTTCCACAGATCCATCGGTTTTCTCTCTCCACCCTTCTCTCTCCTCCATCCCTCCTCTCTCCACGGCCTCCTTCTCTCTAACCCTAACAAAACCCTACGACCATCCTCCTCTCTCCTCCCCTCCGGCCGCCGTCGTCGTCCGCTCCTCCATGCTTCCTACCAGAAAATCCAGCCATGATCATCTTCTTCACCTCTTCTCGAAGCCAGGCCCTCATATTTTTAAAGATGCTTCCATTCCTATTTCTTTAGTAGGCCTAAACGTGGCTCAGTTTCTCCTCTCGCCTTCTTCGAAATCCCTCGAAGCCGATTTCAAGTTCTCGAAGGCCATCTCTGTTTGCGATGAGCCTCAGCTCACTTCTCTTCTTAGAACTGCACTTGCAAATGGGAAATCTTACTTGCTTCCGTCTCTCATCGAGGCCGGCGCAGATCTTTCATGCAGAGACGGTTCGGAAGAAGAAGATGAATCTCTGATTTGTTTAGCGGTTAAGTCCGAAGAGATCGAATGTCTGCAAATTCTGATCGAATCGGGGTGTGAGGTTGACCGGAAGGGCGACCTTCCGTTGCACGTGGCGGCGAAGATGAACCGCGTCGACATGATGGAGATCATCTGTCTCGGCTACGTGGATCTGGATCTGAACGCGGCCGATATGCAGGGCATGACTGCCCTGCATATCGCGGCGCTGTATGGCCAGGTCGAGGCTATACAGTTCCTCATCTCCGTGGGCGGAGATGTGGACGCCGCTGATGCAGAGGGGTGGACCCCTCTGCATCACGCCGCGGAGGAGGGGCAGCTCGACGCGGTCGAGGTCCTCCTGGAGCACGCGGTCTTCGCCAAGTACGCGGTGAACAGGGAGGGGAAGACCGCGTTCGCTCTGGCGGTGGAGAGGGGGAACTCCCACCTCTACGACGCGTTGCATCTAGGGGATCTTCTCCACCGGGCCGCGAGGCTGGATGACGTGCACGCGATGAAGAGCTGCCTGGCTCAGGGCGCGAAGGTGAACGGGGTGGACCAGAACGGGTGGAGCCCGCTGCACAGGGCGGCGTTCAAGGGGCATCTGGAGAGTGTGAGGCTTCTCGTGAGCCACGGGGCACGAGTCGAGTCCGTTGATGGATCCGGGTATACGCCGTTGCTCAGGGCGGTCGAGGCCGGGCACGTGGAGGTGGCTATGTATTTGTTGTCTCATGGGGCTAACGCTAGTCTCAAGAGTTTGGGTGGTGGTGGAAAGGTCAAATTTGATTTGGAAGGTTTCAAGAACCATCCTTCTCTTTTGGTCAATCCTTTGCATTAGACTTAAGTTGGGTAAACGGCAAGATACTACCCTGTGTTTTGGGAAACCTACACGAAATCCCCTTGTGTTTTCTAATTTGCATAAAACACCCACGTGTTTTTAAAAATCCTGCACGATTAACCCAAACCGTGAGCACCTATCGCCGTTTGCTCACTTTAGCATTATCTTATTCGATTTTTTCGATTGTTTTATATTCTAATACCTTAAAAATTAATATTTCAATAATTAAACTTCCAAAATTTATAAAAATCGACATTCGATTTGCAATTTTTCATTAAACTTTAAAAAATGAATAATATGACAAATCGAGTGTCGATTTTTTAAAATTTTGAAGTTTAATGATTGCAATATTAATTTTTAAGGTATTAGAATATAAAACAATAGAAAAAATCGAACAAAATAATGCTAAAATGAGCAAACGGCGATAGGTGCTCACGGTTTGGGTTAACCGTGCAGGGTTTTTTAAAACACGTGGGTGTTTTATGCAAATTAGAAAACAAAAGGGGATTTCGTGTAGGTTTCCCAAAACACAGGGTAGTATCTTGCAGTTTACCCGACTTAAGTTAGGATCCATCTTCACAAATAGTTGAGGTGAAAGATAATGGTTAAGTTTGTTCTCTGGGCAGTGGCGGACGCAGAAAATAATGCTGGTGGTGGTTCTGACTCCATTGTTTTCTAATATTGGGTTCGGCTATTTTCAAAATGTTTGTCGATTCACCGATTCTGATTGGTCGGCGCTGAAGCCATCGGGCCTCGTCGTGGACGCCTCAGTCTCGAGGGAAGGGCTAGAAAATCGTGGACCGAATGGAGCTATAACCCTTGGATAATATGGTTGAGTTAGAAGATCTTGAATAGATTTGATGTTTTGTACATGGAAATTTTTGTGGTTTTTGGTGCAGTATACATGATGAGCTAGCTATGATCAGATTTTTGTATCTTTTAGTGTGGTTTTTCTTGAATTTGGAACTGTAAAAATTAAGATTGTGATTTTACATGTAATCAAATTGAAGTCTAAACAAACTAAATTAGGACTTTTTCTTGATTGAAGGATGTTGGAGCAATTATTTGGTGGTATTCAGAATTCTGAATAATAATAAATTTGAAAAGATAAAACATATTCTAGTCGTGTGATGGCTATAATTTTAAACTTGTGTTTTGGTTAGGAAGTAATGTGGATAAATTAAGAATATTCGATGGAACCTTATTCTATATAACCTATATATATATATATATATATATATATATATATATATTCAATTTGTGCAATGTGAATAAATAAAGAATATTCGATAAAAACCAAGTGTATTCTATTTCTATATAATCAATATTTCAATAACATGAGCCAACGTATTGGATTGTCCATCACTTGGAACATTTTACATTGAATACATTATTACATAATGCAATAGTCTTCGAGTTATCCTATGCCTCCTATAATTCAACATCGCATTCTGATATTGAAAATTTATTATAATAATGTGTTGGCTTATTTAATGTATTGTTGAATATATGGTTTGGTCGGTTTTTTTTAATGGCATCGTGTAATATTAAAGCATGCTAGAAAGACTATGGTTAGAAGTCTCATCATAATTCTTTTGTTAATATTCAAACTATAGTAATATAATAACGTGATATTGGTTTCTCTAAGTTCACAAAAGTAAGAAAAAAGGATGAACATGCACGTGTATTTAGTACTACGTATTTATTACTAAATAATTTTATTTTCAATTATTCAACCATTTTATTCGGATGCTGCTGAGTATGCACATTTCTCTTCAAGATTAATCTATTAAAATAATTATATGTGCATATTCAACATAATGGAGGTAGTAATGAATTGAAAGCATCTTGATAGGAATCAACTTCATTAGTAACATGCTTACATACAATTGTCGCTTTGGTGTCGAACAAAAGTATTTATTTTATCTTTCGATTGATATTTTATTCTACTTTGATTGAAGAATAATGCTTTAATTTCTTTTATAGTATTATTTTTAATAGTAGCTTTCAGTATTATACTAGTAAAATGTATAATTAAGTATCGGTGACGCAAGATTTAGCTTTTAATATGTGGTATATTTATTGGATTAGTTGGAATGTCATTTCATGCCCTCATAATCACAGCTAGAAAACAAAAGTCTACTTTTTAGCTTACGTAATTGGCCACTATTTTTAATCTTCATATACTCCGTATTTAATAGTACAAGAATTTTATTTGTCCACTTGATATTACTATGATATTTTATTTTGAGGAAATGCATAAAAATGACAAATTATGCCTAAAACATAACAATACACAATATTTGCCCATATTTTACCTAATGGGTCTAGAATGCCCTTTCTCTTTTCTCTCTCCTCTCCTCTCTCACGATATGTTCTCCCCCCTCATTTTTCATTTCATATTTCATTCCCCCACTCTCTCTCTTCTCCCTCTCTCTCTCTTTCTCTCACCACATTTCATTTTAGCAGTGTACAACCAACGCCAAAAACCCTACACCCTTCGATATTCTGGCGCCACCATCCACATCCAGCGCCGGCAATGGAAACTCCTCCATTAAACGGCCAAGTAATGGCAACAAAGAGGGCCTCCTATCAAATTTCTCCCCCACCATGTGTTTTTTCTCTCTATTAAAATTGGGATTGGAACAAACCCATTTGTCTTCTTCATTTTGTTCTTTTTTTGAAGGCAGTCGGCGGTGGCAACGGGATATGGTTCTTCGGTCGACGGATGTACGGCGGTAGGAATAGATGATTTTTTTTTTTATTTTCCATATTTTATTTAGATTGGGGATAAAATATTAGGGCTACTGCTCCCTCACCATCCCCAAATTATGTATGTGTGTAATTCTCTTCCACTATTTTGGCAAACTATCAAATTATTTTATATTTCTTTTTTTTTTTCCCTTCTTTTTTGTGTGTGATTGTCCTGTAACAAATTATAGAAAATTTTAGTGTTTTAATGCTTCAATTAGGGTTTGATATTTTTTTTTATGGATTGGCTGCTTCTATTTGGTAAGAATTCGAAGATTCGTTGTTGAGTATTTAGTTTATGATATGCATATCATGGTAAGAAATTGATAACTTTATTTATGCTTAATTAGGCGTTTTTTTGGTAAGAAATTTAAGTTTGAGGTGGTTGTTGGAAGTGGTTATGGTAAGAAATTTAAGTTTTTGCGGTAAGAATTTGTTAGATTATGCCGTTGAAATTTAAGTTTGCTGTTCAAAGTTTGTTGTTGTAAGAATTTTATTTTTTTTCTTATCTAAGTTTTGAGGTAACAATTTGTTAGATGATAATGTTGGAATTTAAATTTGATGTTCAAAGTTTGCTGTTGTAAGAATTTTATTTTTTCTTATTTGTTCGTATTTTTCATGTGTATGAAGGCTGCGATTTGCCTCGAATTCTTCTACTGGGCTTAATAATTACGTTGTGTGTGTGTTTGCTCCCTTTTTATGATTTATGTGTCTTAAAACTCATTTTAACTTTATTTGTTGGTGTACAAAGTTGGTAAGAAATACCAACAAATTTGGTAAGAAATTGAAATTTCTAACCAATTAAATTGGTAACTGTAACGCCCCAATTTTCATAAATAAAGAAATTGGTTTGTTAAAAAAAAACCCATTTATTAATTAAAATAAAACAACATAAGTCTTGAAAAATCCAATAAAAATAATAGAACTAGCAAAGCGGAAGTCTTGACTAAGAAAAATAATATTATATTTAGCTATAAATCTTGCTTATTAATAATTAATCTCGACTCCACCATCATTCACCACGCCGCTCATCGCCCCAGTCTGCTCCTGAAAAAAATAAAATAGTTTGGGGTGAGTACTATAAACTCAGTGGGTTGCATTTATCCATATTATAAGAATTACTACAAAAGAATATATGTAAACATGTTCTTCTTCTTATTCTCTATTTTACGTCCGAAGACGAAACTTCCTTTATTTTACGTCTGAAGACGAAACTTCCTTTATTTTACGTCCGAAGACGAAACTTCTTTTATTTTACGTCCGAAGACGACACTTCTTTATTTTCATTAGCTCGTAAGCTAAAGCTGCATATCACACATATCAATTGAGCAAAACGTATAATAAGGATAAACAAGAAAATGCAACTTTTCCCCCACCTTAACCTTTCTTGACTTGACTCCTTGAAAACTTTGAATCTACAATTAAACCGTTAAGTCCTACGTGCCTCGCCTAAGAAAAGAATATGATCATAATTATTAAATTTATAAAAGAAGGAAATTATTGCACAAGCCGTATGCAGAATAGTTTTAAGAAAATGGTTACATGATATTTTTATGAAAACTATGCATATCTATGGATAAACATGTACCTAGTAAAGTGGTAATTTAAAAGATGATAATTACGAACCTAGCTACAAATATACGTATATATATTTTTATGTGTGTGCATATATATATAACTAATATTACTATAATAAAATGATGCTTTGACATACATTATGTATGTATATTTAACTTCATGCACACACACACACACACATATATATATATATACTTATGTGTAAAAGATAATAGTATAAAGCAAAAGATGCAATATTGACTCATAAACTCATACGCATAATTCCTCCAAAATATAATAAAATATTCTATGACGATTATAGGAAAGAAAAATAGGAAACAGACGACCCCACCTTATAACTATGTTGCAGAAAATTAGTTTATGGAAGAAAGAAAAGTTGACATCTACCCCTTTGTGAAATGGATATACAAATAGGACATAATTATTGTTTAATTATTCTTATCAGTGACCAAACAAAAGAAAGACATAGGAAGAAAGTTATTTTGAAAGAGAGAAGATGCACGACTCTGACAAAAGAAAAAGAATGGATATATACCTATAGCTTTACTAGAGTAGCTATCGGATGTGATGAATAATGAGAGGAAGGAGAGCCTTATTTATAGTTGAAATGGAGTGTCAAATTTTGGATAGGTGCTGAAATTAAGGGATTTTCATTCCAAAATCTAATTAGCTTTGTAAGGAAAATTAGGTTAGGGGATTTGAATTTTGCCGTCAAAAATGTAGGAGAAGAAAAGAGGGAAAGAAGATAACTCTTGGACTAAAATTACTGGGCTTAATAAATAATACTTGGGCTAGAAAATTAAGATAGATATGCTTAGTAAATAATAATTGTAAATATGCTTAATATGAAATATGTGATCATGCATGCATAAATTATTCTTTTCTAGAGGCGCGATTTACGGAACTTAGCAATTTAATCACACGTAAATAAATAATAAATTAAAATAAATAATAAATTGGAAAATATAGCTAAAATATTTGGGCGCTACATCCTCCCCTCCTTTTTAAAAATTTCATCCTTGAAATTACTTACTTGAGTCTAGAAGATGAGGGTATCTAGCCTTAATGTCGTCTTCCTTTTCCCACATGGCCTCGCTCTTATCGTGCCTACTCCATTGGACTTTGACTAAAGCAACCTCCTTATTTCGTAGCATGTGAACTTTTCTATCCACAATTGAAGTCGGGTACTCCTCATAAGTTAAGTCATTATCTAGCTCTAACTCGACGTGGTTCACAATGTTGGTCGGATCATGGATGTATCTCCGTAGAGATGAAACATGGAACACATTATGAATCGAGGTCAAATTTGGTGGCAAAGCTAGCCGATAGGCCAATCCTCCTACTCTCTCAAGTATCTCGAACGGTCCAATATAACAAGTGATTAACACGTATTTTATGTGCATGTTGAGTGTTTTTGAATGTGTTTGAGTCTCGATTTATGTGTTTAAATGTTAGAAATGCTAGGGTTTCTTAACTTGTAGCATACTTTTTACTTTTCTCGTTTTCTTTCGATTTTTGATCTATTTTTGTAAGAATTGGAAAGAGTATTTATGTGGCTAAGGATCGAAGACTAGAAACGAGGAAGAATCGAGCTTAATTAGGGTGAAACCTAGGTTTCAAATGTGGAATTTAAATCTATAGAGTTAGGGTTTCACTAGTTTGATTTCAATTATGTTTTCCTCGTTCTCTCGAGTCTCTTTATGCTTTTTGCAGGAACAATGGAGAACTCATTTGGTAAATTTGATCATTCCATGTTGAAGAGGGGTTCATTAGGAGTCCATAACAAAAATCGGATCGAGAATCGGAGTTCGGACGAGGGAGAACGAGCAAAAATGGTGGAGCTGCGCAAAATAGTCGGACCAACGGCGACCCAGCCGGCGACCGGCTGGACCGCCGGCTGGCCGGCTGAGGGACAACATTTGCGGCGACCCAGGCGGCGGCCGGCCAGACCGCCGGCCAGGGCGCCGCCGTCCCTTCTCCTTGGTGTTTTGACCGAGTTAGTTCGTCTAACTCGGTCCAACTCGACCCAAAACTCACCTATTATGTATTTAACCCCACAATCTTCCTATTTTGTATATCTTTACATATTTCAACATTCTTATAACCCTAGAAACATTTTCCCTCTTTCTTTTTTAGTAAATTCAAGATTGTTGGAGCTACACTTGGTGGATTTGCAATTCAAGACCATATTCTTCTTCCTTATTGAATTGTCTATCTTTTAAGCATGATTTCATTTACTTTCTATGGTTTATTTTCATTAATCATGTCTAGCTAGTTCTCTTTGTGATTCCAATTATATGTAGATTAGGGATAAGTGATGGGATTAAGCTTTAATTATGGATTTACCTTCTAATTTCTTGTTCATTTCTCTTGGGGCTATATTTTATTATGTAATTGTGATTGATCACCATAGTTGCATACCAAGTGTTTGATCTAATGCTTAGGAGGCTTAGATTAGATGCTAGGATCAAGAGATTTGCATGCTAGATATAGTAGGGCTAAAGAACTCCATGTGCTATTGGGAGTTGATGTTATACTTGATGTCCTAGTCGGAATTAGGTATTTCATTAATCCACTTGGTTTAGTTGCAATGAGAGTTGAATGAATCATATTTAGGAGGTTTCCCATATGAAATTGGATTAAAATGGCTAATTCTAGTTAGAGTGTCACATCCCTATCACTTAGACCTAATTGAAGTATAATTGGAGTCACTTTTATTTCCTATTGATTTCTTCTAGTTTGATTACTTGTTACTGTTAGTTAAGGTTTAAGTTTGTTACTTACTTTATATTTCTCTTTAGTTAATCAAAAACACAAAAACATGCACTTGTAAGCTTAAATAGTCGTTAGATAATTAGATTACTACTTGAATCTTAAACGACCTAGCATTCCTTGAGGATTCGACTCAATTATACTATAATTGATTATCATTGCTCTCTACCCTCACCCCTAAAGTGAAGGTGGATCAATTTTTGGTGCCGTTGTCGGGGAATGCTTAGTTTGAGTTTCAATAGTCGATTTGGTTATTGAGTAACTAATTCAAGCATTTGTTCTTTTGATTTTTATTTTGTAGGTTTATGCACACAAGGTCCAAAGGAAGACTCGTTCAACCTTTGATCTTGAATTTTGAAAGAAGGCATAGAAGAAGGAATTCTAGTTCTAGTGAAGATCACGTAATGGGAGCTAATCATCAAGCAATAGAAGCTCTTATGAAAGAAATGGAAGAGTTTAGAGCATGGAAGGATGAGCAAGAAAGAAGGACAAATGAGGCTCAACCACCTCCTCTCAACCATATGTTCCAATCTCCAACGAAACAATTTCAAGGAGGAGAATGGGGGACGATCAATGCTAATAATTTTGAGCTCAAATCCGGACTCATCCAAATGGTGAAGAGTGAGCAATTCGGTGGAAGTCCTATAGAGGATCCGAATGCCCATCTTGGTATGTTCATTGATATTTGCGATACGATTAAGCTTAATGGAGTTTCAAATGATGCTATTCGCATGAGGATGTTCGGGTTTTCTCTACGGGACCGGGCCAAGGATTGGTATAAAGGATTAAACAAGGCCAACATTCACACTTGGGATGATTTGTGCAAAGCCTTCCTCTCTAAATACTTTCCACCATCCAAAGCTCAAAGGCTTATTTTTGATATTTCACATTTCTCTCAACAAGGTGATGAGACCTTGTTTGAAGCATGGGAGAGGTATAGAGAGCTTCTAAGGAAATGTCCTCAACATGGCTTCACGGAAGTCAACAAATCACCACTTTTTATAGTGGTCTCACACCTCATACAAGAAGCATCGTGGATGTTACTTCTGGAGGATGTCTAGTGAATCGAAATGCCAAGGAAGCCTTGAGGATTATTGAAGAGATGGCCGCCAATAGCTATCAATGGCCAATGGAGATGGCCCCTTCTAGGAAGGTTGCTTCTATCGATGATGATAAGTATGATGCATTAGCAATGGAAGTTGCTAATATAAAGAAGCAATATGAAGAAGAGAGGAAAGCTCAATCTCAAGCTCAAGTTCAAAGTGTTCATCAATATCAAGAGAATTTGGAGCCTAATGGAAGTGAAGATTTGAACTATATGAACCAAAGGCAATATGAAAATTTCAACAAAGGAGGGTTCCAAGGACAACAAGGAGGATTCCAAGGAAGGCCACAAGGAGGCAATTCTTACGGTTATCAGCTATCAAGCCTATAATTCCAACAACCGGAATCATCCTAACCTCTCCTACGGAAATATTAACAACGCTCAATTTCTACCTCCCGGATTCTCCATTTCTCAAGGAGTTATTGAAGAACCGAAGAAGACATCTCCTTCTATTAAGCAACTTGTCCAACAAATGGCAAATTAACAAAACTCGTTTATCACACAAACCGGACAAAAGGTGAGTGCATTGGAGAATTCTCTCACTTCTTTGACAAAGCAAGTGAAGATGATGGAGGGCCAAATAAGTCAAATGGCTAACCAAGCCACCACTCAACATACCCCGGGAAAGTTTCCAAGTAATACGGAGGTAAACCTAAAGAATCAATGCAATGCTATCACATTGAGGAGTGGAAGAGCCTATGAGAATCATGCTACATCCGGAAGTGGAAAAGAGGAAGTCCTTGTTAAAGATATACCCTATGAGGAGTCTCTTACCAATGAACAGAATTCAAGGAACGAAGTTCAAGGATAAGCTCCTAGGACAGTGCTAATAGAAGCTCCTCTTCCTACCAAGGATGTTATTACAAAGGCTCCATTTCTTCATCGTCTAGCCAAGCCTAAAGTTGATGAAAAGATGATGAGATTCTTGGACATATTCAACAAGGTACTAATCAACATTCCCTTGCTTGATGCACTTCGAGATATGCCCGGCTATGTGAAGTTCTTGAAGGATGCCGTTGCTAACAAGGGAAAGTTTGGTTCATTTGAAACAATTAGCCTAACGGAGGAGGTTAGTGCGGTGATTCAAAGGAAAATGCCTTTGAAGAAGAAGGATCCCGGAAGCTTCACAATAGCATGTGTGATTGGAGGGAAAAAGTTTGGGAATGTCCTATGTGATCTTGGAGCTAGCATCAATTTGATGCCATTGTCTATTTTTAGAAGATTGGATATTGGAGAAATCAAACCTACCTCTATTTGTCTCCAAATGGCCAATCGTTCCATATTTTATGCTCAAGGAGTGGTTGAAGATGTATTAGTAAAAGTTGAGGAGTTCATCTTCCCCGCGGACTTCGTTATCTTGGATATGCCGGAGGACAAGGATATGCCCCTCATTATTGGGCGTCCTTTCCTAGCAACCGGAAGAGCTCTTATTGATGTGCAAGACGGGAATCTCACGTTTAGAGTGAATGAAGAGACCCTCACTCTTTCAATGTTTGATGCTATGAAGCGAGGAGAAGACTCAACCTATGAGGAATGCAATTCAATCACCACTTTGCCTATATCTATGGCAAAAGATCTCACGGAAGAAATCATCGCTAATTCTTTTATTCTTATTCTGATTTGGATGATGCTTGTGATGATTTATTGGAGTCTATTGCTTATTTGGAAGCAAATCAAGGATCATTGAAGGATGAGGTTCATTACCTTGATATCAACTAACCGAGGGAGAGTGGGAGTTCAACTAAAGTGGAATCTTCTTCAAACACTTCTCAAGAGTTGAAACCTATTCCCGATCACCTAAGGTAGGCCTTCCTTGGTGATAATGACTCTTTACCCATAATTGTGTCATAACACTTGTCAGAGTCCGAATTGGACAAGTTGTTGCGTGTCCTTAGGGAGTTTAAGGATGTTATAGGTTGGTCTATTGATGATATTAAGGGTATTTGTCCATCTATATGCATGCATCGTATTCTATTGGAAGATGATTGTCGTCCTAAGGTTCAACCCCAAAGGAGGTTGAATCCGGTCTTACAAGAAGTGGTGAGAAAAGAGGTGTTGAAGTTATTAGATGCGGGAATGATTTACGCCATCTCGGATAGTGAATGGGTGAGTCCTACCCAAGTTGTTCAGAAGAAAGGGGGGATGACTGAGGTAAAGAATGAGAATGATGGGACTATTGCTACAAGGGTTGCCACTGGATATCGAGTTTGTATCGATTATATGGCTTTGAATTCGGCTACAAGGAAAGATCATTTTCCTCTGCCCTTTATAGATCAAATGTTGGATCGTTTGGCGGGCTATGAATACTATTGCTTTCTTGATGGGTATTCTGGATACAACCAAATTGCCATAGCCCCGGATGATCAACACAAGACGGCCTTTACATCCCCTATGGAGTATTTGCCTATAGGAGGATGCCTTTCGGGTTGTGTAATGCTCCGGCCACTTTCCAAAGGTGCATGATGTCTATCTTTGGAGGCTTGATTGAAAATATTATGGAGGTATTCATGGATGACTTCTCGGTTTTCGGGAAAAGCTTTGATTCTTGTTTAGATAATTTCACAAAGGTGTTGCAAAGGTGTAATGACACTTCTCTTGTCTTGAATTGGGAGAAGTGTCACTTCATGGTGAGAGATGGAATTGTGCTTGGACACAAGGTTTCTAGAGATGGTTTGGAAGTTGATAGAGCCAAGATTGTTGCCATAGAGAAGCTTCCACCCCCAACAAATGTGAAATAAATGAGAAGTTTCCTTGGTTACGCGGGGTTCTATAGAAGATTCATTAAGGACTTTTCAAAGATCACAAAGCCACTTTGTGATCTCTTGCAAAAAGATGTGAAGTGTAGGTCCCGATAAATAGATATTGGTGTATGGGGGGGGGAATACACCAATTAGCCAACCGTTTTGACTTTTCAAAACAATTTGATCTTACTGAGTCATCACTTCAGTTTATCAGAGCAGTTTAGTTTTTCCAGCTCAAACAGTGAACTGCTGAGCTTGCAAAACTAACCTGCGTGCGGAAGTTTGGTGGAAAGGTTGACTAACAGTTTTTCAAAATAGTTTTCAAAAGCAGCTTTGAGTTTCAAGTTTTCACCCTCCAGTTTGGTGGAAAGGTTGACTAACAGCTCTTTCTGCAACAGCTTTTCATGCTCATTTGAGAGATCTGTGAGTTGGCCATTCAGTTTGTTTATCTCACTGTCCCTCTTAATAAGCATTTCCTTAAGGTTTTCTTCCCTTACAGTTGATTTACCCATTTGGACTTTTAGGGTTTCAATCTCCTTTTCTTTTGCATCATATGGAGTGAAGCTTTCATCTAAAGCAGCTTTGAGTTTCAAGTTTTCACCCTCCAGCTTGGATCCCTCTATGACTACTTGTTTGAACATTTCAAAGAGCTTCTTGTAGTCATCAAGCTGTTGTTGAAACTCTTCATACGTTGGCATTTTAGGTGTTTCAATACCTGCATGTTTAGAGTTAGTTGAATATGAATGTGAGGTTTCAGTATCAACCTTGTATCGAACAAGATCAAGATCTTTTCCCATGTAGCATTCCTCATATTCAAGTTCTTCATCAGCTAATCGACATTCCTCCTCATCCAATTCATCATCGTCATCTTCGTCGGAGGAGGTTGAGTCTGATAATGTGGAAGCTGTTTTGGCCTCTTCCTCAGCTGCGATCATGGCGTTGCGCTGCTCCTTAAGCTTTTGATCTCTTTTAGCACGGAGCTCTTCGCGTTCAGCCTTTGATAGATCTGGGCAGTCTGACTTGTAGTGACCTGGTCTGCCACATTCAAAACAACCACCCTCTGGAGTGTTAGAAGAATTGAATTTTAAGGGTTTAGTTATACCTTCACCTTTCTTGTCGGAAGAAGAGGTGGTTTGATTTCTCTTGAAATCTTTGTGATATTTGCGGAATTTGTTGAAGCGTTTTTCAAGCTTTTCATTCCTTCTAGTCCTTCAGCAATTTTTCCATTTTAGAGCATAGATCTTTTGGGATTGCTCTTTCTTCTGTAATTGATGCAGCTTTGAATGCAGCATCTTTTTCTTTCTTTTCGGGCTCGGTCTTCTTGCTTGAAGGCGTTTGTTCTGACCCGTGCAGTTTGATCATTTCAAACTCATTTCCGATGAGTAAATCAAACAGTTGCTCGGTTGATAGGTTGTTGATATCCGACCTGCCGCGGTGCATGGCACTATACACATGCCAGCTTCCTGGAAGAGATTGGATGACTTTGAGATTGAGTTCGCGCTGTGTGTATTTATCTTTCTTAAGAGCTGCGATCTCCAAAGTGATCATTGTGAATCTGTTCTTGAGCTGGTCAATGGTCTCCATTGGCTGCATTTTGAATTCTTCAAATTTACTGCATGCCACTGATAGCTTGTTTTCCAGCATTTCTGTTGATCCAAGGCTTATGGCTTTTAAGGTGTCCCACATTTCTTTTGCAGTTCCAAGATTTCTTATCTTGGCCAGGTGGACTCCCTTAACTGTGCTCGAGATTAATCCTTTTGCGAAGCTGTCAAGTCCATCTTCCTTTCTTTCTTCGGTTGTGTATTTTCTGGGATCTTTGATCTTTGGCACATACGTTGCTTCAGAAGCTTTATCTCCAGAGACATCAGTTTCGTAGGGTTCGAAGATTGGTGTTGGACCATTCTCGATGACATCCCACATCAGCACATGATGAGCTTGGAGGCACATCTTTATTCGAAAACTCCAGTCTTCATATCCCTGTATAGAAAAATCTTCACAGACACGGAGAAGTGAAGCTTCCATATTGACAGTTTATATATGCGTAGTTCGCAGACACAGAGATCTAGTTCAATTTGACACTAAAGCACAAAAAGCTTCTAGTATACAGAAGCAGTGGTCAAAAGAACCACCGCTCTGATACCACTTGTAGGTCCCGAGATACTGGTGTATGGGGGGGGGGAATACACCAATTAGCTAACAGTTTTGACTTTTCAAAACAATTTGATCTTACTGAGTCGTCACTTCAGTTTATCAGAGCAATTTAGTTTTTCCAGCTCAAACAGTGAACTGCTGAGCTTGCAAAACTAACCTGCGTGCGGAAGTTTGGTGGAAAGGTTGACTAACAGTTTTTCAAAACAGTTTTCAAAAAGACTTCAGTTCAGCAACAGTTTATGCAAGACAGGTTGCAGTGGTGCAGGTTGTGAACATGCAAACTGTGTAAATAAAGATGTAAAAATAAATAGCGAGAGAAACACGTGGAGTTTTTATCATGGTTCGGAGTAAACAGCTCCTACGTCCACGCCAGATCCCGTCGAATCTGTAATCCCTTAACTTGAGATTTCGCTCCTTTTAACACTGGTGGAGGTTCCAGTCCAAATTCAAGTCTCTCTTTAGACTGAATCTAGCATGATTCTTGAGTCGTGTCTCTTCTAACTTTACATACAAACTTACATACGATCTTACTAATGCTAAACAACTAGCATTGATATCCAAACTAGAAAGCTGTGAAAAGCTATCACCATTAGGAATACAACTCTATCAACTACACTGAATATCAACAGTGATGGTAGTGAGAGTGTGGGTTGTGTTCTAGTAAGACAGTTTCTAGAAAGATTAGAAATCTACAAAGATCAACACTTGGGAAAACTCTAGTGATTTCGAGTGTTGATTGGATGAATATTTAGCTTGAGATTTCTGCAGCGTTTCAGCTTGAGTATTGAGTTTCCCGTGCCTTCTTTCTGGAATGACTTGAGGTATTTATAGAGAAGCATTTGAAATAGAGCCGTTGTATGTGTGTCAGGATATGCAGAACCGTACACTGACACAATTATAGTCGTTGAGTTGAGGACAGGTTCCTCAGCCACAGCTCAGGTTGGACTTTGCAGGTCGAGCTTCCTATACCTCGAACTGTCTTCAGTCTTCTGTAATCTTCGCAATAAATCTTCGAGTATGGTTAGAGCAGGTTACATAGACAGATTACATAAAGGAACATTATGACAGGTTTGAGTAGATTAGGTACAAGGTTGCACTACCAACCTTGACCTTTACATAGCAACCTGTCCGGGTTGAGCTTGACTGATCCAAACACGGAGACCAGTCTGTTCCAATTAAAATCTATTATCTAAGTGTGGTTTCTAATAGCATTATCAAAACTTAGTTCAAAGAAAAAATGTTCCCAACATGAAGTTTGTCTTTGATGATATGTGTTTGGAAGCATTTGAGACATTGAAGAAAGCCCTCATCTCTACTCCTATTCTAATCAAGCCCAATTGGAGTGAATCTTTCATTTTGAAGTGTGATGCAAGTGATTATGCTTTAGGAGTGGTCTTGGGGCAAATGAGAGATAAAGTGTTTCGGGTCATTCATTATGCTAGTAGAACTTTGGATGGTGCTCAAAAGAACTACGCAACAACGGAGAGGGAATTCTTGGCCATCGTTTTTGCGTTTGACAAATTCAGGTCATATCTTGTTGGGAATCACACCATTGTCTATTCGGATCATATGGCTATATGACATCTCATGGCAAAGAAGGATACAAAGCCTCATTTACTTCGTTGGATTCTCCTTCTACAAGAATTCGACTTGGAGATTCGTGATAGAAGAGGAGTTGATAATGTGCAAGCCGATCACATGTCAAGGCTTGAAAAGCCGGTTGAAGGTGAAGACTTAAGTTTGAGTATCAATGAGTGTTTTCCGGATGAGAGAATCATGGTCTTGAAATGCAAGGACTCTTGGTTTGCGGACTTTGCTAACTACCTTGTGCTTTGAGAATTGCCACCACATCTCTCGGATTATCAAAAGGCTAAGTTCCTTCGAGATGTGAAGTTCTATTATTGGCAAGATCCATACTTATGGAGGAGATGTGCCGATGGTCTTATTAAAAGATGTGTTATGGATGGTGAATGGCTCAAGATTATTGAAGATTGTCATGAGGGACCAAATGGGGGTCATTTTGGGGCTAATCGTATGGCTTGGAAGGTTTTTCAAAGTGGATTTTATTGGCCTTCAATTTTTAAGGATTGTCAAACCTTTGTGAAGAATTGTGATAGATGTCAAAGGATGGGAAATATCACAAAAAGGGATGAGATGCCTCAAAACATCATGGTTGAGGTTGAATTGTTTGATGTTTGGGGGATAGACTTCATGAGACCATTCCCCAATTCTTGTGGTTTTTCTTATATCCTTCTCGCCATTGAGTATGTTTCAAGATGGGTCGAAGCTATTCCAACTTTGACTAGTGATTCTAAGGTGGTGATCAAGTTTTTAAAGAAAAACATCTTGACTCGGTTTGGAACTCCGAGGGCTTTGCTTAGTGATGGGGGGTCTCACTTCAATAACAAATGGTTAGGAAATGTTCTTGCTAAATATGGAGTGAAACACAAGATTACATCTCCATACCATCCTCAAGCCAATGGTCAAGCGGAGCTTGCAAACCGGGAGATCAAGTAAATCTTGGAGAAAACAATCACTACTCGGAAGGATTGGGCAAAGAGACTTGATGATGCTTTGTGGGCTTATCGAACCGCCTATAAAACCCCATTGTATGTCTCCGTATCAACTTGTGTTTGGAAAGTCTTGTCACTTACCTTTGGAGTTTGAACACAAGGCGTTTTGGGCTATAAAGAGGATTAATCTTGAGTTTAAGGAGGCCGGATTGAATAGAAAAAACCATTTTGTGGAGTTAGAGGAATGGAGAAACGAGGCTTATGAAAATTCTCGGATTTACAAGGAAAGAGCCAAGAAGTTTCATGATTTGGAGATTCGAAGCAAGGTGATCATTCCGGGAGATGAGGTTCTTCTCTTTAACTCTCGTCTTCGTCTTTTCCCCGGAAAACTCAAATCAAGGTGGACCAGTCCTTACATTGTGAGTAAGAGTTTCAAGAATGGCACATTTGAACTTCTCAAGAATGATGGTTCTACTTTTGTTGTTAATGGCCATCGACTCAAGCTCTATTTCAATTCAAAAAAGTTTAAGGAGGAGTCGACCATTCATCTTAATGATGCTTGATCTTGGAGGCTATGTCGAGCTAATGACGTTAAACAAAGCGCTTGTTGAGAGGCACCTCAACACGTATCCTTTTTTTTTTTCATTTTTGTGAGTTTTTATTTCATTTTTTGATTTTGCGTTTGTTTCAATTGTTGTTTAATTTTTGAGAAAAACCATAAAAAAATAGAAAATATTGAAAAATAAGGTTGAAAAATGCTTAGGGAGAGTCAAGAGGACGTCGAGAGGGACCCGGTGCTTCGAAAAGGGTCAAAAAAGGTCGAGAAACGCGTCGGAAACGGCCGAAACAAGTCGAGGAGCGAGCTGCCGGCGACCAGCTGGACCGCCGGCTGGGTGGCTGAGTTGCAGCTTCGGCAGCGGTCCAGGCAGCGACCCAGGCGGCGACCGGCCAGGCCGCCGCCGGCCCTTCCTCCCCCTTTTTAAATTCTATTTTTGTTTCATTTCCTTGCATTTTGTGTTTTTCATTTTCTTTTCTTAGAACAAACCCACTTTCTCACTCTAAAAACCTAGATTTTCTTCCTCTAATTACTCTCAAATCACTTTGAATTTAGTTAATTCCTTCCATAGGTTCATTACCCATCCCGAAATCTACGTTTTGCACCGAATAATTCTTTTTTTCACCCACTCTAACTCAAAAAATGAAAATTTGGTTCTTGTGGTTAAAGAGTTGAGTTTCTTCAAGTTCTTCAAGAAGATGAGGTAATGTGTTCTATATCTTTGCTCCCATGAGTTTCTACTTGCAAGATATGAAGTGGTGTGAGTGCTTACTTCATCATTTTCATGGAATTAAGGAGAAATTTGTACTTAGGGCTCTTCTTGATTTTTGAAGAAATTTGTGGATGAACCATGAAGAAATGAGTATGCATAGGCTTGTATTTAGTCTTTCTTTAAGGAATCATGCTAGATATCTCCTTGCAAGTGCATTTTCTTTTGAATTATGTGTCTTTATGCAATTGGGCATACTTGAAATGAGCTTGAATGAAGGTTTGCATAATTCATGTATTTTCAATGGATATGCTTGGTTTTTAATTAGGAAGTCATTTCTTGAGTGCCTTAAGGCTCAAAGAAGGCATGAATTCATGAATTCTTGATTTATAAAGTGCAATTCATGGCATTATTCTTGTTGGAGTGAAGTTTCATGTGACTATGCATCCATTTTCTTTTGAATATTCATGAATATGAGTAGAAATTTCATTTCTTAGAATCATGAATGCTAAATGGGGGGAGGGTGATGACTATGTGAAGTGTTGCTTGTACCTTGACAAAGTGTGGAATATTCTATGAAATCTTATTTGGAATTGCTTGTGGTTTGTAGGAAAAAAGATTCTAAAGGGAAAGGAAATACCACCATGACCTCTAAGGAATTGATTGCCTCTCTCTCCAAAAAGAGGAGAAATGATGCCTCTTCATCTTCACAAATGCCAAGAAGAGATCCGAAGACGCCGGAAGCTCATGATATTCACTTGGAATCATATGAAGAAAGAGCAAGATTTGCCATTCTCGTATCAAGAACCATTATGCCAACTCAATTCCCATCTAAGGAGACATTGGTGAAGTTAGGGCTTTATGACAATATCAAAGCCCTCTTTGACAATATAGGATGGGGAAGTATCTTAGAGGATACTCTTGAAGATAGGAGAACATATGAAAAGGTGGTTCTTGAATTTATGAGCACATTGGAAGATGAGAGCATCCATACTATGCAAAGCATCAAATTTCAATTATTTGGAGAGCGTCATAAGTTGAATTTGGAAGAGATAGATGACATCTTTGGAGTGCCACATGGAGGTGATGTGTTGGTGGAAAGAGCTTTTGCGCATACTTTCATGTGGAATAAACTTGCTCCAATCACAATGGAAGGCTTTAGAGCGGGTTACTCCAAGTCAAATGAAGTGAGAAATCCGGTTCTTCGAATGATATTGAAGATCCTTGCTCATACTATGGTGGCCCGAACGGAGAACACTTCGGTTCGAGTAGATGATCTTTTCATTATCCAAGCCATGCTTACAAAGAGGCATATACGTTTTTCTCATATCTTCCTTGCTCAAGTAATGAAGCAAGCAAAGACACCAAATGGGAAGATTAACATCGGAGGAATGCTCACCCCTTTGGCCAAGAAAATTAAGGATGATCTTAGTGGATATGCTCCGATGAAGGGTTCATATTTGATGGATGTTGAGAAGCTAAGAAACATAAGGTTTCTTGTATCATCTAGGCCTCCATTTTATTTTATTCAAGAAGATGACGAGACATTCCCTCTTCCAAATGCTATGAGTGTGTTGGTAACCGATCTACATGATCAGGAAAATTGGCATTTGAACACCCACCCCCACTCATAAATTCATCAAAGAGAATCATATTTTCAATTATGGAGAAGAAGATGAATATACAATGGGGGGTGAGGGAATACCTTTTGCTCAAGAAAATGAAGAAATGGAAGATTCTACAAGGGGTGAACCAATGTCAAGGGGTGAGCCAAGTTCAAGAAGAGAGCAAGTTCCAAGAGAAAGAGGGTATGAAGAGAGGTTTGAAGCCCTTGAGGGGAGGATGACAAGCATGGAACGAGGATTTAAGTCCCTTGATGCACAAGTCAATGTGATGAGGCAATGCGAATTACTCAACTTGAGGAAGCACAAAGAAGTGAAAGGATGGAAAAACAAGCAAATTCGATAATGGAGTTATTGGAGAGTTTTTGGATGTACCAAGGCAATCAAGGGGTGACATGGTGATCCGCCCTCACTTTAGGGGTGAGGGAGATGCAATAATAATCGATTGAGTAATCGAGTCGAACCACAAGGAATGCTATGGCGTGAGAATTTCAACTAGTATTCTAGCTATTTAACTACTATCCAAGCTACCGAATGTCATGTTTTTGTATTTTCTATAAGCTAATAATCAAATGAAATGACAATTAATCAAGAAACAAACAAGTAACAAACTATTGAAATCAATAAGAGAAAGTATGGTTCCAAATATAATCCGACTTTCACTAGAGAAATAGGTTTTGGAATTTGCAAGGATAAACCGATTTAATCTAATTCATACGGGAGTTCGTTATAAGATATACACCAACTCTTTTCTCAAGCAATCAATGTAAGTAGATTAACCTATGACATCTATCTCCGCTAGGTCTCAAGATGCATAAATCAACTCCAAATAGCTCAATTAATATCTAGAATCTCCTATAGCAAGATTTACTAATATGTTGTGATTTGATGCCAAGTGTTATGAACTAAAGCCTACTAAGCATTTAATCAAACACCTTATATGCACTCAATGATGGCCAATCAATTATGCAATAAAATCAAGTCCCAAACCACAAGACATATGAAGTAGAAGGCAAATCCAACTACAATATCCAAAAACCTATTAATCTAGATCATGTCTTCATATATTTGAAACCAAAGGAAATTTAGCTAGACATAATTAAAGGAAATAAACCATGGAAAACATATGAAATCATGCTTAAAAGAAAAAGAATTAAATAAGGAAGAAGAAGATGGTCTTGAATTGCAATTCTAATGAGTATAGCTCCACAAATCTTGAATTTACCAAAAAGGAAAAAGAAGGGAAATGTAACTAGGGTTCTAGGATATTAAAGTGCGTAAAAGTTACATCAAAAATGGAAGAATTTAGGGTTAAATACATTGAAAATCGTGTTTGGGTCAAACCGGGATGAAATGGGACGAACCGGGGCGAAACGGTGTGACTGGACCGCCGGTGCCCCTCCCATGGACCGCCGGTTGCGCGAGAAAGCTCCCGGTTCGCCGGTCTCTCTGTGGTGTTCGGCGGCCTGGGTGCGGTGAACCGGCGGCCCAATGGACCGCCGGTTTGGGTCGCCGGTTTACCGCCCATCCGTCCTCTCTTGCGCAATGTTTTCGTTTTCGCTCGTTCTCTCTCGTCCGAACTCTGATTCTCGATCCGCTTTTTGCTACGGCTTCCTAACGAACTCCTCTTCAACATGGAATGATCAAAGTTGCCAAATGAGTTCTTCATAAACCTGAAAAAAGACACAAAGAGACTCGAGAGAATGAGGAAAACATAAACCTAGTGAAAACCTAACTTTATAAATTCAAATTCCACATTCTTAACCCTAGGTTTTACCCTAATTAAGCTCGATTCTTCCTCATTTCTAGCCTCTGATCCTTAGCCACATGAATGCTCTTTCTAAATTCTTACAAAAATGGATCGAAAACCGAAAAGAAACGAGAAAAGTAGAATGTATGCTACAAGTTAAGAAACCCTAACATTTCTAACCTTTAAGCACATGAATCGAGACTTAAACACACGCAAAACACACTCAACATGCACATAAAATACGTGTTAATCACATGGCCCCTACTTCCTCCACCATAGCTTGGACCTTTGTGAGTGTAATTTAAATTTCTTATATATCTTTCCCGCCAAACTCATTTTAGAATTTATTTTCTAAAATAAGTTTGGGGGAGGGGGGGAGGATAAGAAATTTAAATTACTTACATTTTTATGTCATTTCCATTCCTTTACTTGTTCCTTTCTTGCTTGCTTTATTTGGTAAATAGTTTCATGACTTTGTGTATCCTTGGGTTAATCTTGTATGCTTGGTGGATTGATGGAGAAGTTTTTGATTTGGAATTTGGAAATATGGTTGGTTTTGGAGTGAAAGGTGTTGCTTGGAGAATAAATGTGAAAGTTTGGTTTGTTTTGGTTTGTTTAGTATGTTTTCATGTTGTGTTTGTGTGTTTTGTTAATTGAAAGGAAGATTGGGGTTAAGGAAAGAATGTTGAATGCTTGATGTTTGATTTTGATGAGTTTGGGTTAAGGAGCATAAATGATGAAAAGTTCTTCTTTGGTTTAATGGCTTTTGAATGTGATTTTGAATGTGAAATTTTTGAAACATTGAAAAGTTTTTGAGTTGAAAGGATGAATGAATGCTTGCGTGCTTGAGTGTGAAATAACGTGTTTAATTGCTCAAGTGCATTTGGGTGAGATGCCGATGATTGATGCTAAAAGGGTAACATTTTTGAAATTTCTCAAGTTTGAGTCAAGCATGATTAGGGTTATTTCACTTGAATAGCTTGGAAGGATTGATCTTAGGCACTTAGGCTCTACACAAAAAGCTTGAGAGGATTTTGAGCCTTAAACTATGCATTTTACATAGTGAATATCCTTTCTTGAGAGCTTGATCTTGCATTGCATTCTCTTTACTAGAACTTGCCTTGATACTCTTGTTAGAAGTATTACATGTTTTGCATGATTAGGAGATGATCTTAGGCCATCATTGCATAGCCCAATTTCCCTAAACACTAACCTATCTTTCATTACCCTTGTCATCCCATTTTGAGCCTTGAATAGAGCCTTCTCTTCTTGAACCGGATGATAGGGGGTAAAGGATGGTTAAGGGAACCTTGGTGAAAATTGAAAATTCATAAGGAATGGTGGGTGATGGTGAAGGATCTTGAGAATTGTTGTGAGTTGAAAGAACACTCTTATAAGCTCAAAGTTAGAATAGAAAAGAATAAGAACAAAGTTCTTATTGAAAAAAAAAAACACGTAAGAACGAAGTTCTTACAAGAAAAAGAGAAGAATAAGAGCATAAAAGAGTGTTTCTTTACATGTTTGGTAGAAGCTTGGATTCATTTGATAAAAAGGGGTTGGATAAGGTGGAAGATGAAGAAATTCATACTTAGAAAGGTGAAGAAAGGGGGTAAGGGTACTTGAATGAAAAATTGAAGTCACTTAACCTAAAATTCCCTACCTTAACCAATGTCCCTACATTACAAGCTTAACAAAGACCTTTTTTATCCTAATTTGTGCATGCATTGTAGTATTGGGAACTTGAGTTGATAGGCAAGCTTATGGTTAAAGATGTGTATTGTATGATTTCGATGAGTGTTTACCATTTCCATATAATGAGGGATCGAGTGATACACATGTTCCTTGAGAGGTTTAGAGTTTAAGATGCTCGAGTGATTGAATTCTAAGTTAGGATAGTGGTTGATCTTATGAATGTTTGGTTTGACTTGAGAATTTCTTTGATTTAAAATGGTTTTTGAGGTGAGATGAGGCATCGAGGAACTCAAAATGCACATCCCATACGTGTTAAGTGTTTTCATTGTTTGTTTCATTGTTCGGGACAAACAATGGTTTAAGTTTGGGGAGTGATTAGCACGTATTTTATGTGTATGTTGAGTGTTTTTGAATGTGTTTGAGTCTCGATTTATGTGTTTAAATGTTAGAAATGCTAGGGTTTCTTAACTTGTAGCATACTTTTTACTTTTCTCGTTTCCTTTCGGTTTTTGATCTATTTTTGTAAGAATTGGAAAGAGTATTCATGTGGCTAAGGATCGAAGACTAGAAACGAGGAAGAATCGAGCTTAATTAGGGTGAAACCTAGGTTTAAAATGTGGAATTTAAATCTATAGAGTTAGGGTTTCACTAGTTTGATTTCAATTATGTTTTTCTCATTCTCTCAAGTCTCTTTATGCTTTTTCCAGGAACAATGGAAAACTCATTTGGTCAATTTGATCATTCCATGTTGAAGAGGGGTTCGTTAGGAGTCCATAACAAAAAGTGGATCGAGAATTGGAGTTCGGACGAGGGAGAACGAGCAAAAACGGTGGAGCTGCGCAAAATGGTTGGACCGATAGCAACCGGCTGGACCGCCGGCTAGACCGCCGGTTTGCCGGCTAAGGGACAGTATTTGCGGCGACCCAGGCGGCGGCCGGCCAGACCGCCGGCCAGGGCGCCGCCGTCCCTTATCCTTGGTGTTTTGACCGAGTTACCTATTATGTATTTAACCCCACAATCTTCCTATTTTGTATATCTTTACATATTTTAACATTCTTAAAACCCTAGAAACATTTTCCCTCTTTCTTTTTTAGTAAATTCAAGATTGTTGGAGCTACACTTGGTGGATTTGCAATTCAAGACCATATTCTTCTTCCTTATTGAATTGTCTATCTTTTAAGCATGATTTCATTTACTTTCTATGGTTTATTTTCATTAATCATGTCTAGCTAGTTCTCTTTGTGATTCCAATTATATGTAGATTAGGGATAAGTGATGGGATTAAGCTTTAATTATGGATTTACCTTCTAATTTCTTGTTCATTTCTCTTGGGGCTATATTTTATTATGTAATTGTGATTGATCACCATAGTTGCATACCAAGTGTTTGATCTAATGCTTAGGAGGCTTAGATTAGATGCTAGGATCAAGAGATTTGCATGCTAGATATAGTAGGGCTAAAGAACTCCATGTGCTATTGGGAGTTGATGTTATACTTGATGTCCTAGTCGGAATTAGGTATTTCATTAATCCACTTGGTTTAGTTGCAATGAGAGTTGAATGAATCATATTTAGGAGGTTTCCCATATGAAATTGGATTAAAATGGCTAATTCTAGTTAGAGTGTCACATCCCTATCACTTAGACCTAATTGAAGTATAATTGGAGTCACTTTTATTTCCTATTGATTTCTTCTAGTTTGATTACTTGTTTACTTGTTTAGTTAAGGTTTAAGTTTGTTACTTACTTTATATTTCTCATTAGTTAATCAAAAACACAAAAACATGCACTTGTAAGCTTGAATAGTCGTTAGATAATTAGATTACTACTTGAATCTTAAACGACCTAGCATTCCTTGAGGATTCGACTCAATTATACTATAATTGATTATCATTGCTCTCTACCCTCACCCCTAAAGTGAAGGTAGATCAATGAGGTCTCAATTTGTTATCTTCACAGGTAGGAAATGAGCACATTTGATGAGTCTGTCCACTATTACCCAAATCGCATGGTTTTCCTTCACAGTTTTTGGTAATCCTACCATGAAATCTATTGTTATCTTCTCCCACTTCCACTCTGGAATCTCAAGTGGTTCGAGTAAACCACTTGGTCGCTGATGCTCGGCCTTGACTAGTTGACATGTCATGCACTTCCCAATATAGTCTCCAATTGACCTCTTCATGTTCCTCCACCAAAAGTGCTTCTTCAAATCCTGATACATCTTCGTTCCTCCCGGGTGAATGGAGTAGGGTGTGGCGTGTGCTTCCTCCAAAATTTGTCTTCTTACCTCGGCATCCTTAGGTACACAGATCCTCCCTTCATAGGTTAGTGCTCCATCGGTTGCCAAAAAAAATCCCTTGATGTTGCCGTCCAGAACCCGCTTCTTCAATTTCTGCAAGAACTTATCACCCTCTTGTGCCTCCTTGATTTGATCACGTAGTGTTGGTTGAATGGTCAGAGCCGCCATCATTGATGTAGTGCTTTTCGTGCTAAGTACTTCCTCAATTCTCAAGTTGGATAACTCTCGAATCAACTCTGCGGTGTGAATAGATGTTAGGCTCCCTTTTCTGCTTAGTGCATTCGCTACCACGTTTGCCTTGCCAGGATGGTAATGGATTGTACAATCATAATCTTTCACCAGCTCCAGCCACCTTCTCTGTCTCATGTTTAGCTCTTTCTGAGTAAAAAGATACTTCAAGCTCTTGTGATCGGAGTAGATCTCACATTTTCCTCCATAGAGAAAATGATGCCAAATCTTTAATGCGTGAACCACCGCAGCCATCTCCAAATCATGAGTAGGATAATTTTGCTCATGAATTCTTAGTTTCCTCGATGCATAGGCAACCACTTTGCCATGCTGCATCAAAACACAGCCAAGTCCTTGCTTGGAAGCATCACAAAATATGACAAACCCCTCCGATCCTTCGGGAATTGTCAGCACAGGTGCCGTTGTTAATCTTTTCTTCAACTCTTGAAAGCTCTCTTCACACTTCTCGTCCCATTTGAATGAAACTCCGTTCCTTGTTAATTTTGTCATTGGGCCAGCTATCTCTGAGAAACCCTCGATGAAACGCCTATAATAACCCGCCAAACCTAAAAAGCTTCGAACATCACTTGCACTCTTAGGTTGGCTCCAACTGTTGACAGCTTCCACTTTTGACGGGTCAACCTCTATTCCTTGTGCTGATACCACATGCCCAAGAAACACCACTCGATCAAGCTAAAATTCGCACTTTTGAAATTTGGCAAATAACCTTTCTTTTTGGAGCGTCTCTAGCACCACTCTCAGATCATCTGCATACTGAGTTTATGAAAAAATTCAAAAAAATTTTTGCAAATTTGAATAAATAAACCAATTAAAAGAATAAAAGTGCTTGCTCCTAATAAAATGTGTCTAAATTGAAGAAAAAAAAAAAAAGAAAAAAAAAAGAAAAGAAAAGAAGAAGAAGAAAGAAACGAAATAAAGATAGACGGAGAATTATCGAGCGCTTTAGGGGGTGTTTGGCTAAACTTATAAGCTACTTTAAGTAGCTTATAAGTTATAAGCTATTTAAGAGCTTTAAACTTTGAAAATGTGTTTGGCAAAATAAGCTCTTTAAGACTATCATTATCCGCCAACAGCATATGGTGTTCAAACACCAAAATATTATTAAAAATATAAAAAGGTGGATGGTGTTTGGATTGAGGTGTTCGGACACCTCTATGGAACAAAACAAGGTGTTTTCCCCAATTTGAACATTTATGATTTTTGATGGACCAATGACATGGTGACACTTGTCTCTTTCTCATTGGTCCATCAAATTTTTTAGATTTTCAGATAAATGATTTTATCTTTTATATTTTAAATAATTAAAAAATAAAAATTATACCAAAATTTATAACTTTTCATTCTCTATAAATAGAGACCAAACATGATATATTTTCACACACTTTCAGATTTCATCTTTCTTTCTCTACACATAATATCCTTTGTATTTTTCTATATTTTCTCATGGATCAAGGTTCTGCTTCTTTCTACAATTCTCAAAATTTTGATCCATCTCAAGATTATTATCCTATTCTTGAGAATCATCCAACTTCCAATGAACTCCCAAATACCGATTTCGATATGAATTCTCAATCTCCACATAATCCTACTAATTTTTCTACTCCCGAAAATGAACCATCTCCTCAAAATACCTCCAAAAAAACTTCAAATGCTCCAAAAGGCTGGACAAATCAGCAAGATGTAGCATTAATGTCTGCTTATTGCTTCGTTAGTACGAATGCTATTGTTGGCACCAACCAAAAGGATGCTGTGTTATGGAAAAAAGTGCATGACCTGTATAACCAAACTCCAGGAATTACCGACCCAAGGTCCGTTGATTCACTGAGGCAGCGTTACATACGACTCAACAAAAATGTAACTGCATGGGTTGGTGCATACCAGAAGGCGTACGGTCGAAAAAAAACGGAGAGTCTTTGGACGATATTGAGAAAGCAGCTCAAGTACTCTATGGTAAACCTAAGTTTACGCATCATGAAGTTTTTGATGGAGTGATGCGCCACTATCCTAAGTGGGAATTGAAGTTGGATGATCGTGGTTGTACGCGTTTCCAACCAGATGACGATAGTAATGAAGAAAGTCGTGGAAGCTCAAAAAGATCTAGGACAGATGAAGATGGGGACTTTGCAACCGAATCCACTCCAGAAACCCTTGAAAGTGAGGCTTCAATCCTTCATCGTCCTACTGGTAGAGACCAGGCTAAGTCTAAAGCCAAAAGAAGAGGAAAAGGAAAGGCCTCACAGTCTTATGCACTCCCTGATGATTTCACTGCAGAACTTCGTGAAATGAGGATCACCAGAGAAAAAGAAATTGGAATGCAAGAGCGTAAGATGAAAACCTCTACACTTAATACATTGATGAGCCGGAGCCAATTATCTCCAGAAGAGGAAGCTTTGAAGCGTCATCTCATAGCAGAACTTTATCCCATGTGATGTTGTCTTGTGTTGTCTTGTTGTGTTGTGTTGTTTAACTTTCATTTGGTGTGTTTACTTTATGTACTTTACGTTATCTTGTGATGTAGTTTTGTGTAACTTTCAATTGGTGTGATTTTTGTAATTTTAAATTATGCGCTTATGTTGTATTGTGTTTTCATGTTGTGTTCTACAATCAAAGATCCTACTGTGTTGTATTATCTTGTCAAGATCATCTTATCTCACTGAAAATATGATAGGTTTTTGTCATGTTTCATATTGTAAGAATCAATTGACTGCATCTTCACATGCATTGAAGAGCCAAGGTTCGTGTTGTCTTATCACATCGTCTTTTTCTGCCTACATGATAGCTGTTTGTCATAGTTTTTGTCATGTTTTGTAGTGTAAGAATTAATTGACTGCATCTTCACATGCATTGAAGAGCCACGGTTTGTTGTCTTGTCACATCGTCTTTTTCTGCCTACATCATAGCTGTTTGTCATAGTTTTTGTCATGTTTTGTAGTGTAAGAATCAATTGACTGCATCTTCACATGCACCGAAGAGCCAATGTTCGTGTTGTCTTGTCACATCGTCTTTTTCAGCCAACATGATAATTTTTTGTCGTGTTTTTGTATCTTTACATGCATCGAAGAGTCAAGTTACTTATGGGGAAGAGGCATGACATATATATATATATATATATATATATATATATATATATGTGTGTGTGTGTGTGTGTGTGTGTATACTACTATAGAAGTAGCCAATCATACAAACAATTCTTCTTATCACACTTTCAATTCATCTTCATATCCATTATTCTATCTCAAATAATAAGTCCCCTCTTGTGAAAAAAATGTCATCAAGTATTAATTTTGGTGATTACAGTTTCGTTGATGATGATGAATGGGAAGAAAACATTGCTGAGCAAAATCGTCAACTTGACCGCATCATCGAAGATGTAGCCATTCAGGCAACAACACTTTCTTTACAACCAACAAATCATCAAGTTAGAGCCACGAGGCGGTATATCGAACGGATACGCGAGAAAGGCCACGACAGTGTGTTCGAACAATACTTTGCCGATAATCCAATCTATCCAGATGATTATTTCCGAACGAGGTATCGCATGCGAAAGCCATTATTTTTACGTATAATGAACAAGCTCGTTGAAACTGATGAATTTTTCCAGCAAAAGCCTGATGCCGCTGGTCGTCGAGGTATGTCTGCGATCCAAAAATGTACTGCAGCTATGAGGGTGTTGGCCTATGGAACATCTGCAGACTTGCAGGATGAGTACTTACGAATGAGCGCCCAACTCATTCGCAAATCAGTCATAAAATTTGCTGAAGGTGTCATTTCTAACTTCAGGGAAGAGTACCTCAGGAAACCCACTGAAGAAGATACAGCCATTCTTCTGCATATAGGAGAACAACGGGGTTTTCCGGGCATGTTGGGCAGTATTGACTGCATGCATTGGAAATGGAAGAATTGTCCCTCTTCATGGGCAGGGCAATATACAGGAAGAGGCGGTGACCCAACAATTATTTTGGAAGCAGTTGCATCGCAGGATTTATGGATCTGGCATGCATTTTTTGGAACACCAGGTTCGAGAAATGATATTAACGTACTTAATCATTCTCCTATTTTTGATGATATCCTGGAAGGTCGAGCACCTAAGGTCAATTATGTTGTGAATGGCCATGAAAAGAATATGGGATATTATCTCACTGATGGCATATATCCTCAATGGGCAACATTTGTCAAATCTATTCCAGCTCCACAAATTCCAAAGCATCGGTTATTCGCTCAATTTCAAGAGGCTGCCCGAAAAGATGTTGAGCGTGCTTTTGGTGTACTACAAGCTCGTTTTGCTTTTATCAAAGTCCCTTGTCTTATTTGGGATCGTGACATTATCGGAAAGATAATGATTGCTTGCATAATCATGCACAACATGATAGTTGAAGATGAACGAAACACTTATCTGAACTATCAGGATCCTACAGAATTTATTGAAGATCTTCGAAGACGGAAAAAACGTCAAACTGAAAATGAGGAAGAGTCAGATGAATTTCTATACTCTACGGACAGAATCGCAAGCCTAAGGAGTTATATGAAAACCAAATCACAAATTCAAAATAGAGAACAGAACAAAGTTCTTCTAGATGATTTGATTGAGCATATATGGCTTAAATTCGGCAATCGTGTTTGAAGTGTAATTTTCATCATCTGTATTAAGTCTAGTTGTTTATTTTAAATTTCTCTACTCTTGATTAATGTAATTTTAATTTGTTAGCATGGTTGTTTTATCAAGTAATTTTTAATTTCACAAACATTATAATTAGTTATATTATATTTAAAAATAATTAAAAAAATATATGTAATATTATGGTGTTTGGGTGTTCATTGATAAACTACCAAAAATAAGGATGTTTGAGTTGGTGTAAATGGAAGAGAGAGAAATTAATTAAATATTGAAAAAGTAGGGTGTTTGGGTGTTTGGGGTGTTTGTTGATAATGATAGTCTAAGTAGCTTATAAGCTCCAAAATAAGCTATAAGAGCTTATAAGCTCCTTAGAAATAAGCTATATCACCCCAACTTATTTTTACAGCTTATAAGTTGTTAGTGCTTAAAGCTATTTCAAATAAGCATAGCCAAACACCCCCTTAGTAAAGCCAAAGCCGGTTTTAATCTCTGTTCGGACTGTTCCTATATTTTTTAGCTGAAGTTGTTTGGGAAGAAGATGGAGTAGGACGACACTGTTCTAAACTTTGCTCCAACTCTGCTAAAACTTCCAAGCCATGAACCGCTGCAGCGCTTCCAATCCATTACTGGATACTTTTGCGCCAAAACCCTCGTGCATTGCCCCTTCTCTACTCCCTCAAAATGATAGGCGGCCGAAATTCTTGTTTCTGGGACGATTTGGAGCTTCAAATTCGCGCTTCCAGTATGTAAGAGGCGCTAGAAGATTGAGAATTCATGGTGTTAAAGCTTCGTCAAACTCCAGCTCCAAACCGGTAGAAGGGGAAACTGACTCCTCCCAGCAGCTATTCGAGGTGGGTCCTTTTCATCTCAATGTAATCCTAGTTTTTAATTCGGTTTTGCTATGAAATGTAAAAGACAATATTTATCTATATATAAATTCTGATCGAAGTTTATTCTCGTGTGGGCTACTTAAAATTGCTTATATAATTTGCATTTGCTTCTCTTTCGGTGGGTAGTCTGTAAATTGTTACTTTATTATGGAGTGTTAGGTTCTTATGGATGATTAGAATGTGGTTCTGGTTTAGTTTTATTGCTACATTAGCAAAGTTCAGTTTTTGGAGTGTGCTTAGCGGAAGAAGATATGAGTTTTAGGTTTTTTTTTTGGATGTAGGAAAGATAAATTATTGCTATTGGCTTCCCAGTCGAATGTTTTCGTTTTCTTTAAACTTTTGATGGTTGTCGAAAAGCAGTGTACCTAGACAATCTTAGCCCTGAATGGATTCTTGTTAGTTTTTTACCTTGTAGTCTTGTAGGCGGATAACTCGTCTGATTATATAACTTGATATTGGAGATTGCCAGAGTTTGAAGGAAGCTGAGAAAGAACGGATGAACAAACTGGAAGAATTTGAAAGGAAGGCAAATGTTCAATTGGAGAGGCAGCTCATGATGGCATCAGAGTGGAGCAGGGCGCTTTTGACGATGAAGGGAAAATTGAAAGGAACTGAATGGGACCCTGTGACCTCTCATTCCATAGACTACAGTGACTTCAAGAGACTTCTCGATTCAAACAATGTCCGATTCATGGAGTACTCTAATTATGGGCAGACAGTCTCAGGTTGGACTTCATCTTGATTTTCTTCTAACCAATCCAATGTTCTATTTCATTTGAATTCAGAGTGGACCATGATGCACATTAAATTGTATGCCATAGTCGTATTACCAATGGATCAAATTTTGGTGATAGTACAAACTATAATGAAGTCAAGCTTAGTTTGAATTTTTCATTCCTGCTAAGCTTCTGGTGAGGATATGGTACATGAATTCAAAAACAATAAATAAATAAGTATCTATTCTTGCTTATTGTCACTGGCCTTGGTTAAAAAAAATTATATGTTATAGGATATCATAAGAGAGTAGGAGAATTCATAAAAGGTGCTTACTTGTCTTCTTGTTGTCTTATGAATATCTTTTGATATGTCCAAATACAGTAATTCTACCCTATAATAAGGAAGGGAAAACTGAAGGTGTCAGCAAAAAGGAAATAGTTTTCCGGCGCCATGTTGTTGACCGTATGCCGATCGACTGCTGGAATGATGTTTGGAAAAAGTTGCATCAACAGCTTGTAAATGTTGATGTCCTTGATGTGAACAACGTTCCTGCAGAAGTCTATTCAAGTGTTGCTACTGCAGTTGTGTGGTCAATGAGGCTAGCTCTTGCTGTTAGTCTGTATATCTGGATTGATAATATGGCGAGACCAATATATGCAAAGTTGATACCTTGTGATCTTGGTTCTCCTCCTAAAAGACCAAATTTACAGCCACTCAAGCGTGAGGCCCTTGGATCATTGGGGAAGAGTCGGTAAGTTGAGTTTCTGTTTTTTAACCATGTTTTTTTTCCCGGTATTGTGTCCAATTCTTTCTGTATCATAATGAATTAAGTAATTTTCATTCCTATTTTTATGTTGGTGTCATTAGTAAATAAGCTGAAAAATTAGGCCTTTTAATTGTGGTGTTTGGACATTTTGTAAGTGAAGAAGTTAACTGTTCAAGGCTCCCAAAAAGTCCTGATGAACACGTAGTTCCAAAGAGTTGCTATATGTAGGATATAGCAATGGCTCTGCTTCTTACCTCAAAGTTGCACCTTGCCATTAGACTTCACATCTTGAACATCCTTTGATTAATATGGATATTATAGTTCATTGATGGTCCTTGAGATTTCATTCCAAAGACAAACAGCCAATCTCTACAGCAACCAGAATGTAGATCTCATTAAGTTCAACTCTTTGGGCATCACATAATCTCCATATTTGATTAGATTGGACTTAGTTTTTATTTTAGTTTTGTTCTTTGAACTTTAGTAGCTTGTGCAAAATCCAAACTCCCAGGCTGAAATAGTTTAGTTTATTCACTTCACTTCATTGAATTGAAATTATCTTTAAATAGAAAGTGGTTTCTTGATCTTCAGTTTTGTGATTTAAAATGTAAGACTTGCATGTTACCATAAGTGCCAAGGCTATTATCATTAATGAGGTTCATTGAGATTGATTTGCTGGATGGGCAGTGTAATTTTGAATTACTGTAGATTTTTGACATATTTATATTCAGATTTCCTCTATCTTCATTCCAGGGCAAAGTTCATATCAGCTGAAGAAAAAACAGGAGTTACATTTGATGACTTTGCCGGCCAAGAATATATCAAGAGAGAGCTACAAGAGATTGTACGAATACTGAAAAATGACGAGGAATTCCAAAATAAGGGTATCTATTGTCCAAAAGGTGTGCTCCTTCATGGCCCTCCTGGTACCGGTAAAACACTTCTTGCAAAAGCTATAGCTGGTGAGGCAGGTCTTCCATTTTTTGCAGCTAATGGTACAGATTTTGTTGAGGTGAGGTTATTCACATAAACTAAAAAGTCAATGGTTCAATATCACAAAGGGTTCTTGTGAATAGACTGTAAAGACAATGTGGGTAAATATTGAAACGTTGTCAGCCATCCTAGGTGATTGGTTATCATCATTGTTGCAAGTTTTTGGCCTCATGAGAACTGATTTGGAGAGAATTCAGTTAAAACCTATGATGCTACCAATAAAAGACTTTTCAAAAGAAAGATATTTTCTAAATGCTAAAATCACGATGCTCATTTACTCTTAAAGCTGTTACAGATTTCCAACCGAAAGTTAGCAAATGCTTAAGTATCGTAATAGAGAGGAAGAGTTCTGAAGGATACATCAGGACTCCTGGAAATGACTCTTGCTCTGCTGCTGCATAGTGCATAGGTAGTAGCTTTGTGGTTTTCTTTAGGGGGCAATGCTTCTGGAAATGCTTGAAAATGTAGGCTGTATCTTGAGAACCCGGAGATTTCTTAATGTGTCTCGTCTGTTTGGAGCTTTCATGGCAAAAGTTTACTGTCTTGTATAAAATCCATATCTGTTTTGGTGAATGACTTGGTAATCTTTGACTGATTTTGGTTCATGGGATAAGCTGAGCTGATGGCCTGATCCTCTGCCATCCCTTTTTATTTTGTATAATTATCTTTTCTGCACTTATGCATATCATATACACAGATTACTTTCTTCCTCCAACTCAAGCTTCACTATCTAGTGGCCCTGCCCTATTCACACTCTCACCACCAAGCATCTCCTGTTGATGATGTGAATGCAGCAATTAAGATTTAAGGCTCCATTATTGCATGGGATTATGATAAATAACAAGCTATAGTAACTTGTTTATTTTCTAATCTACCAATTCTTGACCTGGGCTTATGAGTTATAAAGTTAACAAAATAGGTTTTCTGCTATTGGTCTTAGAACGTAATCAATCATGGATAGATATAATATACAATCTTGTGGTATTTATGAGTGATAATGTTTTAAGATTTTAGGCAACAACTAAATCAACTTCTGTTTCTGTCTAGATGTTTGTTGGTGTGGCTGCTTCTCGTGTGAAGGATCTTTTTGCTAGTGCCAGGTCGTTTGCCCCTTCCATAATTTTCGTTGATGAGATAGATGCAATTGGCAGCAAACGTGGAGGACCTGATATTGGGGGGGTATTGAACTTCTCTTATACCTCTATGCAAATGAATGTTGCTTCTTATGCTTTTCTTATTAATCTGCTGACAAGAAACTTCTGATACCAATACTTGTGGTTAAAGATTATAATCTTCAATGATTGACAGAAGCTGGTGGCTTGGACTTACTCTTTTCATGTTTTATGCAACATTGTATTGTGAGATCTGTATCTCGAAATGCATCCCTTATGTTAGAGTGACAACAAGATGACAAATGATGAATCAGAGAAACACAGAATTTCTGTTTTGTGTTGATCGCAAACCTAGTTCTTACTAGGGCTTCTTCTGTCTAAATGCTGTACCTCAATATATATTTCAAATTGACACCGGAGTAATGTTAATACAAGTCACTTGAACAGAAATCCAACTTAATGTATCTGCTGTCAGTTTGTAATGATATCACTTATGTCCATAAATTGTGTCCACTATTTTCAATCTGTAAAGATTGTATCAAAGTATAGCTTTTATCAAGTTTTAAGGCATTGTTAATATATCTTTATCTATTTGCTTGAATAGGGTGGTGCTGAGAGGGAACAAGGACTGCTTCAAATACTGACAGAAATGGATGGTTTTAAAGAATCAACTTCACAGGTATGACCTAATTTAATTTCCATTATATCCTGGGCTAAATCACCATTCCCTAAATCCTAAGTTGACTTGACAAGCGGATGTTAGGTATTAATTATTGGTGCGACTAATAGACTGGATATTCTTGATCCTGCTCTTTTAAGAAAAGGGCGATTTGACAAGATAATTCGTGTTGGATTACCATCAAAGGATGGTAGATTTGCCATATTGAAGGTATGCTCTGAGTTTTCATGAACGTTAAATATGCAGAGAGCAAGTTTTATTGGTCACCGCCTCTCCCCAAATGTAAAATAATTCTGACATACATAATAGGTGCATGCTCGAAATAAATATTTCCGTTCAGAGGAAGAGAAGGAGACTCTACTTCAGGAGATTGCAGATCTTACAGAAGATTTTACTGGAGCAGAATTGCAAAATATATTGTAAAAAATTACTCTCCCCTTATTCGAATATAAGATTCCTTCATAGAGAGCAGCTGATTGATTATCGATGACAGGAATGAAGCTGGGATTTTGACTGCTAGAAAGGACTTGGACTACATTGGAAGGGAAGAACTTCTTGAGGCCTTGAAGCGGGTAAGTTCCTAGTAATGCTTTTCTCTTGCTTCTGCTATCTTGATTTGGTTCTGAGCCTCGTCTATCAAAATAATCAAATCTTGCAGCAAAAAGGCACTTTTGAAACGGGTCAGGAAGACAGTAGTGAAGTCCCTGAAGAGTTAAAACTGAGATTGGCATATCGAGAGGCAGCTGTTGCTATTCTTGCATGTTACATTCCAGATCCATACCGACCCTTCACTGGTGTATGATATATCTAATTATGTTCATCCATCTTGCTACTTTCTTATTGAGTTTTCTTTATTCCAGTTCTTAACCGAAAAGTCTTAGTTGTTGTTGTTATTATTTTTTTAATTATTATTATTTTTTTTACTATTTTAATTTTTAATATCTTGTATGTATTTCCAGACAGATATCAACTCCATACAGAGCCAACCAAATATGTGCTATGAAGAGATATCTGGCAGGGTATTTCATCGAAAGGCAGATTATGTGGACTCCATAGTACGCGCATGTGCTCGTAAGTTGCAATATGACATGACTGACTGAAAATGCATTAAAATCATCTGACTTTTTTTTTGTCTCTTTGATAATCCTACCATCATGTATATATGCCTTGTCAATTATGCTGATCAGTAGGTGCTAGTAGATAAAATTATTGTCAATTTGAATATTTTGCATCCTACAATTCTGACATTTGGAGCACTGTGTTTGTGACTGAAAAGTCTTTTTGCTTTTTAGGTGAAAGTTTAACGCCCAATTGTTTCTGGTTACATCATACTATTTGGATTAGTTGCCTTAGTAAATGAAGAAGCAATGTTTCCTTACATTACATTTTTCTGTTGAATGAATATTGAGATTGGTAAAATTGTTAGGGGTGACTTTTTTTCCCTTGGACATAAATTCTATTTACTTAGAACTTGTTAGAAATTTAATTTACTAAATTCTTCATCTTGAGTATCTCTAAATTGTTTTACAAAATCCTGATTCTTTAGAGTGTTGTATGGGGTTTAAACAATATTTGCCTATTTTATGGGACATTGACAATTCAAATGTGCAGCCAGAGTAATTGAAGAAGAAGTATTTGGACTTGATAGTTTATGCTGGATTTCTGCAAAAGCCACATTAGAAGCTTCCAGACGTGCGGAGTTCCTAATTTTGCAAACTGGAATGACTGCTTTCGGAAAGGCCATCTACAGATATCAAAACGATCTTGTGCCTAATGTGAGGATACGGTGCTACTCTAGTTTGGAACTTATTCTATTTCCATTTTGTGATTAAGGTCTGGGAGTTTTTAATGTTCTATAATTATCATATGCAGTTAGCTGCTAAACTTGAAGCACTTAGAGAAGAATACATCCGTTTTGCTGTTGAGAAATGCTCAACAGCACTAAGAGAACACCGTCCTGCTGTGGAGAAGATCACAGGCCGGTCTCTTGAATTTTCTTAAGCTCTGTTTTTTTTTGGTTTGTTTATGTTATCAAATCATTTTATGTCTGAATCGGTGCTGATTTGATGATCTCTTTTATTGTTGCATGCTGATTCTTCCCTTGTGCTTTTACTTCAAGCAGATGTCTTACTTGAGAAGGGAGAGATAAAAGCAGATGAAATTTGGAAAATTTACAATGATTCACCACGATTGCCACAGGTGTGCTCTCAGCTTACACTTTGATTTAAGTTGAGACCTGTATCCCTAACCAAGCATATGAATCATGTATTTTGAAAAAGAATATAATTCGACTAATGCAATCAATTTGGATTAGGAAAGACAGTTGGCCCCTTTGAATGACCTAATGCAATCGAAATTTAAGGGGGGGGGGGGGGGGGTTGGTTTACTGTATGGCCCCATTTTATGAAGATCTAATGTATACATCTTACTCACCCAATTCAGTGATTGAGCATTCCATGCATTATTCTTATGAGAGGTGATCCTTCCTTAGCCCACCGCCCGCTGTTTTATCCACTGTCGTTCTATTCCATGCTTCTCCGGTTCTCCCATCTACACCTTTCCTATAGAACTTATCTTTTTTACCCCTCTCTTTCTTTTGCAATAAAAAATATAGGAATAGTAGATAGGAAGCAATGGCTGGCTTGATTAGCAGATATCATTATCACCCCATTGCAGCTGTTGATTTTACCTGAAAAACATGCAGAATGTATATATGTGGTCACGATATGTATATATATATATATATATATATATAGGTACAGACTAGCCTCTCTTCATTGCTAAGCCATTTCACTGTTTTAATTCATAACCCAAGTCATCTTTGTCTAGTAAGACTCTTCGTTCGGTCCATGAGATCTAGATTCCTGATCCCAGGGGATTCTATGAATTGCCTAATGGCTCTGACATCCTTGCCTCAGTGTTATGTCACTGAAGCATGCTGAGCGACTTTCTTATCTTATTCAGTAACTCTCAAAATTGGATGAGCTACGTGGGAGCAGATATTTTATGATATGTCATATCACGTTAATTAAAGAGATATAGCTTCTCAATAGCATCCTAAAAAATAGGAAATATGTTTGGTGTAGCTGAACTCTTGAAGTTCCAGCCTGACCTGTTCGAGATGGTCTTTGAAACTTAGGAGTCTTGTTTCCACATATTATGAGCTAACCTCTACGTGTAGAAGCTTTTGACTTGAATCCTTGTTTCGGGCTTTACTTTTCTCTCTTGATTTTTCCTTCCGATGCATGCATGTCTGTGAGGGATATTACACCAATTGTAATAGGAAAAGCCCTAAACTTTTGTGTGTGTGTTTTTTCCCTCAAGAATAATTTCCTAAAGGTCTTTGTTAGTGGCATCTAGAGTGCAGCTTCATTTTATTTTGAGACTAGTTTCTTGACGCTGACTTCCAGTAATTTAATCTACACTTGGTTCTCTGTAACTTAGCTTTCTTCATAACTTTATATTTACTGATATTTTCGCTTCTCAGCCTGCTGTGAGGCAACTCGATGAATATGGAGCCCTAATACATGCCGGACGCTGGGGAGTTCATGGCGTGTCACTTCCTGGGAGGGTAACTTTTGCCCCTGGGAATGTGGGATTCTCAACTTTTGGTGCACCTCGTCCAATGGAGGTAATTATAAATCAGACCTTTTTTTCTTGCCCTTGTTTCTTCCTCGAAAGAGTGAAGGGAGTAAAAGGGGGTGGTTTTTGGTGTGAGAGGGTAAAAAAAAAAAAAAATCCTTTTTCATTATTGTTTCAGTGGAAGTAGAAAAAGAAGATGTTTATAATCTGTACATTGATGTTTATTATGCAAGAAGTTTTTCATTCCTCATTGCTTGGGCCTTCTATTATGATTCTTAGAGTTTGTAGAGCATTGAGTTGATCATTTCTCACTTCTTATGCAGACTCAAATCATCAGTGACGACACCTGGAAGTTGATAGATGGGATTTGGGATAAAAGGGTTGAGGAAATAAGGAATGAAGCCTCTGTAGAAATCGAAGAAGAGAAAGAGAAACCAGAACTTTTGATGGCCAGCCATTTCCTATAGAGATTAAAATGCAATTTTGTCATGTAAGCTTATTTCTCGACCCTTTCTTTTATCCGTCTATAGCCCTTTCACAAAATATGATAAGATGTTGAGAAAGCTTGGAGAAGATCTTCCAGCATAACTATGAATTCTTTCAATTGCATGACCTTTTAATTTAAACTGAAGTATTTTTCTGTAACTAGGTAGACTAGATTAGCTCTTGAAATAGGTTTCCTTCTGATTTTTAAGATTGCACTTCACTTGAACTTCTGGTTTTGAATATCAACTGAAAACCAGCTCTTAGGTGAACTGGAGTCAATCTTCGTTCTTCGATGTATTTCTTGTTTCATTTGTGCATGTATATTTTGTTTGGTGCAACTTGGTCATTTTGGTTTTGGGTATTTTTCCAGGTGAAGATATCCAGCTTACAGGAAACTTGATGGTTGATACTGCTATTTTGTTTAAAGTTGTTTTAAGCTAAGGGAGTTAGGTATATAGCTGAAATGAGAAAGGTTTTTGTAGAAATATTCAAATTGTTGATGAAGATGTATAATTCTCGTTGTGCCGGATTAAATTATAAATTAAATCCTAATTCAAACTTAAATGTTACTAAAATTATGATGTTTCAAGGGAGGAAATGTGACTGGTTATTACATCTCTGGAATATTATAATTTTAAATCCATTATCGAAATTCAAACTCTTGTACTGCAAACAAGTTCTTAAGTTTAAGATCTGAACCAAAATTCTCCGTAACTCTACATAATATACAAATAGGTAAAACATCAACCATTTGTTATAGAATTCATTTCGTTAACATATAAATTAATACAATAAACTAAAAGACTAGTGAGCAATTGATAAAGAGTTTAATTTCCTGAAAATTGAAGAGGGGATAAATGGCAGATTTTGGGCATGGGAGCATTCCCTGAGTACAAACTGTTCCTTGGCTTCGTTTGAGGAGTGGATGAGTTAACTCTCTGTTTGATGTTTGGAAGACTATGGATTGAACTTCCTTTTATTTTTATTTTTATCTTTATTTTTTTCTTTCTTTCTTTCTTTCTGGGCACCTCTGGTACCTATATTATTCTGTCTTTGTATACTTCGACATTCTGCTTCTCTTTTTACTTTATAATGCACTGTTCTTTCCTTGACCAAAAGAAAAAAAAAAAAAAAAAGAGTTTAATTTCAAATCAAAGAAAGTTTCCTAACAAATGTTCCAAAGAAGGAATGTTTCTTTCTTAGCGCCATTCTCAGAATTAACTCTCTAAACTCAATAAGGCACAAAATCAATGTATATCTAGCCATTCTCAATAAATAAAAATTAATTTTAGTTCATCATAAATAAAATGTATTGTATATGATTTTAGTTCATCATATATAAATGTAAATAATTTTAGTCGAATGATTCCACTACGGTACGAGTGTAAGTACGGTACGACCGTAACACATGGTTGTGCATCATGACCTTGACCAAGTGAGGTGTGATGGTGCCCACGACACGACCACAGTGCGATCACGACACATGGTCGTGTATCATGACCACGACCACAACCACACGCAATCACAACACATTGTCATGATATGCCGCGTGTTATGATCGCGACTTAGGTTATATCCTGCTAAAATTATAGTGTATATTTTATTTATGAAGGGCTAAAATTATATATTTATTTATTTGTGAGGAATTAAATTTTTTGATTAGCTCATAACATTTATATACAAATACAATATGAAAATAAAAAGTATTTTAGAGTATTTATTTTTCTTACAAATTATGGTAATTTTAACCTAAAGACTTTAATCTGAAATATGAGTGTTATTTTTGAAGACTTTCTATACGGGGGCCCACACACAGTCGAATTTCTGGACAATTATTCATTTTTTCCCGCCTAATAAACTAGACAAATGGATTTCGGGTCAGCCCTACCCATTCAACATACAACCCGGCCCCGGGCCCAATCCAACTAATCTACACCCGCCAAAATTTCATTTCCAAATGCGGCAACAAATTCAAAAATCAAAATCACATTCCTTTTCCGCTCCACTGATTCTCCTTGCCAGCCTGGCAATCCGCGCATCACACCCACAGCCAATCAGAGTTCACCATTCATATCTATATAATTCCCCCGACCTCCCGAGAAGCCTCTCATTCATCGCTCTACAAATCGCTCCCAAACATCACTCCATTCAATCTTCCTTTTCTAGGGTTTCTCAGCCACCAATCGCCGCCGCCGGAAAATGAGTTCCAAAGACGCAGCTACCACCAAGGGCGGAAGAGGCAAGCCGAAGGCGTCAAAGTCCGTATCCCGCTCGTCGAAAGCTGGTCTTCAGTTTCCCGTCGGTAGAATCGCGAGATTTCTAAAGGCCGGTAAATATGCCGAGCGCGTCGGCGCTGGCGCCCCTGTCTACCTCTCCGCCGTCCTGGAGTACCTTGCCGCTGAGGTAATTAGGTTTTAAATTCGCTGGTTTTCCTTTCTGATTCATTGCGCCGAGTCGCTTTAGGTTCGCTGAATGAGATAAGTTTTTCTGTTACTTTGCAATTGCTTAAAATAAAATCAAACGACGCAATTGAGTGATGCAGTTTGATTTTGTTCTCTTTTTATTGCTAGATTTTTTATATTCTCTTTAAAATTGTTTTTTTAGGTTATAAAATTCATGTTAATCGCAATTCCCCTTTGCGATTTTTGATCTTTTGGTTACTTGCTTAATCCAGATTTCCGTAGAGAACACTCGATTATGTTCTATACCTAATTGGTTTTCGAAATTTCAATTTTTTGATTTTAATCTATTTGGTCATTTTGTTGATAAAATTCAATTTATTTTAATCATTAGGTATTGGAGCTTGCGGGAAACGCTGCTAGAGATAACAAGAAGAACAGGATTGTGCCTCGTCACATTCAGCTGGCAGTGAGGAACGACGAAGAGTTGAGTAAGCTTCTAGGTCATGTGACAATCGCCAATGGAGGTGTTCTGCCAAACATTCACCAGACTCTGTTGCCCAAGAAAGCAGGAGGCGGAAGGGACAAGGAGATTGGGTCTGCGTCTCAGGAATTTTAGAAATTTAATTGTGAATTAAATATGCTTTTGATGGGTTATGGTAAAAGGGTTTTGGATCGTTGCCTAGATATTGGTCCTTGTACAACCCTAATTTTGGTTTTGCTGGAATATATACAGTCGTTTTATGAAGAGGATACCCGATTTTTTTTCTTTTTTTTTTCCTTTTCTCTATTAACCCTTTACTTTCGTGGTTTCGTTGCTTGTGTTTGAGATCGTCAAATTTTAAACTTTTACAAAATTAAAAATCTTTCAAAATATGTGGGATCAAATGCAAAGAATGCGGAACTTGAGATTTCAAAGCCAAAATAAGTAGGAAAAAAGAAAAGAGGCAAATAATAATACTTCAACAATTAAAAGCGTGACCCGCCATTACAAAAACGTAGACCAAAACAAACACTTTATCGCCTAACGGAATTCCCACACATTATCTCAACCGCGGAGGAGGTGTCGCAACACACTTCCGCTCATCCATGGCGGTGCCGCTCTTCAACCTTGCCCCCGACTTGGCTGTATCAAGACTTTGCCTAGGTCTTTCTCTCTCTCCATCTCTCTAAAACCTTATTTTCTCTCTCTAAAACATGATTTCTCGATATTCTCAGGCACCATGACATTCGGCGAGCAGAAACTCTGTCTCAGTCCTTCCAGCTCCTCGACAAAGCCTTCCAATCCGGAATCAATTTCTTCGACTCTGCCGAAATGTACAGTTACTAAATATTCCAGTTTCAATTTTTTAGCTTTGGTTATTTGATTTAGCATTGGCACAGGTATCCCGTGCCACAGCGTGCGGAGACTCAAGGAAGGAGCGAGGAGTATATGGGGCGTTGGATTCGGTCGCGCAATATCCCTCGAGATAGTGTGGTTTTTGCTACCAAGGTCTCTTAGACATATTCTACCTCTTCTTTGTTTGCTTATTGCTCATTGCATACACTTGTTGGACCTAGTAATAATTCATTTGTGAATTTTCTGCAATTTTTGTCACAGTTTTCTGCTCAAGTAGTGCTCTTTGTAGGCCGGATAGTTACACGTAATTTTGTAGAATGGAGTAGTAAATTGCTCTTCTTGAATCAATTTTCTAGAGCCAAAGTTTGAAGAATATATTGAAGAGTCACGTGAACGAGCCACTAGTCCTGTTAAATTTTGATCCTGAGCTTATCACTTAGAAATTCTATTGGGAAAACTTTCAAAGCTGGCTAAAATTACCTTGACGGACTTCAAGTATTTGAATATGGTTCACTCGGTCCTATTTGTAGCCCTTGTGCTTGTAAACTTTGTTCAGCTAGGATTATCTATAAGATAGAGCCATAGGCATTAGCCTAAAATCTTTGTTCATCTATGCTGTATCAGATTTCCCTTTTGTGAGAGCTCAAAATACCAGTATCCAGTTAAACAACTCTTAGGATACCAGTATCTAATTAAACAACTGTTCGAATACCAGTATCCAATTAAACAAGCAACGGACATGTCTCAGAAGAATTCACCGTGCACAGTGCCATGTATTTGTTCTAGAAGACTATCATATAGTTTCACAATCTATCCCTCGTTTTGCTACCTGGATAAACTTTTGCTGAAATATAATTTAATTGCTTGGATATAGGTTTGTGGGCCATCAGGACAAATGACTTGGATTCGAAATGGGCCAGAAAGTGTTGATTCCAGGAATATAACAGAGGCACTTGACAATAGGTTGACCTGTGCTACACTACTCAATTTGAGTTCTTTTGCTTTCTAGACTTTAATTGATATGATTCTGTTATTAGTATTTCTGTTATGATCTGCTCCTGTTCAGCCTTAAACTTAATAAGAATTGTGCCTTTTGCAGTTTGCTGCGGCTACAAAGTGATTACATTGACTTGTATCAAGTTCATTGGCCAGACCGGTTTGTGTGTTGTCTCTTTCTTGTAACCAATCCACTCTATAGATCAATAATGTGTCATTAAAAATGACTCAGAGCAGTGGGACTTTGAAGCCATGGATTGGCTTTGCATTACTTTACAATTCAAGGTTTTTTTTTTTTTTTTTTTTTTTTTTGCAGCTATGTTCCAATGTTTGGCGAAACAGAGTTTGATCCTAACCGGACCTTTCCTTCTGTTAGTTTTGAGGAGCAACTTACTGCTCTAGACAAAGCTATTTGTGCTGGTAAGGTCAGTGGTTCTGCAGGTTAAGCACCTTGTTACTAAACATGTTTATTCCTGAGTTCCTGTTTTTCGTAATTGTAGACTGAAATATTAATTGCAGATAAGATACATTGGACTAAGTAATGAAACGCCGTATGGTCTCATGAAGTTCCTTCATCTTGCTGAAGATGTCTCTTGCAATGCTAGAGTAGTCTGCGTGCAGGTGTTGTATGGTTCATCTCTATATGAAAATAGTGAGGCTTCTCCCCTCAAATATACTGTGTATGTTTGTGTGTGTATCTATGCATTACATGATTTAATGATTAATTAGATGGGGGTCTACTTTTTTTTTCCAGAATGCTTATAACCTCCTTTGCCGAAGTTTTGATTCTGGAATGGCGGAATGCTGCCACCATGAGAGGTACCTTTTTGGCACTTCTTTGGCTTTAATAATAGAGAAATTTTAGGTAATGTGTTATAAACATGGTAATGTGAGTTGTCCAGAACTTATGCTATTAGATTGTTAGAGTTGACAATGTGGTAGTTACTAATGTTATTTGATTCCAGTACTCGTGTACATACATGCATAGTCGTAGCTCAGTATACCATATTATAAGTAAATCTAGATATAAGTCAAAGAAACAGACACGTTCCATGTTGGTGCTTGTATAGCCGCAAATTGGTTTCAAATGACAAAGCACTTGTATTTCAGATAAAGCGTGCCTTGATATGGTAATACTATATGCCTGACTTTTAACTTTGGTCAAGTAAAACTTACAAAGTATTTGAGCAATCCAATTAAAATAAACTTGGTTAACATAAATGGTTTGAGTAAAATCTATAAAAGATTGAAATCATTCAGTAATCTAAACCCAAGTAATGACATGTATACGCCAATATTTTCTTCTGTTGACCTCTTGGTCTTGCTATGTGGAACATTAGGACGACTGGACAAGATTTATATCATAGTTACTGGATAGAAATCAGAGACATCCTAAATTTTTACATGTATGACTCTAGATTAAATGATAGAAAATGCTAGCTTTTTAAATCTTCATCACCCACCTTAAGTTGGTCTGTAGATGTATATCATGCAAAAGTTGTTGAGAAGGAGCTCAACGTTAAGTAAGAAAATTCCTTTGGTAAGGGCATGTTTCAAGAACAAATGGCGCACACATGGGTTTATGCTGGTTGGAGTGGAGCCTTATAACGTAATGCAGCTCTATTTGCATGCTAATTGGCATCTTTAGCTCTACTATAGACTGTAGTTTGTAGTCTCCTTGTAGCAATAATATCTCACATATCTGTGATTTATTGCTGCTCATGCAGATTTGGCTTCATTTTTGCCTTGCTTAGTTGCCACTTTAGCATATATGTCATCCCAAATAGATACTTCAATATCCTAATTAACCTGATATCAGTAGTTGACCAACTTAATCTGCGCTAGTAGCTTCAACTTTTCGTTGTATAGTCTTTGACTCTTTGAAGGACTTTGTCGAGCAACCTTGAAGTATCTTAGAATGTGAATTACTGCTCCATACTGTTTCTCATAGGACAAGTGCATGAACTGACTGGCCATGTTTTCTCAACTGCAATATGTGGCCCTAAATGTGGTAAGAAAGTTTAAAGATTAACTATTTCAAGGCGCTTTAAAGGTTACAACATTACGTGGCACTCAATGTATAAAAATATGTTGCGGCAACAATAGCTTGTCCTCAAAGATATTGGCGTATTTTATCTCTTAGAAGTTGCACCAAAGCGACTTCTAGAAAGTGTCTGTTTTTATTTTAATTTCAACAATACATATATACATAGATTAGCTGATGTTTCTTATGCAATATTTGATAAAAGAGATAAATAGTTGTCCAATATCTAGTCAACTAAATTAAGTAATCACGGTAACTAAGGTTACTGGATTAAGGGATTGTAAATCCAAAACCACTAAAGCTCAAATCATCAACTTTATATGTAGGGTGTGTTCTTTTTGATGGAAAAGGAAATGGAGGGATAAGAACATGTTTTATCCCATAATGTAGTTCTCACTTGTTTTATCCTATGTTTACAAAGGTGAAAAAAAGTGGTAAAATGTTATCACTCCAAATGGATGGGAAAATATAATCATGATTTGGAGTGAAAAATTGGGAAAAGGGCTGCCCAAGGAAAATTTTCCCTCCTACTTGTGAAAAATTTCCATCATAGAGAACATGGGAAAATGGTGGAAATTTTTTCTTTTTCCTCATTTTCCTGCAAAGAGAGCGCACCTGTATGGTTTGCAAGTTATTGATCCCAGTCTATTTTCGATGGGTTTTAAATTTAAACTGTAGTAATTCCGTGTCCATCTTCTTACAAACAAAAGTCACTGGCCTAATCACTCACGTCCTTTGACATGCATGAGTTCTCAGACTTGCACAAAGCTATGCAGACTAGAATCAGCAGTCAAATGCAAACACTACTTGTAATGCACACGTGTGCTCATTGCACACTCATAATTCTACTACTATGTATGCACACTTGACACAATAAGATACATGTAGACCCACATCTGCACATGTTCACTAATAGAGTGAAGGGATTGAGATAACAAAGAACAGGAGAATTGAAAGAAAGAAATTGAAATAAAACCGAACAAGGAACAAATAGAGAGTAACCCTCCTCTTGCTGTGAGGCCTACAGCGGAATGCTGTCCCAAACTCCTCTTGCGACGCCAATAGCGGAAGCTGTCCAAAATACTCAACGATAATGAATCTAACCCTAACTCACTAACAACTATTTAAAGACCTAAAGAAACTTGAAACCCAAGTAAATATCTTGGAGCCCACACCAAAGCCTGACCCATTACTTATTCTAGCCCTAAATAATTTAACCTTAAATAACATAAATAAAAGATATCAGTTAATAATGATCTCTATCATTCAGTACTCGATACTAACATCACACACAAACACCCTGCTCACACACATAAAACAAGCTCATACACATCCCACATGCCATGCGAATGGCAAGTGGCAAGTGCTTTTCCCTGTGTGGATCCTGTTTCAGTGGGAACTTGATGAGTGGACCCACAACACGTCTTGCTTTTACTGCTATATCAGGAGTTACTCCTCATAAGTAAATTCCAAGTTGTTCAATCATTTGATAACCAGAGGCATCCTTGTACATTGCATGCACCTGTACAACCACACAATTGCACTCTCACTGCAGTTAGTCACCCACTATCAAACAAACTTCAGTCCATTTTTTTTTTGTATTTATGAATTATTTTTATTCTATGTAACCAAATAATATTATACTCCCTCTGCCCACTTTTAAAGAGTTTTGAATATTATAATAGACTCAGTTTCAATAAAGTGAGATCTTTATGAGTGGGATTGAGGGAGTATAAAATAAGAAATTCTCATACAAATAATCCACACTATGATTTTGTGTCTTATTTTGTGTATTGAACAACAACTAAAGAGGTTGCTATGTGTTGTGGGAAAAAACTGTAAATGCTATATGAAGAAAAGTCATTAACACAGGTCTAGACTGTAATACAAAGACGAATATTGTAGTTTCATATCATATCCAAAAGTGCATGCATTTACTAACTCTATGGTATGGTTATCAATTCGATGAGAAAGTAAACTTCTCATATGCGTCTATCAGTGTATGACATCTATTGCGTCTCTTCCAAATGACCATATTTGATGAGTGACTGCTTTATTTACAATGTTTCATGTTTCATCTTCTTGGCTAATATACATATATATATATATATAGTGGAGAGATTACGTACAAAAGAGATGTTTCGTAAGAAATGAGAAATGATCTAAACCACTGATCTTAGTGTGATCTATGGTCAAGATTGACTGGTGCATTATGATTATACTAAAAATGTATTATGATTGTATAGACAATGCATTATGATACATGATGCATTATAGTTGTACATATCGTGCATTATACTCGTGCATAAGATGCATCATTTTTTATTTTTTACGGAAAATCTCTTTTGTATGAGATCTCATCCATATATATATATATATATGTATTTTCTTCTGGCATTTTATGAATATTTTCTTTTTCTATCCACTTTATTGATCTTCTATGTCTTCGGATGTATACCTTATTTAGTTGCTTCTATGTCAAAAAGAAAGGTACTAGTTTTCTTTTTTAATTCTTGAATGTTATTATGTCTTCTCTTTTCCTTTGGCCGCCTAATATGATTTAATCTATCTGATTTTTACAAACCCTCTTGAAGATTTTTTTATTTTTATTTTTTGTTCATAAGTATTATGCCATCAATGCTCACGTTTCTTACATTTTCTCTAGGGTAAGCTTATTAGCATATAGCCCTTTGGCGATGGGCATTCTCTCAGGGAAATATCTCTCACATGATGGAGGTCCAAGAGATGCTCGTTTGAATCTCTTCAAAGGTTTTTGTCCAGTCCCTTTTGGTTTGAGCAACTGCAATTGAGATTCTATTAGATACTTTGCGGTATATTTTCAGGGCGGTACACTGAAGGAGAATCAAGATACAACCTGTCAAATGGTATCATTAGAAAAGCTTCTGGGGTAAGTGAGAGTCTGTTTTTTTTTTTTTTTTCATCATTTACTTGATTATACTACAAAAAAGGTACAAACCTTATGTTCATGAATTATTCACTCTTGACTACTTAAAATGAGCATGTTTGGTTGTCTTCTTAGTTCACACTGTTTCTTTGTTCACTTTTAAAGCTATATTTGTACTTTTGTGCTTATAAGGGTACCATGCTAGAAATTTTGGTGAATCCATATTTATGCCACAATTATTCTATAATATCTCCGAGTTATTTACTTAGATAGTGCATTACTGGCTATGGTTGCATTCAGATTGAAGGATTTAAGTATTAATTTTGGATCCTTAAGAATAGATTTGTTGAGTTTTGTGGGTGAGTTCATTATATGGAGTTAGTTTTTGACTGATATTGGTAGATTTGAGAACCACATTTTATGAAGTCCTATACAGTTCTTTCCAATAAACCCTCAAATCAATTCCTTAATTTGAAATGCAGTGTAAAATAAAGTAAAAATATTGTTAATGCTTAGCTCTTAGCTGCATCAATGAGGGTATGATGGCTTCCCTAATGGTTCCTCTCGTTATGTTTTGCAGTTATATTATTCCATAGCAAAGAAGTATGATGTTCATCCTGTATCACTTGCTATAGGTGAGCAAATTGCTTGGCATATTTAGACTGTATGATACCTGTTTTAAATTGCATTATATCTGTTTTAAATTGTCTCAGACAGAGGAACTATTACTACGTGCTCCGTATCATCATATATTAATTGTTTTTGCTGAGAGACCTTGGTAAGTAACAGGTATTAACGCCGTTCTTTAGTGAATTTGTTTTTTCCATTTCCTCAATGGAGTTATGCCTTGAACTTATGGCTCACCCTATACAGTAGATCATTGGAATTCCATTCACACATCTGAAGCATTTAATTTGATTTGGATTTGGTGATTAGGCAAATATGATCAAATCATGTGATTAGCATTGCGAATGAGGATCTTCACTAGAATGCCAAGAAAAGATAAACAGGAAATATTGGAGCTAGGAAAATTTAAATAACAATTATTCAACCTAAACATTCAATTTCAAATAGATCCGGAGCTGATGTTCCTGCTCCTTTCTCCTGTGCTTTTTGGCTGTAGATCTTCATGAAACTGGATCTTCTTCCCTGAACCAGGAATTGTAACATCGCTGAGGAGTTCACTTAATCCCGCATCATTCCTAATTGCCAGCTCTATATGCTGAGGCACAATTCTGCTTCTACCTTCACTCAAAGCCTCTTTCCCTGAGAGCTCCAAAACCTAAATCAAGAAACTTATTAAAAGAGATTGGGGTGAATTCCAAAAACAATGATAGAAATAATAAATGGAAACAAATGAAAAAGACATTAATTATATGTAGCGATCACCTCAGCAGCCATTCGTTGAAGGACTGCTGCTAAGTAAACTGCTGCTCCCTCAGCGACACGCTCGGAATATTTTCCATCCTTGAGATTTCGGGAAATTTTGCTAACAGGGAAATGGAGACTGGATCTTTTGGCCTTGGACTTGCTTTTCTTACTGCTGGAGGTTTCTCTTGGGGTGGACTTCATTATTCTATTGGACTTTAGATAGTGAGAAACCCTAGGACCGAGTTAGGTAGCGTGGTTTTGCAGCGATGAAACGGCGATGTGCACGAAGGGGGTTTTATATGGAAATTGGAAAGTGTTCGATGGATGGTGAATTCTGATTGGTTAAAGGGACGTGGCACCTATTGCCACCACAACGCAATTAATGTAGCATTAGTGAAAAGATTTTGAATTCTAAATTGGAGGGCCATTTTATTCTGCATAAGAAGATTAAAGTGATCCCATTTCCTAACTTATTTTGGTTTGCTATGTGGTTTTTAGCACGTCTTTTACCTCTTCTAGCTATTGAATACACTCCAGCTTTAAATCCTCGTACACCCTCTTTTTTCTTTTCTTTATTGATTTTTCTCTAAGATTCTTTTGTGCTGTCTTCTTTTTCGAACGCCCTCTTTTCTTTTTCTTTTTTTGGTTTTTCTCTAAGGTTCTTTTGTGTTGTCTTCTTTTTTTTTCAATGATGATGGGGGAAGCCCATTTTAGTAGGAATTTAGATTTGAACCCATGTTTCCTAATTCTCTCAGAGGTGTTTAATTAGCTTATTTAAAAATTGACTAGTTCTTAGATCTTTTGAGATGATACATCAAGATAGAAATAACTAATCAGTTAAATTTTTAAATGATCGTATGAGCTTGTTTGTGATGCTTTGTAAGAGGGTGATAGATATCTATGTTACTTGTTTGCTTCAAGAATCAAAGCTCTCGATAAAGCAAGTACCTTGATTTTATTAACTACATATGTGTGATCGTGTATTCAAAGATAACTATATTGTGTATTGATTTATTATTGGAGTAGACTACCCATGTTCTTACCCTTTTATTAGTAGTACAAAGAGATTCTTTAGGAAGTGCAATTTTATACAGAATTTTGATACATTAAATAGAATCATAATATATGTATATACATCTTGCAGTTTTTTAATACATATAAGCAGATATTATATTGATGCCTTACATGGCAAAAGACATCACAGTCAATCATGTTATGTCTTATCCGATAGCTTTAAGTGTATACAATGCCACTAATGAAGCTTTCTAATTTTAGAGGAGTTAAGTGATAGAAGTAAGCTGGGGGATTTCTAACCCCAACCCTGCCTAAAAAAGGATATTATGAAACAGTATCTTTTTTGTGGATATGATCAAGCTCATATATGGAATTTGATTGAGTTTATAAGTTGCAATCATCTTATACATGTTTTTAGAAGCTTCTTTTTAGCATAACCAAACATTGTCAAATACCTCATTAATTTCCCTAACTATATTATGGTAGTATTGTAAATCCCTTTATACACATTTTTAATTCAATAAATATTGAATCTTGATTTGACTTGACAACCTAGAAGAATGAAAGATGTGTATAGAGAATTGGTTACAGTAGCCCAACTCTCACTTCTGCTCTCTTCATCTAAGATTATGCTTTTGACTTGATTTGATCTGATCTGTTTGCACCTCTACCTGTAACTGTAATTTCACATTTCATATACTTCTGGAAAAAGAACGACATTCTAAGATGTGGAAATGATAACAGTGCTAGAAACTAAGCATCTTAGCTTGTTTATTTGCCATCATTCATTTTGCATCAAGCTTGATGTGGCATTCGTCTTGGAATATATGTTCAATGGCATACTTATATATTCTCTTCACGTGGTCAAAAAGTTGTACATTCTTATATGTGACATTCACATACCTATCATTGTGCTGTGGCAATCTAATATTGATGACAAATTCAAACTATTTGGGCAGCTTTTGTTTTGAAACACCCTCTTGTGGCAAGCGCTGTTTTTGGAGCCACGAAGCTGTGGCAGCTCCAAGAGGTACTCGATGGTTGCAGAGTCGAGCTTACTCCAGAGATAGTTGCAGAAATTAACGAGGTGCATTCAGCATTTCCCAACCCCTGTCCCTAGAAAAAGGTCAGTCTTCCTATATACCATCCATGAAGAAAAGAAAAAATTTAACATTTTTCATCGTTTTATATACTGAGATAGTGAGATGTTAAACTCGTTTGCAGCAAAAACAGTAGTCTTTGTTGCTTAGAAGAGTGAGGGAAATGTCTTGATGCTTTCATTAAACCAGAAAGAGAGGCTGCTCGTTCTCCTAGTACGTTCATACGTTCATTCGTATTATTTTATCTCGTGCCTGTTTGTTTATGTAGATTATAATTTACATAGAACATTCTTTCATATTATATGTCTCGCGAGATTTGATTGTGAAACGAATGATTCTATTCTGAGCTCGATGATTTTTCTCTCGAGAAAAAGATCTGCATTTTATATTGAACTATGGAAGTATTGGAGTTCTTGTACTTAGGTATTACTGTTCACGTGCAGGCACATGAATTTGAGTTTCATGTGAAAGAATGTGTGTGTGTGTGTGTGGGTGAGGGTAGGTGGGTTGGACCATAGATTTTATTTGATATTCATAGTTGCTCGTGATTGCTGTTAAATGTCACTATTATATTTCGAGATTTCTAGAACTTAAAAATTTTATGGCAAAGCTAGAAATTTGCAAAAATCCATGTACATCCATATCAAAATAAAAATATATATTTTTTTTTTAAAAAAAAAAGGAAAAGAAAAGAAAACAAATCTGACTTGGTAATTTCTTTAATTTACGATTTATGACCATGACCATTTCTGATTTGTGACCATTTTTGAATTTTGACCATGACCTTTTCTTTTATTTGAAAAGTTATTGTTGTTTTTTTTTCTTTTTCTTTCTTTTTTAGAGAGAATTGAAAAGGTATTTATTGCAGTTGAAAGACAATGGTCAGAGGGTAGAAGCTACCCCAAATCGATTCATTTGAAAATTTTAAGATAATCTAAGGTTAGGTGTATACTCGTTAATTTATTATTTCAAATATTGTATCAGTGAATATTGGACAAAAGGAAGACCATGCCCCTTAGAATTTGAGTTTTAACATAGAATAATGTTTTATATTTTTTAATTACGTACTGCTTAGTAAAATAATGGTTGACAGACCTACTTCATGTTATGATAGTGTTACTTGAGTTATAATGTTTTATATTTTTTAATTACGTAATGCTTAGTAAAATAATGGTTAACAGACCTACTTCATGTTATGATAGTGTTACTTGAGTTATAATGTTTATATTTTTTAATTACGTACTACTTAGTAAAATAGTAATGGTTAACAGGCCTACTTCATGTTATGATAATGTTACTTGAGTTATAATGTTGTAGAGTTTAGTTTTCATTAAAAAAATAATTATATTATTGACATTGTCAATAATGAGTAAAAAGACCATACATCTCAATCTCTCATTATCAATACTCTGAAAACATTATCACCCAAAAATAATTATTTTAAATAGACAATTCAGAAAGACTTATTATGCCCAAACAAGATTCATACATTACCATAATTAGTCAGATACTTATGATGCTTCATCATGACCAAATATAATCTAAAATAATTAGTTCAATCAGTAATTGCTCAATTTATTATTATTATTATTATTATTATTATTATTATTAAACATGAAATTTGAAAACCACGCCTTAAAAGTTTAAATTTGTGATCTTTGGTCTCAAATATTAATCTTATACTGTTAGACAAACACACATAGTCGTGTCTTATCTTGTCCATGATTGTTGTTATAAATGCCAAGAAACTTCAGAATAATATTTTTTTTATAGTATTTTTTAAAAAATTATTGATTTTTTGTTATTATTTAAAATGTTAAAACACCAAACAAGACATTTATTATGAACTTATTTGAACTTAAAATATACGGGTTGTGCTTCACGAATAATTTCACAAACTACGTTCTATTCCATTTGAAGAGATATTTTTCAATTTATTGAAGTGGAAAATTAAATCTTATTTTTGGAAAAGTTTCCAAATAATTGTGGACCAAATAATTTTACCTCTATTTATTATTGCTATATCAGTGAATAAAAAAAAAATCAAATACTTAAAAGATAATAAAATTGATACCGCACGGTTGAGTTGGGTATGGGTAAATAGTTACGGATACCCACTACCCAAACCCATATATATGTATGTATGTGATTAAAATATTAATAACTATTCATAATATTAGGGTTTTTTTATATATCAAAATTAATATCTTCTTGGTATTTATCTTGAGATTTGTTTTGTAACTTTGTTAGTTCACATTTATTATGAGATTTACATGTTCAGACAGAGTAATAGTTTTGATTTTCGATTGGTATATATATTTAATTATAATTTTTGGCTATATAAATTTTTAAAGGACTATTTATATTAATGTTGTAGAGTTCGGGTTTTATCGGGTAATTAGTGGGTATTACCTGATAGGTTTGGAGCGGGTACCAAAATTGATTTTTAAATGGGTTTGGGACGGGCATGGGTAAAAAATTTTAACGGGTTTGGGTTTGAGAAAGACTATATAAGTGGCTTATCCGACCCATTGCCATCCCTACACACTAATACTCTATGTTTTCATAGTTCATACTATCCCGAGAAAAAAAAAAAAAAACAAAACAAAACAAAAAACAGAAAAACAAAAAAAATTGAAAGCTATTCTTCATAGTATGAGTAGAAAAGAATATTCACTTTCACTTTTACCAATTATAGAAATTTCCTAAATTGTTTAGTGCTCCAAGGATAGTAGGGGTAATAACATTCCCTCTTCGTGTAAGTATTGTTAATTGATTAAAATTATTCACATGTATATTTGTAGAATATTCTACCTACATGGTCTGTCGTTTTTGGACATTAAAATAACTACCAACTTTTACCATTCATGAGAAAAATACAGTTTCTTTAGAGAGATATTCATTTGATTAATGGGTATTTTCTGTTATCGGTTTTTCTAAATAAGGTGGAACATCTATATAAAATGGAAATGTACTTTTATTCTTTTAATGGGCTTATATATGTTTGGTTGTAAAATGTAAATATTGAATTCTCCCACCTTCGAATTAATTTTCAACTCACTCTGTATTTTCATTTTCTTTTTGGGTTCTCGACAGTAACTAATTATTTTATTTCATTTTGTAAATCTGATATTTACTTGTGATGTAATATAAAAACAGGATAAAAATCAATTGACATAATTAAACATACTATAAAAGGCTTAAAACGCAACTTAAAAAATACGTAAATTATGAACTAATTATATTAATTAGCTTTTAAATTTATCACATTAGATTGTAAATTGTGTGTATTTCCAGAAGAAAAAAAAAAGAAAAAAAAGAATAGGGCTCAAATTTTAAATAGAGAAATGAAAGTATGTGAGCCCACATACAGTATTCCTATATAATATTAAGTTCGTAGATCAACTTTAATTAATTATGCGACAATCTAGCAATTGCCTAATAATAGCATGCATCACGTTCATATTCATATAAATATTATTAGTGACTTATTACACATTACTTCTAAACGCCGAAATCTAAAAATAATTGAAATAAAGTAAACATTACATAACTAAACACCGAAATCTCAATAATTTAAGATGCTCTCAATTATTAGTTTTTTTCGATATCGACTATCAATCTAGTTCTTGAAAAAAGACCACCATGCTTTTTTTTTTTTTTTTTTTTTTTTTACTTTTTTGAACCATAACTAAAAGTTATTGTGAGGGCCCGACCAGTCGAAATGTGGAGCAACAAACTTATACTCGCTCCGTTCATAATTTTTTGACATTAATATTATATTGGGACATCCACCATTTATTGACTATTTCTATTTTGGGACGTAAGCCCTATATACACTTTATCACTTTATACTTTAACACTTTAATACTTTAATACTAATAAAAATAATAGATGGGTCCATAATTATTTCACTTTAACATTTTTAACACTTTAATTTATTAATATACCATCAAAATACATTAAACTCCGTGCCTAGAATTTTGAGTTAAGAAATCGACAAAAACTTGGGTGAGGTCGGCCACATAGTGTGGCCGGGTCAAAGTGTCAATCTTTATACAGAATAGTGTTAATTTATACGAATAAAAATGTCAATCTTTAACATAATTATTTTACGAATAAAATGTCCAATTTTTAAAAGTGTCAATCTTTATACAGAAAAATGTTAATCTACACGAATAAAAGTGTCAGTGTTTTAGTCGTCCGCACGGTGCCTCTGGCTGACCCAAGTGTGTCCCCAAGAAATCATGGACGGAAGGAGTACTAATTATCAGATTATTATACTATTTTATACGTAGAAGAATGCTTCAATGTCTACTGTGTGGGTATACTTAATTTGTACTCGGATGACGTGATAATGTTATAAATACATTAATTAATAAATATTCCTAAAAATTAAACCCTACCAAAAATTAAACCATACTAAAAACTCAACTTGAAATGAAAATAATTAGGGACGTGACAATATCACATTAATAGTTGGCACATTAAATGCGTCAACGGTGGGTAGAAGAGTGTTTATGTTTATACACAATTAGTATGTTTTTGTATGATAAAATCAAGCAATTATTTTAAGAATTATGGAAAAATGTTCCCAAAATTCACATACTACATTTAATCTTGGAAAATGGAAATATATCATTATACCTTAGACAAAAAATTACATATCAGAAGGGAAAAAAAATACATGCACCAAAAATTTGAAGTGTCATATTTACTCCAACCTTTTATGTAAAACCCAAATATTTTCCATCCCAAAAAGAAAAAAAAAAAAGGAAAAAAAAAAAAGGAAAGTTTTTGAAAAAAGTGTAATAACGGTTTGACTCTGGGAGAGTGGGCTTTCTTCATTTTTCTTTTGCCAATAATCTCCCAATTATCAGTTGTCAGTCGTAAATTCGTTCATCAATTCAATCCAAGAGATGAAACGAAACGAAACCCTTTTTCCAATTTCGCATCTTTTTAGATTTTTCCAGTAATTTAATCCAAATCCAAGAATAAAAAACCGTTTATTAGTTATTTTTATTTTTTTCTTTCGAAAAATTGAACTCGAATTATCTGGCAACCACTTTCAGTGAAGGAAGGGTCCAGTTTGCTGCTCTGGATCCCACTGTTTCTCTGTGCTTCAATCAGTTCTAGGGCTCCAATTTGTTGGATTTCTTGAGTTGCTTTGCTGAATTTCGAGTTTCAGCTTTTGCTGAGTTGATAAATTTGTGGATGGGATCGAAGCCGTGGCTGTATCCGGCGCCGGAGTATCGATATTTGGAGAGCTATTGGGACACTGATGAGGACGCGCCGGGTCCGCGCTGTGGCCACACGCTCACCGCCGTCGCTGCCACGAAAACCCACGGCCCCCGCCTCATTTTGTTCGGAGGCGCCACCGCCATTGGGGGTGGCAACGGTGGTGCCCCTGGCATTCGTAAGACTATCCCTTCCACTTTTGTTTTTTTCGATTCTTGTTTTTATTTTTTTCACTGATCAGTTATTGAAGTTTTAAGCTTGTGTGTTTTTTAGGGTTGGATGGAGTGACGAATTCTGTTCATTCATACGATGTACTTACTAGAAAATGGATCAGGTTTCTTTTCATCTCTCTCTCTCTCTGTTTAGTTGAACTCAACATTTGGGTTTTTGGGATTTTAGTTTGTGAGTATTATTTTTCTTCATGAGATTTGCTCTAGAGGGGAGTTTGTGCTTATAGCTTATTAATGATTTGATTTAGACTTCGACCAGCTGGGGAGCCACCATCACCTAGAGCTGCGCACGCAGCTGCAGCTGTCGGGACCATGGTCGTGTTTCAGGTGGAAATTTGGAGTTTGAAGTTCCTAATGGTTGAATATTTGTGTTCTGTAGATTGATTTTTATAAATTACTTAAGATCAATCTATGTTGTCCTTTGCCAGGGTGGGATAGGTCCTGCTGGGCATTCGACAGATGACCTTTATGTGCTTGATTTGACAAATGACAAGTTCAAGTGGCACAGGTGAGCATCCAAGGAGTATTGTTGCCTATTCGAGTCTGCTGTTGCAGTAAATTAGCTTTGTTTGATTTGTTGCTCTCTTTTTTTTGCCAGAGTTGTAGTTCAAGGACAGGGTCCGGGGCCTAGATATGGACATGTCATGGATTTGGTCGCACAACGATATCTTGTCACTGTTAGTGGAAACGATGGTGAGAGCTAGCAAAGCTTCTGTTCTTGAAAAAATTCACATGATTATCATTGACGAGAAAGATGTGTTGGTAGTTAATATCACTTTAAAACAAGAGATATTATTTCAAGGATAACAGTGAGAACTTTGATGCTTATCTTGCTTTACTAAAAAAAAACTTTCTTTCTGATAATTTAAAGTGATGCTAGCTGTTATTGCAAGCTTCATTATTTATATGTAAGTGAACTTATACCTTAGCTGCTGGGGACATCATGAATTCCAGTGGCACACTTCTCTCTTCTGCCAAATTCACTTGTTCGACCTGGCTTGGAATTATTTGAACCTTTTGTGTGTATAAACCTAAGTCTTCCATCATTTTTCTACCAATGGCTTTTCTTCTTACGAAACTGAAATTACTGGAAGGTAATGTTGCACAGAAAATTTCCTCCTGTCAAGGGTTTCACATGCTAAAGTGCTCCTTATGAGTTGTGATCCCTAAATTATTAATTCCGGTTTCCTCATTGTGACTGTAGCTTGGAGAATTTGAATAGTTGCACATGGTTAAAGCAAAGATTCCCATGCAATTGATTGTTGATTTCACTATTCGGTGCTTCTAGGCTGGCACTCACTGAAGAAGACTCCTATTATTTTACAGGTAAAAGAGTGTTATCAGATGCGTGGGCCTTGGATACTGCACAGAAACCGTATGCGTGGCAGAGGCTTAATCCAGAAGGCGACAGACCTTCTGCAAGGATGTAAGTAATGTTGTTAATCTCTTTATTCGTGGCATTATTGGCATAAAGACAAAGTCTGAACATTAAAGTTTGTGAATTCTGAAACAGGAAAATTCCTTACCTTTTCATTTTATTAAGGCCCTCTTCCAGACATAGAGTCTTATATCTGAACTAGTTCATCAAGGACCCTTGAAAGTAGTTGAAAAGTAATGTCTCATTACATCTTGTGTTTCAATAGATCTATAGGCTATGTGTGCTGATTTTTCATACGAATCTCTTGGATTCTAACTGTTTACAAAGGTAGATTGAGCCTACAAAAGATATCCCTGCCATTAACTTGTAAAATAAGTATTTTACAGGATCAACCTGATCATGTTTGTAGGTATGCAACAGCTAGTGCCCGGTCAGATGGAATGTTTTTGCTTTGTGGTGGAAGAGATGCTTCAGGCACGGTATGACTTAATTTTCATGGTGATGTATCATTTGTCATAATTTTGTGTTTAAACTTTTAATACCAAGATGTTTCCAAATTGGTTTCAAATTGATTGCTTGTTGGAAGATGGATTTATTTATTATCTTCATGAATCTCGTTTGGACAAGAGAGTTACCTCTTTGAACTTCTTCTGGCAAGAGATGTTTTTTTGGCGGTGGAGTAAAATACTCCTAGTATCCTACCATTCCCCTTTTTTAATTTTATCATGTCACTTGTCAATTTGCACTCTGATGAGCTGCTTGGTTGCTCATTATATAACTGAAAATATGCTCATTTGCCTCCTGTAATAGTTGAGATAGTTTTGTTACTGAGGTCTATTACAGTAGCTGTATGTGACTGATGTATTAGTTGTTGTATTTATACAGCCACTGGCAGATGCCTATGGATTGCTTATGCATCGAAATGGTCTGTGGGAATGGACACTTGCTCCAGGAGTGTCGCCTTCACCAAGATATCAGCATGCTGCAGTTAGTCAACTTCTTGTCCTTTTGTGTGTTCTTTAGATACCATGAGTTAAATTTATACACCAGCTGATTTGTATGACCTTGAGAACATAAGCTCCCTTTTGATTTGGTTACGTATCGAAATATGTGTTGAGAGTAGAAGACTTTTAATGCTAATATGCTAATTACTTTGTACGTTTACACACTCTAGACCATTAAAAGTTTTGATCTTGCTTTATTGGTTAGAGGACCTGATACTTTGGGGGTTATACAATTTTAAAGGAGAAAACTTTGTATAGTAACTAGTAAATGGCAACAGTCTTTATTGGTATGCTACCTCTACCTTATGTTTTGAGCTTGCTTCTCTATTACAGGTCTTTGTAGGTGCTAGATTGCATGTAACTGGAGGTGTTCTTAGAGGTGGACGAGCAGTAGAAGGCGATGCTGTAATTGCAGGTAACTTTTTAATGTTATCTTTTAGTTGTTGAGTGGAAATTCTTTCAATTGTTTATTTAGACTCATTTAAATGAAGAGTACCATGATTTATTGTTGTTCTGTTTCTAGTCCTCGATACCGCAGCTGGAGTTTGGCTTGATAGAAATGGGCTGGTCACTTCACGGGGAAATAAAGCACAAACTGATCTTGATCCTTCTCTGGAGATTATGCGTCGATGTCGCCATGCAGCTGCATCTGTCGGTTTCCGAATATATGTTCATGGTGGTCTAAAAGGAGGTAAAGTCTGCCTTTTAGATACACAAGCTTTATCATCATTTTGGAAGTTTATGCAAATATACTTACTGTTATTTGTGACAAGGTACCACTAGCTGCATGATCTTTTCTTCTGTAGAATACTGTTTCATCAAGACTCAATACATCAAAAAAATACGGATGTTTTCTGGTAGCAAATATTCTCACACTATTAGAATTTGAATGTGATTTGGGTCTACGTTGAGATGTTCTCTTCTTGCTCTACATGCTCTTACTGCATACAAGCAATCAAAACTAAAAGTTCACATGAAAAACTAATTTTTTGCGTTTCATCATAGATTATCATTTGAGTACTAGAATCCAGAGAAAGGGACTTTTAAGATGGAAACGATAAATTCTGACAATAGGAATTACAAACTGTGGGAATATTGTGCCGATGACTTCCCGTTACCCCGATTTAAATTTTTTAATCAAATGGAACTCCAATGATCTGCAACTTTAAAGCTGAAGTCTCCATCTTACTATGTGTTATGTAGTACAATATTTACAATTCAGTATTGCCTGAAGTGTTTCTAGTAGATTGCACACAATTTCAATAGTTCTGTGTGCTTTTGAAAGTTATAAGTTACTGTCTTTACGACTATACCCACGATATGATTCATGTCTGTAACTTTACCCATTTGTATTTGTGAACTGCTTCAAGGTATTTAGTCTTTTGTACTGCAGATATTTTGCTAGATGATTTGCTTGTGGCTGAGAACTCTCAATTTCAACCTGAAATCACTCCACCATTATCCCCAGAGAGACACTCGATGACTTCTAGCCCAAGGTCAAACAATAATAATTTTGCTCCATTTTCCTCTGCATCAGCCCCAGATGACGGACCTGAAACACCTTCATTTGGGTCTGTTTTCTGTCCATTATGATAGTTTTTTCTGTTGTCTAGTCAAACTACTGTACTAAACTATCTCTCTCTCTCTAGAATGGACAAAAACTCACTGGAGAAACTTGCCGAGGCATCTGCTGCTGAAGCTGAGGTTGCGAGTGCTGTGTGGCAATCAGCTCAGGCAGCTTCGGCTACTCCTGAGGAAGCTTCCTTATCAGATGTCAATTCACAGTCTGTAGAGACCACTTCTGAGGGCAGCGATGCAGAAGTTGATGTTCGCCTTCATCCCAGAGCGGTATAATTTTTACTTGTTTTTGCATTAAAGCAGATTATTTTTGTATCAAAGCTTATATATTTCAGTATTGCAGGTTGTAGTTGCAAAAGAAACTGTTGGAAACTTGGGGGGTATGGTCAGACAGTTGTCGTTGGATCAATTTGAAAATGAAAGTAGACGAATGTTACCATCTCATAATGACCTATCAAATCCAACTAAAAAGTTTGCCAGGCAAAAATCACCTCAAGGCTTGCATAAGAAGGCAAGTATAACTGGATTATGTGTAGTATTTTGTTTATCAAAAGTAAAAGTTTCTTGGCATGCATAATTTTTAGTCTGGTGCTTATTTGGGTACTTGGCTACTGTATCTTCTGCAGATTATATCAACTTTGCTGAGGCCTCGGAATTGGAAGCCTCCTGTGAACAGAAAGTTCTTTTTGGACTCTTATGAAGTTGGTGAGCTTTGTTACGCTGCCGAGCAGATTTTCATGCAAGAGCAAACAGTGCTTCAATTAAAAGCTCCCGTTAAAGTTTTTGGTGACCTTCATGGACAATTTGGTGATCTGATGCGGCTATTTGACGAATATGGATTTCCTTCCACTGCTGGAGACATTACGTAAGTTTTATGTTCTAGCTTGTAACAACTAATTTAATTTTAATTAGAGATGGATCTGGAACATATATTTCTCAAGTGTACCAGATGATTCTTAGAATTGCTAGTTCACAAATGGCACGGCATCTGATAGACAACTCATCTCTTTCCTAATGACAAGTCTTCAACTACTTGTGACATTAAATTGTAGTACTCCTGTTTCAGTTACATCGACTATTTATTTCTGGGAGATTATGTTGATCGTGGACAGCACAGCTTGGAAACTATAACTTTGCTCCTTGCTCTTAAGGCAAGATTACGAATTCATAGCTGCATGTTTACTCCATCAATTGCATATTTACTTTTTTGCCTATCCTAACTGTTTACTTATGTCGGCCCCAGATCGAATACCCAGAGAATGTTCACCTTATTCGAGGAAACCATGAAGCTGCTGACATCAATGCACTCTTTGGTTTTCGCATTGAATGTATCGAAAGAATGGTATATCTCTAGCATACGAAAATACTCCCATTCTACAGCTGGTGTCTGATTAAGGTTGATTTACATTCTTTTAGGGGGAAAGTGACGGAATTTGGGCTTGGACGCGATTTAACCAGTTGTTCAATTATCTTCCACTAGCTGCATTGATAGAGAAGAAGATAATATGTATGCATGGTGGAATAGGAAGGTCGATAAATTCAGTAGAACAGATTGAGAAACTAGAGAGGCCCATAACCATGGATGCTGGGTCGATAGTGCTAATGGATTTGTTGTGGTATATTTTGCTCCTCAGCCCTTATTCAGCTCATATATCGAATTCTGTCTTATGCTTCTCATGTTTCTGCTTAGGTCGGATCCCACTGAAAATGATAGTGTTGAGGGCTTGAGACCAAATGCAAGAGGACCTGGACTCGTAACATTTGGGGTATGCTTTTAATGATGCATCTTATGTTAATGGCGACTATTGCAGTGATTGTCTTCGGTCTCACTCGATCCTCTTAGTCACGAATAGTGTGTGAATCCTTTGACAAGACATTTGCATTTTATCCTTTGGTGACTTGAAATTATAGCTTGATGTGATGAAGATAGCTTTTCGCTTTTCAAGAATTTCGTTCAAAGAGCTTTCTACTTATCTCTCTCTTATAGATCACATGATTTTCCCATGAGTTGCTTGTGCGCCTGAGAAGTTCGAAAATTTTCCATTTCTGTTATAATTACAGCTTTTCAATATTCTGCTGCCTTCATAAAAATGTTTTCGGTAATATCAATTTGAAAGTTTCTTCAGTGCTTAAGATGTTACTTTCTGTAGCTATGGCCAATATGCAATCACCAAAATCTGCAAATTGTTATACTGTTTCTTGTCGATTATTTCCTGCAGCCTGATCGAGTCACGGATTTCTGTAAGAGGAACAAGTTGCAACTTATCATAAGAGCTCACGAGTGTGTTATGGATGGATTCGAGCGGTTTGCCCAAGGGCAGTTGATTACCCTTTTTTCTGCCACCAACTATTGTGGTATGCTTTAAAATGGTTCGACTTCATCATTTTACCTTCTTTTTATAGCGAATATCTACGTGATCCAAGTAATCGCCTTTACAGGAACGGCAAACAATGCTGGAGCGATACTGGTGGTCGGCAGAGGATTAGTCATCGTCCCAAAATTGATTCATCCACTTCCACCGCCGTTTCACTCTCCCGAAACTTCCCCAGAACGCGTTGCAGAGGAGATGTGGATGCAGGTACGTCTCACTTCCCCCTGATTCTCGTCTACACTTCCACTTGACTCATTTTTCCCTTTGCTGTAATGCACTTGTTAGTAAGGAGTAGAACATAATCTTGAGTTATGGTGGTTTTCCTTTAGGAGCTTAATATCCAAAGACCTCCAACTCCTACGAGAGGACGCCCGCAGCCGGACCTCGATCGAGGCTCTCTTGCTTATATATAACGGATTTTTGGAGGGGTCGGAGCAGTGGGCCCTGGTTTCTTCTGTTGTATTTTGAGACAGCTGCAGTAGAGAAGAAGAAGAAGAAGAAGAAGAAGAAGAAGAAGAAGAAGAAGAGTGTTGTTCTTACAGCTTCAGAGAGAGGCAGTAGGGTGGGTGGATTCTATTTCTGGGTGTATAGAAGAAGAAAATATACATACTACGATTTTATTTTTTCCTGAGGAAATTAAATGTCACCTTTTTTTTTTTTTTCTGCGTGTGGTAAGTAGAAAGAAATATTACAGAATAATATACTGTAAGTTAATGATAGAAATATGGTAGATTTATTGTGTATGTAGAGAAGACGAGTGTGCTGCTGCTGATTTCTATTATCTTTTAGAAAATAGAGAATCTGTAATTAGCAGATTCCCAATTGGTTTTGCAGTTTTATTTAGAGAAATCTTGAGTTGAACATTTGTAATAATGATTTTTGTATTTTCATTTAGTTCAATTAATCATATTGTGTATTATGTTATTATCCCCAATCAAGTCAATTCAGCTAACACGTGATCTAAAAATCATTGATAGTGTAAGACAATTACAACAAATTGAAAGTTAAGCAACTTAAATTTAAATCTATGTTCATTCATTTGGGGTTCCAATTATATTCTGCGTATGAGTTAAGACAATTACAATAAATTGAAAATGGGTCTTTCTTGTCGTGTAAACTTATGATTATAATCCAAGTAAAGTAAAAGTGATTTTATCAAAATTCACATTGAATTAATGTTGGTATAATGTTTTAAAGATTGCAATCTATAAACTCTTAATTAAACAAACTTATCAAATCCACTTATATCGAAGTATCAAATTCATTAATATCGAACAAAAATAAAATAAAATAAAATAAATATATGCACTTACTAAAGAAAAAGTATTTTAATTATACCAACCATTCTGGTAACTCCATCTCACTATCATCGACCCTTTCTTTTCGGCACGAGATTTAAGACGGAAGTGATTAGTGTGTAAAGTGTATTGTGTGTAGGATGTAGTGTTGTTTATGTAGTATTTAGTGTTGTAGTATATTTTAAAACCAGAACATCATAGATGTATAAAAACATATTGATGTTTTATCTTAAATGAAAGATCGTATCGAGACTTTTAATTTGGTATAAAAATTATGAAAATTCGAGAACAAACGATCAAGTTATGATAATTTAAAATTTTAAAATTTAAATTATATTGAGATACGTGCTGAAAATTGAAAAGTGAGTGGATGATGAGATTTAATTATAAAAAGTTAAATATAATACGGAGTAAGAGATTTACTAATTATACTATTTAAAAGTTAATTATTTACTAAAAAGAAAATGGATCAATTATAGTGCCCAATAAAAAAAATGGGTCAATCATAGTGAGACGGAAGGAATATATTAAATCAACTAAAAGTAGTATAACTAAAAACGAAAAATATAAAGGCATAAATATGTTTTGCTTATCGCTAGTAAATGAATAGTGTGGTATAATGCAAGTATATATATATATATATAGATAGTCGTAAACCCTAATTCCTCTTTCTGCAACAATTCTTCCAATTCCTAAACCCTAAAAACCCTAGCACCTGCGCGTCCACCCCTTCACCACCAATGGCAGAAAATTTCCCGGTCAAGCCGAAGCTCCGCTCCACCTCCAGTAGAATCACTCCGACGCCGGAAGCCAAGTACTGGAGATCATTCAAAATCCCCAAAGACATCGAAACCACACCATCAAAATCCTTCACTTTCCCAATAAACTCAATCGCATTTTCGCCGATCGAACCTCACGATTTCGCCGCCACGCATTCTGCCAACGTCGCGCTCTTCTCCGGTAAAACTCTCGAGCATAAACCCTCGATCTCTGCTTTCTCCGACACCGCCGCCGCCGTCTCCTACCGCTGCGACGGGAAGCTCCTCGCCGCCGGAGACTTGACGGGCACCGTCCACGTGTTCGACGCAAAGTCCCGCAGCCATCTCCGCCGTCTGAAGGGCCACGCAGCCGCTGTCCGGTCAGTATGTTACCCACGCGCCGCCGACAAACTTCACCTCTTTTCAGGTGGAGACGATTCCGTTGTCAAGTACTGGGATGTCACAACTGAGAAATGCGTGTTCAATCTCTTAGGGCACAAGGATTATGTCCGGTGCGGCGATGCTTCGCCTATTAGTGATGAAATGTTCGTTTCTGGATCGTACGATCATAGAGTTAGGCTTTGGGATGTGAGAGTTCCGAAATCCGGTTCCATGTTGGAATTGAATCACGAGAAGCCAGTAGAGAGTGTGATTTACTTGCCCTCCGGTGGTCTAATTGCCACTGCGGGTGGAAATTTTGTGAAAATATGGGATGTGATTGGTGGAGGGAAGTTGCTGTATTCAATGGAAAGCCATATCAAAACAGTTACTGCACTTTGTATGGCTAAAGTTGCAAGAGGGAGTGGAGAGGAAGCTGAGGAGAATAGGATCTTGAGTGTTGCATTAGATGGATATATGAAGGTGTTTGATTATTCAAAATTCAAGATTACTCATTCCATGAGATTCCCAGAGCCTCTGTTATCAGTGGGGTTCGCGCTTAATTGTTCGACTCGTGTTATAGGGACATCTAAAGGGAATTTGTATATAGGTAGAAGGAAGGTGAAGGAGGAAAATGAGGATGTGGGAAGAGGTGGTTCGGAGTGGAAAATAGTTGATGATGAGCCTGGAAGGAATGTTCTGAGGCCTTCGTATTTTAGATACTTCCAACGTGGGCAAAACTTGAAGCCCTCAGAGGGGGATTTCTTGATTAAGAGGCCCAAGAAAGTGAAAATGGCTGAGTTTGATAAGTTGTTGAAGAAGTTTAGGCATAGAGAGGCGTTGGTAGCTGCCTTGAATCGGAGAAATCCAGAGAGTATTGTGGCTGTGATTGAGGAGTTGGTAGCGCGTAGAAAGTTGATGAAATCTGTATCGAATTTGGATGTGGTGGAGCTGGGATTGCTGTTGGCGTTTATGCAGAAGTACTCAACTGTGCCAAGATATGCAGGGCTTCTAATGAGGTTGGCGAATAAGGTTGTTGAATTGAGGGCTGATGATATAAGATCTTCAGATCAACTAAGAAATTATATTAGAAATCTGAAGAGGGATGTTGAAGAGGAGATCAGAATACAACATTCTTTACTAGAAATACAGGGGATAGTATCGCCGATGCTGAGGATTGCTGCTAGAAGGTGAAGATGTTAACATTAGTTCTATAAAATCAGTTTGATCCACAAAAAAAAAATGTTTTTGGAGTTGGGAGAAGTTCATGTTATTTTATAGCTTTGGTCTTTATTCTGTTGTTGTCTGTTTTTCATTTTGGATGCAAAGACCAAAATTTTGTTGAAATGGAATCGTTTTTGGTTCACATGTTGCACTGAAAATAGTTGCATCTTTCTATTTATTTGGAAAGATTATATTTTTCTTATATATTGAGGGATTATGCATCTTCTTTTGTTTGAGCTATTATGATTTCTTGATTTCATTTTATTGTCATTCTTGCAATAATTATGTGCGAATTTATTAGTACTAGTTCAATAAAATTCATTTAAAGTCGTGATACCTCTTTGATGGATATATTTATCTTCCAATTGAAGATTTATCTTGGGTGATTCTATTGATATACTACTTCGTCTACGATCTTTAGACACTAATATTATATTGGGACGTCCACTATCTATAGATACTTTCTTTTTTTAGTAATGGGCCTTACAGCTTTAACATTTTACACTTTAACACTTTATTAATCACAAAAATTTTAGAGGACCTACAATTATAATATTTTATCATATTAATTTATTAATATATCATCAAAATGCATTAAATTTTGTGCCAAAATTTTTGTATCCGAAAATTGTAAACGATCAAAATGCATTAAAATTTCCAAAAATTATGAACGGAGGGAGTATTATAATATTATATACTAGTATCTCCGTTCACGACGAAAAGTTTGGTGTTTGTTAAATTGTTTTTTGTTTCTTTTTTATTTTTTTATTTTTCTAATAGTGGTTGATAGTATTTTTTTAAAGTCAATCTTTTCTATTCAAAATTTCAAAGTGCGAGTTACGGCTTTGTAGTGTGTCCTTTATTAACCTTTCGTCCAAACGAAGTCAAAATCTTGCTTAGAGAAAATTTTAGTGTGAGTTACACTCTCATCTCTCAAATTTACAATAATCATACTTTACCTACAATTAAAGGTAATCTTGCATATACCTTCCATTTAATTCCTATTATCAAAAATTTACAATAATCAAAAGTATTATGATTATTTGATTTGATTGACTCACTAATACATTAAAATTAAAAATTAAAAAAAATAAATAATAATTTTCTTTGCGAACTCCGAAAAATGAACTAAGAAAAGAAGAGAAAATATATGGGCCTCTAATCTTAATTCCCGGATTTGGTGCCCACATTGGTAACCAAATTAATAGGAATCATTACGATTCGATTATTTGATAATTTATTTATTCTCTAACGCAATATAAATATTAAACCTAAACATTTATCCTAAAAAAATGACGCATATCAATCTAGTATTTTTGTTGTAGGGCTCAATGTCAACTCTTTAAATTGTCTGGTTTAACCTTGAATTTTGCTACTCTCTCCGTCTCAAGGCAATTGACGTGTTTTCATTTTTAGGACATCTCACACCAATTGACATATAAATGATACAATTAGTAATCTCTTATTACACTTAATGTATCCCGATATAATTTGAATTCTAAATGTTTAAATTATCATAACTTGCTCGTTTGTTCTTCGTTTTTTATGATTTATGTTTTTATGCATCGATGATACTCTAATTTAAAAATATGCCTAACTACTTAAACCACGTTACATCCTTGAACACAATACACGTTACATCTGTAACACTCCCTCCTTAATTCTCGTACAAAAAGCAAACGCATAAATTGTCTTGGGACAGAGTGAGTATAATAAAATAAAATAAAAGGTGTATTCCATTTTTTTTTTTGCCGGGGGGGACATTATATTGTGTATTCCAATTGTCATTTGCAAGAATTTTTGCATCAATCAAGCCATGCCTCAACTTCGATTAATATTCAAATAGTTGTTGGATTTCTCGTCATAAATTGACCTAATGTTCGAGATTTTAAAATTTTAAAATTTGTTAAATACAATTAAAAATGTACATGAAATTGTCAACCCCTATAATGAAGAAGTCAACCATATATCGAGAACTAGAAAGGATAATTCTCTAAATTCTGTAATAATTCTAAGGAAATTTGGTCACCAAACTAACCATAATGAAAGAGATAGCTCAACAGTTGCATCTGTCTCAATTTTCTACTACAAATACTATTTCAATCATTTCTTTTTAATAAATCAAATTATTTAATCGAAAAAGAAATGTTGAGTACTAATATCTCAGGTGAGATACTGCATTTAATAGAAGATCTTGTTTTATAAAATTTCCTAAATATTTTCAAAAAGTAAAATATATGAGACGAGATTCTATTTCCAAAAAATAAATACTTTCCCCAAAGTGGTCGTTTATAATTTATTTATTTTTTTGAAAATTCAGCCGTTTGAATAAATTAATACTCTTAAACATTTCAATCTTCAAGGCCTCTTTCTTGAATGCAACTCAGTCTTCTCAGTCTCATTCAAGAGAGAGAGAGAGAGAGAGAGAGAGAATATCGCATTGATAGCTATGGTGAGTGGGTGTGGTGGTGGAAGGAAGAGGTCAAAATCTGAGGATGAGGAAAAGCAGCAGCAGCTCTCTTACTTGCAGAATATTGTATCTGCTCTAAGGAAATCCATGGTGTCAAGATGTGGGGGAGACGAAGAGGTAATCTCCGCCGTCCATGACTATGACAACATGGAAATCGGGTGGCCCACAAACGTCGAGCACATAACTCATGTCACCTTCGACAGATTCCATGGCTTTCTTGGACTCCCTCTTGAGTTTGAGGTCGAGATCCCATGTAAAGCTCCTAGCGCAAGGTATTATTTCTCTCTCTCTCTCTCTCTCTCTCTCTCTCTCTCTATGGTATGTGAAAAAAAAATCCCAACAAAAAAAATAAAATATATGTAAGCTTTAAGCTTTATTGGTATAAAATATGAGTGAGATGTTTAAAAGTTGTAACCTTTTTTCCTTTTCTTGCCCTTCTTTTGTGAAAAGGGATACTTCGTTTCTTTTTCTTGATAGAATTTTGCTTGAGCTAAATGTGAATGTTAGAGAAATGAAAACAAACAATAATCCCAAGTAAAAGGGAGTTAATTTTACAGTGTAAAGATATTTTCCTTGTTTTCTATCTGCTTTTAAGTATTGCCCCACTGTTTAGATCTGAACAATTATCAAGTTATCCTCTTTAAGCTTTACTGGCTGAAGGATTTCTCTGATTTCTGAATTTGTGCAAATTCTATTCTTGCATATTAATTGGGACTTTCTTTCAAGCATATACCAGACCTGAAAAACTGTGATTTTTTTTAGTATTAAAATGAATAAAGTCAGCTAACTTTGTGTTCACAACATTATTTACTGCTACAAAAGTCTATTAGTCACATGGAGATTTATTCCCAGGTTTATATTCATGTCAAGCATTTATAAATATTGATAGTATGTTGTTTGGTATAATTTTCACTTTCCACTATATTTCATTTTTTATGGATATTGGAAGATTGATAGTTTAATATGATCTCACTTGGACTTGCATAATTTGTACTAGATTTTCTAATTTTAATCATTTATGAATATCAATTGATAGATAGTTCAGCAAAATCTTCATTTGGGCTTTATAATTTTTACTAGATTTTACCATTATGGATATTGATAGATAGATAGATACATAGTTTATAGTATGATCTCAAACTTAATATATTGATAGGTAATCTATATGATCTCCCTAGATTATAATCACAAATATATATGCTAGTATTTTTTTTGTATTCAATTATTCTAGTTAACGTTGCAGTATCAGCGTTTGTGGTGTTTCTGCTGATTCAATGAAATGGTCTTACGACGCAAGATGCAACAGTATCCCAACTATTCTTCTTCTAATGCAAGAAAAGTTATATGCACTAGGTGGTCTAAAGGTACTCGAGGCTTCAAAATCCTTTCATCACTTTAACCTTCGTTGATCAAGGTTGTCTCTCGTCTAAATTTTCTTGATGCTGCTTCAGGCAGAAGGAATATTCCGGATAAACCCAGAAAACAGCAAAGAAGGGCATGTGAGAGAGCACCTAAACAAGGGTATCGTGCCTAATGAAATTGATGTCCATTCGTTGGCAAGTTTGATCAAAGCATGGTTCCGGGAGCTTCCATCTGGTGTCCTCGATGGCCTCTCGCCTCAGCAGGTTTTGCAGTGTTGTGAAGAAGATGATTGTGTCGAGCTTCTTAAGCAGCTTAGGCCCACCGAGATGTTTCTCCTAAACTGGGCTGTTGATTTGATGGCAGACGTCGTTGAGAATGAAGAGTCGAACAAGATGAGTGCAAGAAACATAGCCATGGTGTTTGCTCCCAACATGACTAAGGTGATTCGATTGATTCAGTCATTCAAGACTTTTTCTTTTACTGCTTTCGCATTTCAAGAATCCCGATTTAAAAAAAAAATTCTTTTGGTAGATGTCTGATCCATTGACAGCTCTGATGCATGCTGTTCAAGTAACAAACTTTCTAAGGACACTGATCGTCAGAAGAGTACGAGAGCGTAGGGAGGCAGCTGCAGAAGACTCCCCTCGTTTCTCTCGTGAGAAAGAACACAAGAATTTCGATGATCAAAATGAGTGCGAATCTGAAGGTCTGGTGTTGGATGATGAATTTGAATACGAATCGGATTCATTAAGTGATATCGAATACTGCTTCTCAAGACAGCTAGATGAGCACGACAGTGCTAAAGATGGCTTCCGTAAACAGCTCGAGAGAATCGTGTGCAGAGATCAGTCGAGCCCCATCATTGGCTCTGCCTTGAAGGGGGATTCTGGTGTCTCGTTCTCCGAGAGTCGAGTTGGGAGTTCTAGTACCAGCACGAGCGAAGACGAAAGCTCGAGATCAAGAACAAGAACAAGATCGCGATCAACGGCCAAGAACTCGCGTTTTTACTGAGTGTTTCCGATCAAAATCCTGCAGTTTAAATGTGGATGGTTTGATTTTTCTCGGTAGAGAAAGTCTCTTCATAGTAAGTTTGTATAGTTTCAAACACTAATCTTTAAGCATAGGATGGTTTAATTTCACTCTTTTAATTCTAACTTCTTAGATTTTCAATTTTTGCAGGAAAAGAAGAAATCCTATAATAGTTTATTAAGTTGGTAAAAGTGTTTTATCTCAAAAAAAATAAAATAAATAAATAAAAAATAAAATAATAATAATAATAATAATAATAAATGGTCGTTCATCCTTTCATTTTCCTAACCTAACTCAATTATGTTTCACATTATACATTTTTGTGTAACTTTTGTTCTCTCTCTCTCTCAAGAATATTTCTTTTGAGTGCTTTGGGAAAATCCGGATCACATTCTTGGTTGATTGGGATCTCTCGTTGAATAAATAAGCCAATAGGGAGCAACACTTTGAAACTTGATAAAAGAAAATTCCATTATTGTTCTATGGCTTCCTTGTAAAGTTTGGGTTTATTCAAGAAATAAATAAACTAAATCATAAGTTTTCAAGGTTTAATGATGCCATAGTGCTCCATTTTTATTTTTTTTTTAGAAATGGAAATAATCACGAGTTTGTAAGAAAATAGAATGATAACACTATGTTTTTGTCAAAAAAAAGAAGAAGATATATTTGGCTCCAAGATTTTTCAAGAAAGGGTTAGTGTAGATGAATCATCAAAATATAATTCACATCCTAAAAAATTGCCATAAAAATTGATTCTTTTTTAGTTCGAATTTTAAATGATGAATATTCTTCTCAAATTAGATTATTTTAATTTTAAAGTGTTGTCTAAAATATTGGTTTTCATTTCATATAATTTCTAGAACGTCACGTTTGTAATCATTGTGTAGTGTAATAATGAAAAATGAAAAGATTATAACAATACACATAATTACCAAGCTTATTATGTGAATCGTTCAAAATAGTAGAAAATTCAAGAAACTTGAAGTTTGAAGTCTAACACCTAAGACACGAATTTGCTTGGGAATTTCTTACCACGTTATTAATTAGTATTATCTCAAAATTTGCAAATATCAGAAACTCTCACTATCTCAAACATTTAATTGATGGAATGAAAACGCCTCTTAGCTTGTGGAATCGATCAATTTATGACCTTGAATCTTTTTATGAATATTTTGTCACTTTTAACCTAATTAAGTTATCTTCATCATACGAAACTTATTAACCCAAATAACCTCTACTAATTTTTCGAAGAATTTACCAATCACAGGAAATATAAAACAGAACTAAAATATTAACAAAAAAGAAAAAACTACATATATATAAATTAATCTATACAATTCTGAGACACGAAAATATTACAAAATTAATGAGCACGATTTAAAAATAAAATACTAGTGTAAGATTTAGGAAAGAAAAATGTAGATACACAAAAAATCAAAAAATTTCAATTTTAAGAAGCCAAACACGCCTCCCAAAACAGCCTATCCTTCATTTTAGAATCCTCACACCCCTTCGACTTATTCAATTCCGCCGCCGCAGCGCCGCCGCGGCACTGATCAACCACTCCATCTTCCACCTCACCGCAACCGTCTTCCTCAACATAATCGTCAAAATCATCAGTGTCGAGGAAATCATCTCCGCGGCCCCCATCAGCCGCGGCGCCGTCCGACAACGAGCCGAAGCTACACGACTCGGCGTCGTCCTCCGAGCCCAGCTCGGGCAGCGGCGTGTCGTAGTAGTCGGACTCGGAATCACCGGTCGCCTCGATTAAGATGAAGGAAGATGCATCCACCAATCCTCTCTCACCCTCCATTGTTGGAGACATATATAGTATAGTACAACTCTCTCTCCCTCTTTTCTCTCTCTAAATGAATATCTGTGAAAATAGATAGAAAGGTATGTGAATAAATAAAGAAGTGTATGATATAAGGAAATGTTTGTAGGCCGACAAATTTGTATGTATGTTTAGATAAACTCTCTTAGTAGGTATTTATATATAATTGTATTTGGGTTCTCTTCCTCGTACAAAATTGGTGTGTGCGATTATTGCAATTATTGGTAAATGTCATATTTTCGACCACACGACACCGTTTCTTCTAGAAGGAACCGTGGGCCCTTCTTGCTCCTTATCAAGGCTACAAGCCCCACCCCCTCTCTCTCTCTCCCCATACATACATACATACATACATACATGCGTAGTACATCTACATCTATACATGCGTATACTTTTTTACAACTCCATCTCCATGTGATAAATGCTAGCTGGAGTTCGAATGTTCTTCTATTTTATCCTTTATCAACAATAGGCTAAGTTCCGGTCAAACCCTCTAGACATTAAAGACTTTTTTTCTTTCTTTCTTTGAATGAACATAATTTTATATAAACACATGTTTGTACACAATTGAATGTTTCTGGATTTGGATCCTTCTTTGTTGTCCTTTACAAATAGGTTCAATTCCAGCTAATTCGATCTAGAGATGACCTTGATATGCATAGTACTATATCAACCGTGAGCATCATTGACGTGTTCACAACTGACGTGATTAGAATTGACAATTTCCGACACGAACACATACAAAACTAATAGGTTAGTGTCGTTATGTCCTTACTGGATTTGTATCGTTACCGTGTCAACCTAATAAGAACCTGAAATTTTGTATCGGGTTTGAGTCGAGTTCAGGTAATCCATTATTATTATTATTATTATTATTATTATTATTATTATTATTATTATATTATTATTCATTTCCTAGATATGGGTATGAGTTACCCATAACCCTCATCATTAATGCATTATACTATACTAGGGGTGAGCATGGTTCGGTTCAATAACGGAACCGAATAGTCAAAACCAAAATACCCAAAATTTTCATAATTAAAAACCAAAACCGAACCATATACTGAGTAACCGAATTTAATAGAACCGTATTTTTTCGATTCGATTATGGTAAAATACCGAAAAACTAAAAATTTGAAATGACATTCAAGCTTTATAGTTTTTTTTTTCATATAATATCAAAAATATCTTTTGGGGTTCCATAATTAACCCCACTTAGCTTATCCTTTTGAACAACACCCCTTGGCATATAATTAAACAAGGAGAGCATCACATTCTCACCCTAATCCACATTTTCTTAAAAACTGCGGTCAAATGGAATAGAACGAAATGAGTAATATAGTATAATTATATTTGGGTTCATTTCCTCTCCTCGTACAATTAGTGGTGTGATTATTGCAATTATTGGTAAATGTCATATTTTTGACCACACGCCACCGTTTCTTCTAGAAGGAACCGTGAGCCCTTCTTGCTCAGGCCCATAGGCCACACCTCTCTCTTTATCTCCTCAGGCCTATAAGCCACACCTCTCTCTCTCTCTCTCTCTCTCTCTCTGCATATACATAATTATATACATACATACGTACAGTATGGTGGTCACATAGAAGATTTTTGCGCCCTTGTGTCGGCGTCGATCATCTCAATCAACTAGCCTTCGCTCCCTCACCAACACTCATGTTTTCCTCACGATTTTACCGCTCGTGTTTGAGGTTTACTTAGTTGATTCACGTTGTGTAACAAGCCAACAATGCACAACGAAATTCACACAAACAGTTTACACGCACCACGCCCAACCCTCGTATTATTGCTCGAAATAAAAAGGAATCACCAAGGCAAGCACATAACAATCTGTGTTACTCAAGGAAGTACAGTGCAAGTATAAACGTGATGGACACGCCCCCATCACTACGCAAAACAATCTTAGCCGTCGGGTGCCAACCGTCGGCCCATGTGGCAGCCATCCCCGCGGGCCAACACAACATGGCAGTTTTGCCCCACGCGACTGCCCTACAACTGCACCAATTGCACGCAACTCCCTACAACTGTCGGGACATGCTCCACATGTGCCCGTTCCCTCGTGCCAAGGATCGAGTCCCGCTGCCAACACACACTTCACCCGGCGCACACAGAGCACGTTGGGTAGGGATGGGGCGCCATGTTGCGCCAGTCAGGCACCGAGTGCCGCACACAACACTCACCTATACTCGTTTATCAGGACGGGACGGGCGGGCCGGGCGTTACACATAATACACCCAACACACTTACTCTGCCATCCGTCGGGACACGCCTTGCCCCTCGCGCGCACACTCTGCTAAGTGCCGCACATGCGCCCGATGCTCCACATCATTGGGCTAAGTAATTCCTTCCTTCCTGCAATCTTGCCACACCAACACCAGCCGCCAAGGCACGAACCCAATGCCTTGACACCTTCTCGCCCCATGCATGCCCGTGGCTTGGCGTACATAGGCATCAACCGATTTACCTCCGCAACAAACCTCCCCCACCGGAGCTCGACGATGCCCTCGTCGTCGACAGTGTGGAGCCCTTCTCTTTGGCATCAAAATATGCAGCAATTTCTTTCTCAAACTGCCACAAATCCATAGCCTTTTCCCATGTAGCATCAGCTTCAGTCTCACCCTTCCACAACACCGAATAATCCGCCCGTCGATTTTTTTTACTTTGGCCCATGGTACGATGATCCAAAACCCTTTCCACCCCTTTAGAGTAATACGTCATTATCACGATAGGGGCACGCATCATTTGTGCTCTCATCAAATCAGCCTGATCCTCATAGAACTTTTTCAAGTAAGAAACGTAAAACGTCGGGTGTACCTTCGGTCTATCCGGCAACTTCAGCCTGAATTAGCCCACAATGTAGAAACTTGGAAGAAATTTTCTTCCAAATTTGAGGAGTAAGTTTTAGCAACACTTTCTCCCCGACCTCGTATTTGACATCCCGTCTTCCTTTATCAACATATTTCTTCATCCGATGTTAGGCCTTTGCTAAGCTCTCCTTAGCATCATCGAGCATCTCTCTAGCAAACCAATACGCAATCGGACACTTACTTCCCGTCCACTGCAATGCAATCTTATGTGGAAACATCGACTGCTGCCCATAAACAATCTCGAACGGACTTCGACCCGTAGCCAACGATCGATGCGGATTGTAGCAAAACTGAGCCATATCAAGCAACCCAACCTAATTTTTCTGGCTAGCCGTCACATAGTGCCTCATGTACTCCTCCAACAACTGATTCATCCTCTTTGTTTGGCCATCCATCTGAGGGTGATTCCCTGTGGAGAACTTCAACTCCGTGCTCATCATATTGAACAAAGTCATCCAAAACCGACCTGTGAATCGAGTATCTCGATAACTAATAATATCCTCCGGGATACCAAAATACTTCACCACGTACTTGATAAACAACTCAGCAGCGACCTCTGCCAGCAAGCCTTGGACAGGCTATTAAGATAACATACTTAGAAAACCGATCCACCACAATGAAGATTGATGCCTAGCCATCAACCTTCGGAAATCTGGAGATGAAATCCATCGAGACAGACTGAAATGGCTTGTTCGGAATGGGCAATGGCTGCAGCAAGCTGGCCTATTTTTTCCTCTCCAACTTATCCTTTTGACAAACCATACACTTATTCACATATGCCTCAATATCGTCTTCCATCTTCGGCCAGATATACCTCCGAGACAAGAGTGCATGCATGCGCTCGATTTCTACAGCATCAGGTACCTCTTGAGAGACGCCGGGCTTGATTTCCACCAACGCAGCAAGATATGTGGCCTCTCCACGTATGTGCCGATCGCGGTGCTGCGACGGGAGTTGATGAAGGAAACACTTGACCCGCTGTGGCCTGTGGACGGGGCACCCCAGTGTCGAGGGCATGCACGCACTCTTGTCTCGGAGGTATATCTGGACGAAGATGGAAGACGATATTGAGGCATATGTGAAGACGTGTATAGTTTGTCAAAAGGATAAGTTGGAGAGGAAGAAAGAGGCTGACTTGCTGCAGCCATTGCCCATTCCGGAAAAGCCATTTCAGTTTGTCTCGATGGATTACATCTCCGGATTTCCAAAGGTTGATGGCTAGGCATCAATCTTCGTTGTGGTGACTCAGTTTTCTAAGTATGCTATCTTCATAGCCTGTCCAAGGCTTGCCGGCGGAGGTCGCTGCTGAGTTGTTTATCAAGTACGTGGTGAAGTATTTTGGCGTCCTAGAGGATATTATTAGTTATCGAGATACTCGATTCACATGTCGGTTTTGGACGGCTTTGTTCAATATGATGAGCACGGAGTTAAAGTTCTCCACAGTGAATCACCCTCAGACGGATGGTCAAACGGAGAGGATGAATCAGTTGTTGGAGGAGTACATGAGGCACTACGTGATGGCCAACCAAAAAAATTGGGTTGGGTACTTGATATGGCTCAGTTTTGCTACAATCTGCATCGATCGTCGGCTATAGGTCGAAGTCCGTTCGAGATTGTTTATGGGCAGCAGCCGATGGCTCCACATGAGATTTCATTGCAGCGGACGGGAGGTAAGTGTCCGGTTGCGTATTTTGCTAGAGAGAAGCAAGAGATGCTTGATGATGCTAAGGAGAGCTTAGCAAAGGCCCAACGTCGGATAAAGAAATATGTTGATAAAGGAAGATGGGATGTCGAATACAACAAGGTCAGGGAGAAAATGTTGCTAAAACTTACTGCTCAAATTTGGAAGAAATTTTTTTCCAAGGCTGTACATCGTGGGCTAAATTCAGAAGTACGACGGGCCGCTCCCAACAACATCTCCAACGTAGCGACCACCCCCTCAAGGGTTTGAAAATCTTTTTATTGTACCATCCCGTGCAACAATAGCAATAAGAACCAACGTAAACTGGCTCTGATACTTGTTATTGTTGCGTGGGATGGTGCAACAAAAAGATTTCCAGACCCTTGAGGGGAGGCGCTACGTTGGAGATGTTGTTGGGAGCGGCCTCGGAGACGTCCCAACTGAAATCTATCTATCAGCGTCTGCGAGAGATGGAGGCGGCGTTGGATGAGATCCGCACGGCTGTGGATCAGATTGAGCCATTCGTGGAAGATCGGCTAGCGATTTGTGAGGAAGGAGTTTCGAATGTGAAGCAACTTTATCGCTGCTTGTGAGGTGAAGCAACTTGGATTGGATTTGGTCCCCCACTTTAGTCGGATAAAGGCAGTAAACTCGGAGGCCAAGCCAATTCAGGGTGTGTCCAACATCACTTTGCAAGTTGGCACGTGGAAGGGGTCGTGCTCTTTGATGGCGGTCCCGTTTGACGATTTCGATGTGATTCTCGGGAATGAGTTCCTTGTGATGGCCTAGATTGTTGTGATGATGCACTTGGGAGGGTTGATGGTGTGTGATGAGACCTGCCCTCCTTCGTGTAGGGCATGTATTTGGATGATGTGTTGGCCAGGAAGAAGTTGGGCATGATTTCTACGATGCAGCTGAAGTCGGGAGTGAGGCGTGGCGAGACCGCCTATTGTTGCGCATAGTGGCGGAACCAGAAAATATTAATCGGGGGTGCAGTACTAATTTTTCAATTTGCATACAGTCAAATATATATATACTAAGTAGTGTTCTATTATCACAAAATTTCTCTCATTCTTCATAAAATTAGGCCGTCAAAACAAAACTAATGGTTTTGATTAGTATATCTATATTTATACATACGTATACATTTTTACAACTCCATCTCCATGTGACATGGACCCTCTTCAACTTATGGCATCTCAAAGTAGCTTTCACATCAGTGTCCACATATTGAAGCTCACGTAAAGGCAAAAACTGTATGAAACATCATATATGGTCGACTTCATTGTCCATATAAACAATTATGATATCGAATAAGGAATTTGTTTGCTTACCATCTTGTAATTATCCCCCGTTGGTGTGCGCAAGATGAATTTTTGACCTTTCGGCCAATCCTATATTGCTTAGACCCTTGCTCTCATGCTCGTGCTTCCCTCGATTTTCATATTGAGCGGAATAGAAGCCTACTTTCCACAATGAAAATGTGCTAAAAAAATCGGGAACCAAAATGTACAGTGAATACGGGAACTAAAATCGGGAATACCCAGCATAAAAATCACATGTAGTGGACCGATTAAGTAGAAAATATTTGTGATTTCTGCAACCCTGAATCTTAAATATGATCTGCACAAATATTCGTCTTTAATATTTGGAAAAAAAAAAAAAAAACAAAAAAACCTTTCAATTAACCTTTGCCGGAAGCTGCGATGAGCCCAAATTTGATCACTGCCAGTAGGGGTTCGCGACCAACTTCGAGGGTGAATTCGGTGAATGGAAAGATAGAATGGATATGATTCACGAAATTCATTCGCTCCCTTTTTTTAATTAATATGAATTCTATTATTCATGCCCATTACATAAGATTGGATTTAATAAAAAAAAAGAGGCCCATTTTAATTGGTTAGATTAATAACAACAACAATAGTAGCAAAAATTAACAATAGTAGCACTAGTAATTAGTTAACGATAATTGTAAAAATACTACTAACAATAATTATTAATATTCTTATATGAACAAAGTTTTTACGTGTAATCAAAAGTATATTGCACGTATAATATGGACTAAATAACTAAATTTCTGATAATAAGAATAACAACAGTAATACTCCGTAGTAGTAATTAGAATAATACTAACAATATAAACAATGCTAAGAATAATAATAATAATTAGTATAACTTATCTACCCACCGTGGGTATACTTAATGTGCTCACGGCTGAGGTGACGACATTATATTTAAAGAACATTTTAATTAATATACCTTATAAAAACAAACCTTACTAAAATAACTAAACCCCTTGGAAAATTTATTGACGTGGCACTGCTACGTCAGCTGATGGACACATTAAGTGTGCCCACCAGTGCGTGGGTCGGGGATCATTCATGTTAGTGAGTGTATAAATACGTGAACGAAGTATTTTACAAGTAATCAAAAATATATTTGCACGTTTAATATTGAGTTAATCTCCAATGATAGTAATGATAATAAGAATAACAACAATAATAGTATAATAATAATAATAATAACAGTAGTAGTAGTAGTAATAAAGGGTAACAGACCCAGTGGTATACCGCGCGTTCGCTTGTTGAGCGTTATTTCTGCCAAACTCGTGGTTAGTAACAATTTCTTCCCTTTCACAAGCCTAATATTTTGGTTTCTCTTCCCTCTCAATTCTTTCACAAATTGTCCTCCCGCTAACAAATTCAGCCACTGCCGCGTCTCTGCACGCGGTCGCTGTTTGTGCACTATGGCTCTAAGGACGAAGAATGTGAATGTTAGGCCTATTGATTTAATTTAAATGATTGCTCTTGATGGAGTTCAAATAGATTTTAAATTTAACGAATTAAATTTTCCATTTGACCTATTAAAGTTTGACATTAGCGGACTTCAATTAGTATTTTTCTTAAAAGTCTAAAAGAAACAAGTCCAGTATCGAATTACTCGATCTCACTCAAACAAAACATTAAAATCAAATTGATCTACGTTATTTTCGTTAAAACGAAACTATGAAGCAAAACATAATTAGCAAAACATTAAACATGAGTACTATATTATCGAATTCTGAAAATTAAATATTTTATTTTATGCTTCTGGAATTCAAATGTCTTCGTTAATCAAACAAGAAACAGCCAATAATTATACAGAGATTGAAGCAAATACGTACGGAATTCATTTGGATTTAATGTTATCTGGCAAGGGAGGCAATCGCAGCACGGCTTCCTCAGTCTCAATCGGGTCGGATCTCAATATCTACGTATCCCCCAAAACAAACCCTAATTAGACTGAACGCACTAAATTTTAATCACTTCAAATAATTAATTGGGAAATTCTTACGGGATCTCGAAGCGGCGGTTTGGTGTCGTCTTCGGCCGGCCGGAAATAGGGCTTCCGAGTTTCTTCTCTCTTAAATTCTATGCCGTCGCCGTCGCCGCGGTTGGGCTGCGCCGGAGTGGCTAACGTCTTCATTTTCTGAGTTCACAATTGAAAGGGCTGCCCTACATATGGCGAAATGCGGCGGTTATATATTGGTTTCGTTTCAATTTTTTATTTTTTTTTTTTTTTTTAATATTTTCGATAATTATATCATCAAACGAGTGCGACTGAGATCGGTTCGTTTTCAATTTTGTCCTTTTTTCTGAAAATATTCATTACAATTTTGATCCTTCGTAAAAACAATGTTTTGAAACCCGAACCGGATAGCGACCGGTCACATTACTGGGTCACCCCGTCAACTGTTTGAACTGTTTTTTAAAAACCGAATGACCAAGAAATTTTTATTTTAATATATATAATATCATATATATTTATATATTTGAAGAAACTAACATATTAAAATTTTATACTAATATAAATATAAATATGTATCAATATTTATTTGAGTACTGTGAATAAAGCAAATTTTTTACATCAATATAAAATATATATTTAAAAAGTATAGAACGAAAAATATGTATTTACAAAATTTCAACTCAATGCAAAGAACATTTCATATATGTAATGGATCATAATCATCACTTTTATATATGACAATAATTTAATAAATATTAATTTATAAAAAATATTTAATAAATGTATATGTATTGATTTCGGTAACCATTTATAGTTATATTAATTAATTATAGGCTTTTATCCATAGTTTGATAGTGTAGTTGGTCATTACTTAAGTCTTATATCCTGGAGGTTATGAGTTTAAGTCTTGTTGAGTTCATTTTTTTTTATATTAAACCGGTTGACCGGTGTAAGACGGATTTGGCCAATTCTAACCGGTTCACTACGGGTCATTGAAGAAAAGCGGTTTCCATATAAGGACAACAGATCAGTTCGCGGTTAAACCGGTCAATCCAGTCCGGGTTTAAAAACATTGGTCGCAAAAAGGACAGTATTTGCACGATTATTTGCTCCATAATTATAATTTATTAGAGAAATCTATACTATTTTCTTCACTTAATATAACACAATTGAGAACCGAGTAATTTTTTTTAATCATTTATTTTGTGTAAGGAAATTAGTACTAGTATATTATATAAATGAATTGTCCTCTAATCCTCTTTCTTGTTATTATACGGAGGATACAGTATATGAGTAATGCTCCAATGTCCACTGTGGGCATGCTTAATGTGCCCACAGATAACATGACATTAGAATATAAGAAATTAATAAAAATCCTACCAAAAATAATTAAACCCTACTATAAAAAAACTAAACCCTAACATAAAAAACTAAACCCTAAAAGGAAAAATTACAAACGTGGCACTACAACATCACCGGTGGGCATATTAAGTGTGCCCACCATGGGTAGGGGAGCATTTCTATACAGTATATGAAGGAAAAAGTAGATATTTGTTTCAAATAAAGTAAAAGAAAAAAAGAAAAGAAAAAAAGAAGCAAATGTGAATCTACAAATTCATAATAACAGAGATAAATCTTCAGAAAACAATAGCTAATACTCCCTCTATTCCACCATAGTCTCATTGATCCACGGAAAAAGAGGACAGTAATTACAATTATTTGCACATGATTAGCATGGTAGATATATCTCTCACCATCAAAAGTATCAGTTTCAGAAAAAAATCGGGGAAACCTCGAGACCTGCAGTGGTTTCATAACAGAAAATAGAATACCTCAGGTTAGTCAAATTAAGAGAGACATAGTGATTTTGTTCGAGCGAATGCCAGTAAAATGAACTTCAAAACTGGAATGAAATCAAATACAAACGTAGTTGAGTTAGAGAGCAAATATGGCTGAACAAGTCACAATGACAATATTGGTCATATTAACCCATGACAACACCAAATGCAATGACATAAAACTGGGTATTAATAGAGTAATATTTATGTAAGCTTGATTTCACCTGGAAAACTAAGATAAGTAACATACTATACTAAGAAAAAATAAACAACAGAGAGAGAGAGATGCTGACCTAGATAGACGAATAACTACCCTCTGCTCTTACGAAGACTTGTAGGAAATACCCGAAGCAAACAGCATTTCCAGGTAATTGCAGGGTTCTCTATAAGCTCCATGTTCAGAGCAGTAGAATCTCACATAATTAGGGAACTTCAGAAGGTCAAACATTTAGAAGACAATTCTTTTAGAGAGAGAGAGAGAGAATATATAAATTCAGAAAATGTCTAGTTAATGAATATACAAACAATTATGCTACGAGCCATATACATTAAATTAAATAAATAAATAAATTCAATGTGCAATGGGAAACTGTTTTACAAACTACAATTACAATTTACAAATTCAATGAAGAAATTACAAGTTTCTCGGACTTAGCCCCAATGAGGACGAAGATTGGGCACATCTGTTGTATCCACCCATTTCTCAATCACCGCATTTTCCACATTTGAGAACATGAATCATGTAAATGTTCACGCTTTATGAATATAGCTAGCTGTCTTCATCGCTTACCTCAAAGTTCAGGTTTTTTTGCTTATTCTCCCTTTTCAGTTGAACCTTCAATTTCTTGCCACCTAACTGGAAACCATTCATCGCGTTAATTGCATTTTGTGCTGCTGCTGGTGAATCATAGCTGACAAATCCTGCAGATAACTTCTTTTTAGAAGATAAAACACGAAATATTACTTGCAGCAGGTATAAAAACTTTGAGAAATTTTATACCAAAACATTTGCTGACACTAGTTGCTTTGTCAACGAAAACCTTCGCACTCAACACTCTACCAAAAGGCTTAAAGAGATCTGCAAGCTCGGCATCACCATATTGTTGGGGAATGTGGAAGATAAACAGATTAGCTCCTCGAGGACCTGCTCTCCAAGAGATTAGTAGCCAACACATAAGTATTCACAAAGGCATATATGAACATGCATAGACATACACAAGAAGGTAGATTGTCTATGTAAATATTTATAGAAGGCTAAATAATCAAGTAAACCTCAAACTGGTTCCCTTTTTCCAATTTTGTCCTGAACTATCGAATTTCACCAATTATATACAAAACTAAGAGGAAAAATCATGCAAATCTATTCTCGGACAAATTTTTCAGTACCTGAAAGCTGAGTAGGACTGTTGGAAATTTGAAACTGGCTTGATGTGGAAATATGCGTAAAATGATGTCGTTTTGATCTTATGTGACATAAAAAAGTTTTCATCTTTATATATGTATTTACACGTTGGATAGCCGATGATCCTACTCAGGTTTCAAAAACCGTTTCTTTTAAGGATAGATTTGGGTATAATTGCTGAGATTCGATAGCTAGAATTGAAAAAGGGTGATAGTTCGAATTCTTTTAACTATTTATCCAGAACACAAGAACTGGAAAACGATAGCATAGCCAGAGTGAAGATGCAACAACCTTCAATGTGAACCTCAGAGCTTGTTCTAACACTTGAAGTAGCTACCATTTGGTTGCTTGAATTAGACGGTGATAAAGTGGGAGAAGCTCTGAATTGCTGATTACTCAAGATTCCTCCATGATATGAACGAGGATAATGAACCCCAGGTGTGGCTGGATAAGGAGAACCTATGTAGTTTGGTGCATAATTACTTGGTGCAGTTCCAGGTGAAAGATCAGGTACAACCCCACGTAAAGCACGTACATGGTTTGTTGTTGGAATCATATCAGGGAAGGTAGGTCGATTCTGCAGTTGAGGTAGGCGATAGCGCACAAATCCGAAAGGACCTGGGGTCTACAAAAATGAGAAATTGATATAAATGTATGTGCCTTCAGCATCAAGAACAGTACCAAAGGAGAACAATACTCCTTTAAATATACAGAACTGCAATTTACAATGAGAGACTTCTGAAGTGAAGAAGCTTTCCTAGTGAGAATTCAACAAACCTGGTAGCCATAGCCATTATATGCAGGAACGTAACTCATCGGGAGAGCACCATACACAGATTGATGCTGTCCAGAAGCTATTTGAAAAGTAGATGCTTGCAGGAGAGCTTTTCGAACCTTCCGAGTCTGTCTTTCTTTCTCAGTATCAGCCCACTTGACCACCAAGGGAATAGAAGAACCCTATCATGGTAAGAATATAATTTCAGCTAGGAGATTCTTTTACTAGAACAGGCAGGAGATATATTCTTCTACTTGAAGAATAGGAGACACTTTACTTGGCTCAAAATTTCAAAATGACGCAGAGGAATCATTTGAAGCCTATAAATGAATATAAAATAATGTACAAGCTAGTTTATTAGCAGAGATCATTTTGCAACTATAGGATTCTTAGTTTCCTGCATATGCTGAAGGGGCAACCAGATGAAACTTGCTCTGAAATAGAAGTCCAAAAAATAAGTGTATAAACTCAGATATCGGATAACGCATAATAAAAATAGAAAGTTTCGCAGAAAAAGGCATATTAAGGCAGCCTTATATGCTAAATATAAGAAAAAACATGTGTATAAACTTAGATATTGGATATTGCAAGTTTGAAAAAAAGCCACTTTTAAGACATCAATTCAACCTTATACTATTAGATTAGATGCGGAGATTTATGTCACGTGAAAGGTTGTGGGATTTCTACTCTTGAGCAAGTTCATAGATGCATTAAAGCTTGCCATATGAATAGTGAAGAGTTCATATTCCAAGATTATTTTCAACAGTTTTTTCAAATTATTGACATTTATACATAAAACTAATGAATTGACATGCAGTCACACACCTCCATCTTATGCTTTCCGTTGAGTCCCTCTATTGCTGCAAGTGCTTGTTCTTTTGTCTCAAATTTCATAAAAGCACAGCCTATAAGAATGGAGGTGTATGTTAGCTTAGAAATACAAGTGGATAAAATAAGACTCCATTGCTTCAATACATATCACAAAATAAAGCTCAAAAACCAAGACAATAGGGATAGAACCTTTGCTAGTTTGACTTGACCCCCTGAGAATTTGCAAATCTTTTATTGTTCCATATCCCGAAAATAGAGCTGACACCTCAGCATCAGAAACAGTTTTTGGAAGCATCCCAACGAATAATTTATGCTCTGAACATATTAGACAAAAGTACATTTAGATGAAAGGAACATTCATTGATAGATAAGACAGAAACACAATAGAAAAGTTATAATAGGTCAAAGTAACTAGTACTCCCTCCGTCCACGAGAAGTTTTCCCTTTTTGCCGTTTTGGGACATCCACAAAAATTCTACACCTTTCTATCTTAGTACATGACCCCACATACTTTTATATTTAAAACACCCATCTTACACTCACAAAGTGGGTCTCATTCTCCACTCACACCAATCCCACCGACTTTTTATTAAAACCCGTGCCCAAACAAAAGTGAACACTTATCATGGACGGAGGGAGTATTATACTACATGAACAATAAGTAAAAAACATATTTCAAAACTGAAAGTTACATATACCCAGTCTTTCCAATTCGCCATCAGCATACCTCACTTGCAACAGTCTAGATGCCTGGATTGAATAATTGAACGTGTCATCATTAAGTCCAGTACGAGAATGAACACCAATCAAGCTAAAACAAATTAATTAAAGAAATCCAAAGAGTTTGAGTCTTTCACAATCTCTTTAAGATACTACACTGCTGTATCCGCCAATCATGCACCCTGCATTAATACTTCCCTCACATTCTGATCTAGAGCAAAGAAAAACAAAATAGCCCAGCTTTATGTCTAATAGCTTATCAGAGCCTAGTTGTAGAGTACTTCAGCAACAACAAATAATAGTTCACTCTTAGTCATTAAACTAAAATAAATCTTCAAAAGATATAACCTAAACTTTGAGAGAAAGAGAGGACCACCCACACCCACACCCACACAGGCATCTACCCACATGAGTAGAACTTGAAAAGAAGGCATACAAATGAGAAGTCTCCAATTCTTCCTACTTCTAAAAAGAGAAAACTTTATCAGTTAACACTGGCTGAAAAAAATTGTTTGTCACCCCCCCACCCCCACAACTTATGGATACAGACAGACATCACATAAGAACACCATTATTCTAAAAATCAGAAAAAACACTCTTGCCCAGATTAACACGTATGCTCTTGCTTTAATAAAGCATTCATAGGAAACAGAAATAGAACAGAGAAAGCAGAGGAAGCATCTCATAAGCCTTGTAATCACCTCTCTATGTGCTCAGAACACTTCATGGGCCCCTGCTGTTTTGACACAACAACAAGAATAAATCTCAACTCCAAATATAGACTACTCCAGCCAATGTTGCTCAATTTTTAGAAACTTAAATACATGTCAGATATACAAAGAACTCTTCCTCCAGGAGGGGGGATTTTCAAATGCAGTTACAACTTTGACTTATTTCCTTGAACAAGGATAGGATTAAACAATAGACTGATCCTGGAAACCTAAGTCAAATTAATCATCACATCTGGAGCTAGTGCACTGATCAGCATATTACCAAATCTCATACTGCCACAGCTGCAGATATATGGATTTTGAGAGTAAGCCTTATAAGGACTAATAGTTGAGGTTAGTTTTGATATTTGAATTTATCAATACATTCAAGATTTGTTTATTCGTGCACACTTGTGTTGACAATGGTTCATGTTGATGCGTGGCTAGGCACAGATTTAGAAATACACAAGAAGTATAATAAATTCACTAATACACGTCTTTATAAATATCTAGTTACTAACACTGGGGAATTTAGATATTCAATGGTATAAAGCACCAATTACATAAAACAAAATCGAAATTGAAATTAGGGGCAGTTGTACTTCATTTTCTAAGTCACATTGCAACATCTTGAATAATCGTATAGCTAAGTAAGCAACTTAATACTTAAATCCCCTAAACTTATGCAAACTTGTAGTGGCAGTGCTTACTGGTATTCCTACAATAACAACCATTAAATAGCATCATAACCTACAATGTGTTTTCTTCCAATATCCTACCTGATTATAGCACAAATTACGGTCTTCAAAGCTAGACCTGTTGCAATTCCAGCATTTATATTAACTCTAAAACCACAAACACCACAAATATTGAACTGATTAGACAATAAACCATCACTAAAATTCCGGTCAACTAAAGCAGACTGCTCATCCAAAGGCTCATTATCTTCAATCAGACATGTCTTTCGCATTTTATTTCTTCTCCCAACATCAAATCAAGCTTTGCAGCACTTTCAACTCCAAAAGATCGACCTCATTGCCAGATTTTTGAAGAACACAAATTTTGTAAAACACGATTGCACTTACCCCAGGCAGCGTAATCTTCTCATGACACACGTTTACAGCCTTGTCTGCTTCCTCTCTCGACGGGCATATGACGAAACAACATCCTGAAACATCGAAAATAGGGATTCAACTCCAAAATCTCAGACTTGTATACAAAAAACAAAAAACAAAATTCTTCAAAATAGCACATTTCGATCACTCAAGAGAAACATGCAAAATGAGTTCCGAATCAGACCTCTTGAAGCGCGCGTCTCCTTATCTCTGATAATTTTGACCTCGTCGACGAGCGCAAACTCACTGAACACTGCGAGCAGCTGCACCTCCGTCATCTGCTTCGGCACTTGGCCTACGAACAGCTTCACACTCTCCCCTTCCGCCATTACCACGCGACAGGAACTTTCTCTCTCCAGAAGTCGTTCTCTCGATTGGAGGAAATGCTTAACGGTGATCTGTGATAAATTTTCCAAGTGTTTTCCTTTTTCGTTCTGAGTTGTCTTCAAGGAAATCTTCTCTGAATTTACGTTACTAAATTGCCCCCGTAGTTTAGTGTTATTTACGAGTCTGCCATTCAACGATTCAACCTATGTTCTACTGTTGCCAGACATTCAATGCGCCGGATGGCGGAAATCCGCAGTTTCTATGAAAATACTACCTTCTTCCCATATATTTAGTCCACTTTACTTTATACACGTACTTACACCGAACAGAATTTAAAATATAATTTTGTAGAATCATGCTTTTACAGGATACCAAATAGTAAAGTCAGACATTAAAGTTGAGGCAAATTTTGAAATAGTCATATAATTTTTTTTATTTTTTTTATTTTTATTTATTTATTATTATTTTTTTATCCGAAGTCATATAAGTTAATAAAACTCAAATTATTTCTAAGAACTTAAAAAAAAACACAAATTATAGTCAATTTTTGCATTTGTGAACCAATATACCCTTAATGAGAACTTTGACTAATTTTTTGTTTTTTAGTTTATTTTACGTTCTCTTTTCAATTTTTCTAACGTTTTTTTTTCAATTATTCCAACGTTTTTTTTTCTAATTTTTCGTCATTTTTTTTTTCATTTTTTTTGAATTTCTCATGAATTTTACTAGTATCTTAGTTTTTTTTTTTTTTGACATTTATTTTCCGATCATGCACTATTAATGCCAAAAATAGTGTCAATAGTACAATTATGTATTTGGCATCGGAGGCACTATTTTGGCAATAATGACACTTTTGTCACAACGTCCGATGGGACGTCTGCCACCCTCCATCACCTACTGCCATGTTCGGTTGGTTCATCCTTCGTTTATGGTGGCTCGATCGAATTACATAGATTCAAAAATTTACATCGAATTTACAACAAAGTCAAAAAATAAATCTAATCTAACACGATCAAGCCTCGTGTATTTACAAACGCAGCCACAAACAAACTGATTTTAATACATAATTATAACCAAAATCATTCATATTTTACCATGATAATTGGATCCTTGCAAAAATCAAAATTTGCATCCAAAAACAAAAATATGAAACAAATAATCATATAATTAAATACACAGAGCCGAGTTGGCTCTGATACCAATTGTTGGAATCGGGATCCCTCGGATGTAGATTTAATTATTATCATACAATAAATTGTTGGAACTGCTGCTTGAAAGCATTCCTTTTTCCCACAGGATCTTCGAATTGGATGTGATAATTTAAATGCAACTAAATCATATAATCGAGTTCAGAATATTATACCTCAGATCTGTGCCGACGGAGTAATCTACAGGTCTAGATTACTGAGGTGTGATCCCTTTTCTCGAAGTTCTTCGACTGTGTGGGCGTCTAGGAACTTTGGAACCAGGAACTCTCCCTCTGCTGATGATAGGCGCCGATTCTCCTCACTCAAAACTTAGGTTTTGAGAATCTCCTCCTCCTTATTTATAAGGAGAAGTGCCGCCCCTATTCCTTGTCCACTAAGTCACGGGCTTTAATTAATTAAAGCCCGGTTTAGTTAATAATTACTGGAACAAATTTTAATTAAATATAATTAGAATTACTCCTAATTATTATAAGGAAAATAATATATAATTATTAAATTAATTATCTAATTCCTTAATTAAGAATAAATCTTAATTAATTAGATATTAATTTATTCCATAATTATATAATTAACCAGAGTACAATTATTGAGATCAGATGGACACTAAAAGAGGAAACTGGCGTCCCCTACACTACAGTAGGCGTCACATTAATGGGCTCAAGCCCATAATGCCTCTTTTTAGTCCAAAACTGATATCCCTCAATAATACCTTGAATTCCTTTCCTGAAGAGCTCTTGGGCCACCCCAGGGATCTATGTACCAGACAGAGTTTAGCCTTACCTAATGAAATAACCATGATCAACCCAGAACATTAATTTCATTAGAGCTGTGATGCATTCCACTAAAGAATCACAACTGAATCACCGCTCTGTCCCAATTTGTAGATTGGGGCTGATACTTTATGTAGAGCTATCCCCGTGTTTAATGACTCCGATATCCATTAATTAATTAGAGCTCCTCTGACTGCTCATAATTAATTAACATCTTATTCTCCTCAAGTAGTACCCGTTCACCCCTTATTATTATACCTGAACTTAATCAGCATGCATGACTTGGTATAATAAACCTTGTGAACTCCCTGAGGGGATATCTCTCAACCTAATACGGACACGGTGTCTCGATATAACTAATTAGACATACTATGTGTCCTCATGTTACCCAAGATGCAAGTCATCAGGGATGCTGCGATAGACCCTTAGCTATACAAGTCAAAGTAACGGTGAACAACACATATATCTCTAATAGCATATCGAGATTAAGATCATATCTCTAAATCCCGAGATCTCTAGTTCTTCACCTATTGCTAGGGTCAGTATCAGAAGAACCTTATCTCACTCGATCCTGTCAATACGTTCCACCGTACCAACATAACTAGCGACTGAGACCCGCCACTACCGTTATGTTGCAGTCTAAACCGATAGTTTTCCCAAGCTATCTCGACTGTGACACTGTTTATATCTCATAATTATTGTCGAACGCTGCGTGATCTCCCTGACACCCGAGCCGTCCACGTGTTCTAAAACATGAGATATAGGGCTTATTGTTATTAATATATTTATTCAGATAGGTGATTGTTACCAGTGGAATACATGTCATATATACTAAAACACGTTTTTGCTTTAGCTATATACAACAACCCCAACAATCTCCCACTTATACTAAAGTAAAAACTTTTAGTATACCCATGTGTCTATCGGAAACTATATGGCATCACTGTATTTCACATCTTCTCCCACTTATACTGAAAGATTTTACCGTGGGAGGATCACTGAGACAATGCCCACCACGTGCTTCCGAGGTGCCGGCATACTCAATTTAGTGAATAAATCGCCATATAAACATTCCTGCTTTAATGTTCCTTTATACACGCAATATCGCCTTATGGTTACATAAACCAATCGGTACTCCTATGTGTTTTCCCAGGTTGACAAATCCATAGATCTTGCTTCTGCACTTGAAAACTCATGTGAGATTTCTTACAAGATAGGATTACTACCATTTCACAAAGTAAAGTTTCCAACCATACAGCTGCTTTAGTAGCTCTCACTATATATTTAGTTTGTCATGAAAGAACTCTCATAAACATTTTACTGTTCCGAGATTCTCCAAGGTATGGTTCTCCTTTTCTAAGTGAACACATAGATTTAAGGTCGATTACCTCATTTACCAACACACTCCCCGATTATCCGTGTTCATTAATGAACTATATTTGTTACCTTGCACGCAACAATAGCAAATATCTGACACTTTTTCGATATAATTTATATCGATAACCTAGTCAGAACAGTAACCTACGTAGAATAGTTGAATCATGTATACAATCCTTATGGATATACCCTACATTATTCAAATTCTGCGTCTTAAACTGTCCGGATAACCACCACCATTATGTCTGATAATACTCTCACAATGTTGCCAAAGTTAGTGATATCATCACATAATGTACAAGAAAATCACACCTATCATCTTCATTACCATGAGAACTATAACATTTATTGACACGTTCCATAAAACTTGATTTTATGCATGTCATTCCATAAATGCTCCTATTATTCGAATTTCCGCAAGAGTTATCAAGCATTCAGAATAATGTTCTTAATTGATACACATTTGATCCAACATAACCGTTATATCCAAATATTTTCCTGCCAAAAGCCATTGACTTTAAACAGATATTGGATTGTAACTTATGAGGTACAAAAAGTGTTAATATAGAAATATAGAAAACTTTTTCTATATTTTCCATATCAACTTTGTTCTTCCTTTGCACTTTTCATCATGAATCTAAATCCAACAATGAACCTTACAAATTAACATGGATCGTATCAATTACTTTAACCTTCTCATATAAACTTTCCATGTGGTCGTTTCTTTCCTCATGTACATTTTCCAAGAAACCTAATTTCTTGATGTATATGAAAACGACTTAGTGTTCTATTTCAAAAAACACTCCCACTTCAATAAAGATGACCTTGTGCAGAATACTTGTGACTATTCATTCTTGTACTTCTTGACTTATTGAAATTCCTTGAATGATCCTATCATTTTTGAACATTCGTTCAATAACGATCTTTATCACCTTATCCTTTTAATCTTTTATTGAAATTTTTACTAATCCAACTTATCACCAATCTTAATTCAACTAATTTGCAATTCACGCAAATATCCCTTATATCCAATCTTGAGTTAAAATCGGTCATAATGCCAATTTATACTCAAATTGTAAGGTAGAATTATAGATACTTGACATAGTTTAGTAATGTTTCAAAACAAGATGAGAAAAGAGGTGAGAAACAAAGAAACAACTACGTTTATCTAATCATATTTGAGATATTCCATGTTACTAGATAATTACTTCTACACATGAATGAAAAACATTTAACAACCAGTGTTAAACTCAAATTAACACAAATGTTAAAACCGAAATCATCCATAAACCAATTCAAAACAAATGTACCTCCAAAACTTGGCACCAATGTAATGAAAAACAGTAAAGTAATGTATCATCCCAAACATCTATCTCAAAACCAAAAGATAAAACAAAGAAACAGAAGTCTTCGAGTAATCAGCAACCGCATCTACCATCAATGCTCGCTGACGCCAGGACTCGAAGCCTCCTCATCATCCTTTGTGGCATCGCCTACAAAGAAATATATGTAACAAACCATAATTAGTATCCACCAGTTCAATCCGTCCAATAAAGGACTAAACCAATGCTAATATGTTTCACCATGTTACATTTAGAGACATACCTTCATCCATCTTTTGTTTCTTATTCCGCCTTACATAAACTTTCTTGGCTGGAAGTTTATGTTCGCATGCTATGCTACTGACCTTAGCTCTGGTTGTATCAACAAAATCAAGAAACCTCCTATACCTTTGTGACTGAACATAGTCACTTATGGTATATTCATTTTCATCCCAGGTTGATGAGTATCTCATAACCTTTTCTTCATTGGGAAGTTTCCCTTGATCGAGTCGATTTTCCCTTCTTGCTTCTTGGATTAAGTTGATCCTGACTTCATCAATTTTGAGTAATTCTTCGCATAAAGCAAAGACATCCTCATGATGAACTTCACCAACAACTTCTTCCCTTAAGGCCAAAAACCAATCAGGGAAAGTAGAAAGCAAGATTTCACACCTCGTTCTTCCCGCCATCTTTCTTCCATTTAAGAAGTACGTGACAGAGAAATGTGTGAACACCTTGAGGTACCGTTTCATATCGAAATAATCCACAAACCTCATTAACTCCATTTCTTTTCTTGCCAAGGTTCTTAGCAGCTTCTCATGGAAATCCTCAGGAATTCCATTAGGGAAATTTAGCAAACGATTTATTTTATTGCGTATTGAGGACAAAGACATATCTGAAACCAAATAACATAAGTTGACAGTTAACAATTTATTTAATAAAAATAATTTATGTTATCAATGTTATAACCCTTTGAATAAATAACATTGAACCAACAAACGAGTAGCCCAAAAATTTTATACTTGAGTCACGTAGGGCGACCAGGCAAGCATGAAATTTTCGACCATGACTTCTAGAGCCAGTTTATTTCTCTTGTCATCACATGGACCCTTGTGAACTAAAGAAATAATAACCCGTACCTTAACCGGACCCTACTATTTTGAGAAGTGACCTCGTAGGGAGGATTCATCAATTAGTAGCTAAGCTTTAACCATATTATTCACCTAACCGAGTTTATCTACAAGATAGCATAGAAAACGAGAACTATGCCGGTATTGTAGATGCCCTCTTAGATTATCTCACTTAAAATTTCCACTAAGGACCGAGTTAGAGCCTGTACGTGCAAGCCACGTAGGGTGGACGTTTACTCGTACAACTCCCACTCTCCTAAAGAATATTCTAAGTTATTGAGAAATTTTACCGACGAATATACGGGCAAGGGGTTCGATATCATGTAGGCCACGTACGTGGACGTCTATCCGATTCTAATCCTTGACTTCGTCTAAAACCAAATATGGAGGTCCCCAATTAATTAATTAAAACTAATTGATTTTACCGCTTAGTCTTTTTATTTTCAAAGGGTTTTATGCGATATACGAAGCACGTTGACAATTAAGTCCTACCGCATGATTTCTAAGCGCAAGTAATAAAACATGCTCGCTTTTGAAATCATAAATCCATGCTATTGACACCTTAGGCATGTTCGTTTCTATTACGCATTTAATAAAAGCAACAATAACATGCAAAACATGCTTTTATCTCATTGCGTAATTTAAACCATCCATAACATGCATAATTAATTAAATAAATAAATAGGCTGCCGACCGGGAAGGATAAAACCTATCTATTACAATTTAATTAATTAAATCCGAAACAAGCTTCGGTCTTGGAAAGTCTTCACTTGGTCTTCAAGTCCACCTTCCATAATTAGCAAGTAGCTCGAAATGGAATTAGGGCGCGGAATTCCCTATTTCCAAAATGAGACGAGACGAATGATTTTAGGAAACAAATTAGGTTACAAAAACCTAACCGTCAACGATCACACTAAAGTTTCGGAAAACCTTAGCCCTCGTTGAACGACGAGGACCGTTCGTTGAAAAAACGAACATCCCTCGTTCGCTTGCCACGTCACTGACACGTGTCACGACAACATACGTGCGTGCATCACACGCGCCGTCATCATACGTGTTAAACGGGCCGGATCGGGTCGGATCGCGCGTGGGCTGGGTGAACGGGCCAGCTGCGTCCTTTGCAGCCCGGCCCGAGCCCAGCCCGGCATCCCGGCCCAATCACCATCATCATCATCATCGTCTTCATCTTCATCTTCGAACTTCAGCTGCTGCAGCCCGTCCGCCGATAAACCACCGCCGCTGCCGACTACTCCCACTGGCTCGACGAGCCTCCCGGCACCAAGAGGGCCCCGGCGTCGAGCCACCGCGTGCAGCAGCAGCCGGAACAGCCGCAGTAGACGACGAGTCTGCGCGCGGAAAAATTTCGCCGCCGCCCGTCGCCATGGCTGCTACAACATCCAGCCCCCACCTCTGCCGCGATCGTCCGCCGTCCAGCAGCCGCCCAGAAACCACAGCAGCAGCCGCAACAGTTGGAGCAATCGCAGCAGTCGGAGCAGAAGCCCCGACGGCGTGCGTGCAGCGAAAAACCCTATCGCTGCCGCCGTCGTCCGCCTCCGCCCGCAGCTGTTCCGTCCGCATTCGCCCGGCATCGACCAGCACCCAGGCGTGAGCCCAGGTGCACGACGCAGCCAGCCCAAGGCTCGAGTAGCCATGCGCGAGCCAGAAACCCTAGGGTTTCTGGCCGCCGCTGCTTCCACCGCCTCGGACCGCCGCTGCCTTTGCCCCGGCACTGCCTCAGCCTCCGATCGACGTCGTTGAGCCCTAGGGTTCCGATGTTGATCGATCGAAGAAGCTGCAGCGCCGAGATCGCGGCTGAACGGCTGCTGCCGTCATTGCCGTGTACGCGCGTGTGTGACACGCGCTTCCACGCGCGTCGTCGCCACCGTCTCCCTCGATTCTCGTGCCTCGTTCTTCAATTTCTTCACTCGATCTCCACCGTACAGAATTTACAAGAAATTGACAAATACAAAGAAATTTACAGAAAAACGAATCCTATTCTAATCGGTACCTTATTTCTCACCGATTTGAAAAACAACACGAAGAAACCGAATAAAACGGGATCAAAAACAACACACGTTGTTCCCGGACAGCAGCATGCACAGTTTATAGCATAATTGACTCGAATGCATGAACATACATTTAATCCAATTATCACAGAGCCAATTCTAGAACCGTGGCTCTGATACTAGTTGTTGGAACTGCTGCTTGAAAGCATTCCTTTTTCCCACAGGATCTTCGAATTGGATGTGATAATTTAAATGCAACTAAATCATATAATCGAGTTCAGAATATTATACCTCAGATCTGTGCAAACGGAGTAATCTACAGGTCTAGATTACTGAGGTGTGATCCCTTTCCTCGAAGTTCTTCGACTGTGTAGGCGTCTAGGAACTTTGGAACCAGGAACTCTCCCTCTGCTGATGATAGGCGCCGATTCTCCTCACTCAAAACTTAGGTTTTGAGAATCTCCTCCTTCTTATTTATAAGGAGAAGTGCCGCCCCTATTCCTTGTCCACTAAGTCACGGGCTTTAATTAATTAAATCCCGGTTTAGTTAATAATTACTGGAACAAATTTTAATTAAATATAATTAGAATTACTCCTAATTATTATAAGGAAAATAATATATAATTATTAAATTAATTATCTAATTCCTTAATTAAGAATAAATCTTAATTAATTAGATATTAATTTATTCCATAATTATATAATTAACCAGAGTACAATTATTGAGATCAGATGGACACTAAAAGAGGAAACTGGCGTCCCCTACACTACAGTAGGCGCCACATTAATGGGCTCAAGCCCATAATGCCTCTTTTTAGTCCAAAACTGATATCCCTCAATAATACCTTGAATTCCTTTCCTGAAGAGCTCTTGGGCCACCCCAGGGATCTATGTACCAGACAGAGTTTAGCCTTACCTAATGAAATAACCATGATCAACCCAGAACATTAATTTCATTAGAGCTGTGATGCATTCCACTAAAGAATCACAACTGAATCACCGCTCTGTCCCAATTTGTAGATTGGGGCTGATACTTTATGTAGAGCTATCCCCGTGTTTAATGACTCCGATATCCATTAATTAATTAGAGCTCCTCTGACTGCTCATAATTAATTAACATCTTATTCTCCTCAAGTAGTACCCGTTCACCCCTTATTATTATACCTGAACTTAATCAGCATGCATGACTTGGTATAATAAACCTTGTGAACTCCCTGAGGGGATATCTCTCAACCTAATACGGACACGGTGTCTCGATATAACTAATTAGACATACTATGTGTCCTCATGTTACCCAAGATGCAAGTCATCAGGGATGCTGCGATAGACCCTTAGCTATACAAGTCAAAGTAACGGTGAACAACACATATATCTCTAATAGCATATCGAGATTAAGATCATATCTCTAAATCCCGAGATCTCTAGTTCTTCACCTATTGCTAGGGTCAGTATCAGAAGAACCTTATCTCACTCGATCCTGTCAATACGTTCCACCGTACCAACATAACTAGCGACTGAGACCCGCCACTACCGTTATGTTGCAGTCTAAACCGATAGTTTTCCCAAGCTATCTCGACTGTGACACTGTTTATATCTCATAATTATTGTCGAACGCTGCGTGATCTCCCTGACACCCGAGCCGTCCACGTGTTCTAAAACATGAGATATAGGGCTTATTGTTATTAATATATTTATTCAGATAGGTGATTGTTACCAGTGGAATACATGTCATATATACTAAAACACGTTTTTGCTTTAGCTATATACAACAACCCCAACATAAATAGATCTTGAAAGCGAAAACTGGTCTAAAGATCGTATACCTGTTTGCGTAGATCCGGTGGAAATTTGAGTAGAGGAAAAGATCTTCCATGCATTAGATCTCTGCACACGAGATCTAGCTCTTGAAGTAAATCTCGAGATCTTCTAGAGTATTCTCTAGCAGCGGGAAGAATTCTGTGTGGGCAGAAATCCTCCTTATCTTCCTCCTAGTAAAACCGCCGCCCCCACTCTCTGTGAATCTCTGTATTTCACGTACTTCTCTTCTTCCACTTCTCACTATATATAATAAGTGAAGAGAATTAAGTAGTGGGCTAGGGTTAATATTAGGCCAGAAGATGCTCTATTGGCTACTCTTAAGGAGGATTTGGACTGAGCCTCCTAATATAATTAAATAGTCCAAGTATTCTCTGACCCCGAATACTTTATTTAATTATATTAATATTATAGTCATTCCACTAAATTAATAATATTGCACTGCCGTCCATTTTCCAAATTATTACCAGGCTCCTTTTGAATTATATTATTTCCCGTGTTTAAGATATCGCATGTCCATTAATTAATTTAAGCTACTGACAGCTTTAATTAATTAATCTCTAAACCGAGAGCAGTACCCGCTCGACATCATTATTATATCAAAAATTAATCCACCTACAGGGTTTAATATAATAATCCTTAGAGCATCTCAAGGGGACATCATCAACTCGGATCACCGAGACACGATTTCTAACTATAATATTAATTATCATAATTATAATATCATTACCCCAAATATCGAGATTTATTGAGTTGCGATAACTCTCACCATTGATAAATCAAAGTAATAATAATAATTATAAATATATAATTGAATATTATCAAAACTAGAATTAAGAAATAATAATCGTCCGAGATGTCAAATCCTTTATTAAGTCAGTATAAAATGATTTATCTCACCGTGATCATGTTCAGTACAACTGGATGCACTTAGTATAAGCTAATAGCCAAGACCAGCTAATATCAAGCATTATACTATAACCTTATCAAGTAATTTGTCCAAGATTACTTAGGTTGCGAACACCATTTAACTATATAAGATTGTGATAATATGATCTTCCGTGCGACCACTCAAACCATATTACCTATAATATATAGTACTGGACATTTATTTGCATAATTATAACACGAATTATTATGCAAATCATATGACAATATATTTATTTCCAAAACAGAAAGAAACAGTTAATAATACAAGCATAAAGTATGTTTTTTAGTATATCAACTCCAACAGTAGTATCATTCATTCCTTATTCATCATACTGGAACTTAATCTACCTGGAGGGTTTAATATGATAATCCCTAATGAATTCCTCAAGGGATGTGATCAACCTGTTCTACCAGGATACGTTGCTTTATTACAGATGCGCTAAAGATCGTACTAGTTATAGTTATTGCCCAAAATACGGAGCATATTGAGTTATATGTTTGAACTCTCACTCATGATAAATCAAAGCAACAAACTCTAACTATACACCCTTAGTTACTCAATTAAAGTTAAGATGTGGCGTTAAATAACATTTAAGTTTTCGAGGTCTCGATTCTTATAACTTAGGACATAATAGAAGAATTCACCTCACTGTGATCCTATCAATACGATAACATACTAGCATAAACAAGTAACCAAGACAAACTACTTATCTATTTATGCTATAGTCTAAACCGATAGTTTTATCCGAAACTATCTCGACTGTGATAACTGCTTGTATCTGTAGAGAAACCGGCTACTATGGTCTTCAATGATCTACAACACACCATATAGCCTATAACTTTGAGATAATGAATAGATGTTGTTTAGTGTGTTTTTATATGGTTTTTATAGTTTGGTGTGAGTTTGTTTTTGTATATTTTGTTCGTTTTTATGTGTTCGTTTCGTGTATTTTTGTAATACCCCGTAATTTATTTATCTTAATTAATGGAGGTTAGAGATTATTATAATAATAATCTATAATAGTTATAATAAAAAGAGGAAATAGTGAGATAATGAAGAAGACAAAAATGAGAAGCACTGAGAAATTTAAAGATTTTGATGAATTAGTTCTTGTTTCAGTTTCTATGACTTGAAACGATATGTTGAAGAAATATACTATATTTAATTATATAGTACAATAATTATCTGAAGTTAGTGAGATTCTTTTTAGTTAGTCCTCGAAGACGGAAGTTATTACGAATTTAATTCGTATTTATTCTCCGTTTAAGTTTCGACTATTGAGATATAGAATATTAAGTCCTTGTAATTTTTAGGACTTGAGGTGTGTGTGATGGAAGGATTATTTATATTGGAGATGAGAGAAATGAGAATTTGGGAATTTATTTAAAAGATGTAAAATAACTTACAAAAAGAAAAAAAAAGAAGAAAAGAAAAAAATATAAATAAATAAATAAATAAATAAAAGGGGAGGATGGTTAACCACTTTTTCTTCTTTCCTTTATCCCCACCACCGCCACTTTTTCTCTTCCTTCTTCCTTTCTTATTGCCGCAACACACAGCAGCACACACACACCCACCTCCATTTTCAGCTTTCAAAGCTTTTGGGAAATCAAAAACGAAAACGTAGACAAGGATTCGATTAAGTTTGTGGATTAAGGTAAGCTAGTTCTATTGTTAATTTCTATGCTTTAAAAAAAAAAAGATAACAAACCCAGTGGAGAATAAAAATTCGAAATTAGTGTTGATGAGATTATATGGCCTTGTTCTTTTAGTTATTTGGATTCGTACAACTTCTAAGATGTTTATGTGGGGCTGAATTTTAAAGAAATTCACTTTAGCTTCACGGTTTTGAAATTCGAGCTTTTGAGGAAAATTTTGGGTTTCTTAGTTTTGAATTTTCTGTGGAGAATTGAGTTTGATTAGGTGCTTACAGGATTGAAAGAAGTATGAATGAAAATTTTGAGGATTTTTGGAGATCAATTTCACAATTTTCGAATTTGGGTTCTTGGCGAAATTGGGGAATCTTGGATTTTGATTTTATTTCTTAAAATTCATGAAGGGGATGAGAAACTGACGTTGTTTGATGCTTAAAGTGAGTTTTTGGAACATTTTTGGAGCTGTTCCATGTCAAAAACGAAAATTAAAGTCTAGAATAGTTGGGAATTTTAACTCTTTAAGAGTTATATGTTCATATTGAAGCTTGAAAATATTTCTTAGTCTACTTTAAGCTTATTTGAATTTTTGAACCTAGCATAAAAATGTTTTGTAAACTTTTCTATTTTTCTACTATTTTCAGAGTTTGATCGTAGTTGGGTTAGAATGATCGAATAGAAGTAACGATCATGTAACTAAGACAAGTTATCAATTATAAGTTATAGGATTTATTCCTAAGTTCTGGGCTTCAAAATTGAGAGTTGCATGAACTTGATGAATGATAAGAACATATATGTATATAAGTATGATATGAGGATATATGTCTACTTGAGTATTATGAATTAACTCAATAACTTTATATCACTTTAATTAAGATAAAGGATAGAAGAGATGAGTTAAACCCTCTTCTTGGGTGAATTCTTAAAAAGGGTTAAGGATAAGATTATCAAGAAAGGTTTGGAAAATAAGCTAAAAGATAGTTATAAAAAGGTTATTTCCTATCTTATTTTCATTTCTTTATCACTTTTATTTATTCCTTCGTTTAAATGAAGGAACGAGCAGAAACTTGAGGATTGGAAATAACTGAGAAAGGAAGAGTAGTAGGAAAAAGCTAGCCGGAGTCAGGTGGGCTTTCGAACTAAAATGAAATGAATATGCCTCTATATGTGTATGAGGATTATGCTTTAAAATGATTGACTTGCCAATGTTTAATGCCTATGTGTGATACCACCTACTGAGGAAGGACGATATCGGGTCCTGTGTGATGCAGGATTTGTGTACACGTTGTGATTGTGTGCTTTCCATTTATTTTGGTTGGCCGATCACGGTGATTGAGAGGGAGGCCTACCTCTCAACACATGAGATTATGTGATAGTAGTTGTGGTGCATACATAATGAGAATGAAGATATGATTTATGACAGCTGTCTATGAAGTAAAAGTATTTTAGCAAAGCTCTTGATATATTTTTCATAAGAAATCTCTTGTGCTAAGCTTAAGAATGACAAGTTCAATCTATAGCTTTAAGAAGCAGCTTTCAATGTTTTGGGCATGTGTTCACTGAGTACTTTTGTACTCAGCTCTGCATGTTATTTCTAAAATGTGCAGGCAAAGCTGGGATGAAGATGGGAGTGCGTCGAGCGGAGCTTTTGTTGTCATTTTGAAAAGTGTCTCTTGTATATATAATGATGTCTATAGTTCGAGTTCCAGGATTATATGTCTTCATACATGTAATCCCGTCTGATGATCCTTTCCGCTGCAACACTTTGATGTCATTGTTGATGTTTTGATGAGCTCGAAGTTGATACTTCAATTATTATCTTCACCTGAACTCCAAGATAACTTTACTTATTTCATTAGAAGTTATCTGGTATTGTTAACGTATAAATGTTTATTATTTCTAGATGACTTTTAATCATTGTTGAAAAGTTATCTTTAGATTTTGACTATCCTTGATTCGGATTACCGAGCCTTGAATACTTCTCTCTAGCTTATTGTAAATGGGCAGGTATTATTTCAATTGATTTTAGTTTCCCTCGAGATACATGTCTACCAAATCATTTTGGAATTGTTGTTGAGATCAATATCCCTCCTTTTGGGTTTATTTGATGAAGTAACTGAATATATCTCAAATATTTAGGTCATTGTTTGTTTCTCTTTACTCAATCAATAGTGATGATTTGAAACAGGATATAAGTTATCATAAGGATACTCAGGTCATTCTTTCTTTCTCTAATCCGAAATACGTTTAGTTTTTTATTCATTTTTTCCATTTTATTTATTAGTCGCATGTTACTCGGTTTAAATATTCTTTAATTTAAATCGGGTTGTGATAGTTTTAGTCAAAGTCGAGTTCGTGAGAAGTTTTGGAAGAGAAGAGAGAAAATGAGCAAAAAAATGAAGAAATGAGCGAAATATGGAGATGAAGTTAGGATGAAATAAAAGCATAACATCAAAGAGGGGTTTGATAGGAGCGCGTAGGAAAAAACGGAGGTCGATTCCGAGTTCGGACGAGGGAGATACGGCCGAAACAAAAAAATCGCGCGCAGTGGACCGCAGGCCACACTTGGCAGCCGCCAAGTCCTACCTGGCGACCGCCAGCTACTGTTCCCGAAAACTTCCGCAGGCCATACCTGGCGGCCGCCAAGGATGCTGGGCGACCGCCAGACTGACGGGATTTCCATATTTTATTTCTTATTTGAGTAGGTTTTTAAGACTCTATATATATGTAATCAATGGGAACGAAAGAACATTTTTTTCTCTCTTATTTTTCAGCCTTTAAAACTCTAGATTAGTTTAGATTAACTTTTAAATATTGTTTTGAAGATTATAGCTTTCAGATTCAAGTTTAATTCAAGTTCTTCGTTCTTTCCTTCGTAAAGGTTCGTAAGTTTAATTTGTGCTCTTAAATTAATTTTATTTGTTTTCTTTACTTGCTTTGGTTAATTGCTTTCATTAGTTTAGATTAATTTGCTAAAATTAGATTTAATTTCTTTCTTTATTGCTTTCCTTTCAATTCATGCCTAGATAGATTTATTGCTTTTCTCTTAGTTTAATTCTTTCTCCCGTGTGACAGACGGGAGTTCTTTTATTTGCTCCTAATTGCTTTCTTTAATTTCAAGTCTATGTTAGATTTATTTGCTTTCTTTTAATTAAGTCTAGGATTTAATAATTAAACCAAAAACCCTTAATTCTTTTACTTGCTTTTGTAGAGTGTTTAGAGAGTGCGTATCATACGATTAATTACCCTGTTAAGTTGTCCTTGAGATTCGACATTGGGTTTAGCTTACTAGTCTACGATAGACCTCGTTCTATTGTGAGCACTTTTAGGTGAAAAAGATGTTAATGCTAAACAAACAATTCATGCATAACTAGATAGAAAATTGTTAGTGAAATATGAAAACCACATGTATACAAGCTAAAGGCCTGCTTTCTAATATACAAATCCATCATATACTGCTTCTATTTCCATGAATGTGTATGACTTCACCATTTTCCCTTTATTTTTTGGTAGTTGTCCAAATCCTTGAAACCGTTTTCCTACAATATTTTAACTTGGTGGTAGCTTCATTCACATTCCCTCAAACATGATGCTCTCTCATTTCTATAGATAAATCTGGGTGACCCATGGAGAAGATATTGTTTTGTGTTTTCTTTGAAGATGCCATTATTGTATTTTCTAAAATTGATGTTGTTTTGTGAAGTTTAAAGTGTGATAGTGAGAAATTATATTATATGGTAGTTTGAATATGTAATTTTTGAAGTTAGAAGTTATAGGGAATTTTTGAAGAGTAAATAGGTAGTTTTGTCCCCTTAGAGGTTAAAATTTCAATATTTGTCCAAATTATAAGAAACACACAAATAATGCTCAAATTTAAGTGATGAGACAGATTTGCCCTTATTATGTGTGATATAAATACTTTTCATTCCTCATTTTCATTCTCATTTCAATCTTCTCACTCTCTCTCTCTAAACCCTAGAAGCTTCACACTTTCTTTCTCTCTCTAAAAGCCCTAGAAGCTTCTCACGCTCTCTCGACTTCTTCTTCTCCGCCGCCGACGCCGTTGCCGTGTTGCTGCTTCTTCTCAGGCCCAGCGGCCTCTCTCTCTCTCTCTATCCCTCAGATCTAGTCGGCGGAGCTCACCTCGAACATGGCCAACCTCACCTCGAAGAAGAAGACATCGCCGACGATGGGCTAGGGTACCAGATCTCTAGGGTTTGGAGGAAAGGACGACGGGGCTAGGGATCTCTATTGTTTGGAAGGAAGGGCGACGTGGCTAGGGTTCTCTCCCTCTCTCTTTCTCTCTTCAGTTTTCCAGATCTGGATTCGAGCTTGCGGTGGAGGATGAATGTAAGGTGTTTGATGATATTCCCAACTGAAGGTGTAATTCTTTTGTTGTGATAATTGCATTTTCATGGTAAGAAAATGCAAAATTTTCGGTAAGAAAATTACAATTTCATGGTAAGAAAATTTTGTTTAGGGTTTAAAATTGATGATAACTGGTAAGAATCTGACATTTTTCTTACTTTATTTTGTCTGATTTTGCTGTAACAAATTTTTGGTAATAAAATTGTTTATTCTTACATTTCTCTTCTTTGTTTTCGATAAGAAAATTTGACACTTTCTTATTTTAGGGTTTGCGAATTGACTGCTATTTTTGTAAGAATCGACCGAAGATTCTTACTATAATTTTAGTGACTGTAAACACTGTGCTAAGATAATTTCTTATATTGTATTTGGTAATTGATGATAAGTGGTAAAAATCTGTCATTTTTCTTACTTTGTTTTGTTTGATAACTTGGTAAGAATTTGACATTTTTCTTACGTTATTTTGGTAATAAAAGACTAAATATTTAGGGTTTAAAATTGATGATTTTTTGCTGACATTTTTCTTACTTTATTTTGTCTGATTTTGCTGTAATAAATTTTCGGTAAGAAAATTGTTTATTCTTACATTTCTCTTATTTGTTTTCGGTAAGAAAATTTGACACTTTTTTATTTTAGGGTTTACGAATTGACTGTTTTTTTGTAAAAATTGACCGAAGATTTTTACTATAATTTTAGTGATGTGAACAATGTGCTAAGATAATTTCTTACATTGTTTTTGGTAATTGATGATAAGTGGTAAGAATCTGTCATTTTTATTACTTTGTTTTGTTTGATAAATTGGTAAGAATTTGACATATTTCTTATGTTATTTTGGTAATAAAAGACTGAGTATTTATGGTTTAAAATTGATGATTTTTTGCTGTTCTTGACCTGTTTTGTTGCGGTAGTTGCAATTTCTTACTGTTTTTCAAGTTATATGAGAATTGCATCATTTCTTATTGTAGGTTTTATATGGCTGACGACGGCTATGAGACGCGAAATACGAGAAAATATCAATTTTCTTACTATATCTGCAGTTTTTTTTGATAATTTTTTGTTGTTTCTTGGTAAGAAAATTGTTAGTTTTTCTTACCAGCACATGCAATTTATTATCATTTCTGAAACTAATAATAGTGCCTTAAGTGGTAAGAAATGTGATGTATTTTCTTATCATCCCATGTACAATTAAATATATTTTTTTTTCAAGAAATTGGAGAATTTGTCAAATTTATTACCAAAATTATTCGTAAGAAATTCCTAAAATATTGTAAAAAATTACTAAGATTAAATACTAAGTTATTTAGTAAAACGTAATGAAAGATAAAATTTCTTACCAAATGCATTTTGTCAAAAATTCTTACCAAGTGCATTTGAAAAAAAAAAAAAAAAACTGATACAAGAGAAAAAAATGAAAACTGGAATTTTTTTTTTGATTTTTGGCTCTAGGGGTATTTTAGTCTCAACCCTTTAAATTTGGGCAAATGTTGTGAACTCTTATATTTTGGACAAAATTTGTAATTTTATCCTCAAATAGGATATAATAATTGTTGTCTCATTTTTGAATTGGAGCCAAATCTAAAAAATAGGTTATGTCATGTATACTTTGAAAGTTTGGTGTATGAAATTGAAATTTTTAGTCTGAAATTTCAATTTTTTTTATTTTGAATTTGCTGCTACTTTTTTAAATTTGATTTTACTGTTTTGTTTAGTAATTCTGAAAAATAAAATAAAAAGCTAAAATTGATAATTATTTTACTAATGACAAATTTAATAGGGGTAGAACCCATCACTTTATATTCTAAACAAGAGATGCCTTGATTATTGTTCAAAAAGTTTTGGGACCTCTACATTGGGACCGATATTGGGACCGAGACGGAGGAAATATATGCATATAAATTTATGAAAAATGTAGTAAAAGAATGATATACTTTTTGATAATTATATAATAAAAATATATATATATATATATAAACAAAATGAAATTGACGGTTATATTTTCCCGGCAATTATAGGCCAATTTTGTCATTTCAATTAGAAGAGGTTAATTCTGCATCGGTGGTTTTCATTTGAATATCATATCATGATCTCTCTCATGTTCAACATGGACAAATTCAGTAACTTGAGAACATTAATTTTTTTCCTCTCTCTTCTACGTGTTTAGCCCCACGAACATTTTTTTTAGCATCACCCACGAACAAACATGTTATTTATTCAAATTGTCAAAACTATTCTATTATATATCCAAATAGACGAGAGTCCTTCTCTGAGATTATGGAAGCAAATAGAAGACTTTTCTCCAATAAGCTTTCTTCCTTTGGTTAATCTGAGTTGTGATTTATTTCTATCCTTTTAGCAATTGTACGCCATCTTAATTTGGTGTTAGATGAGAGGATGAGTTTTCTATAGATATAAGTTTAAGTTTTATGTTCCAGGCAACGTCACTGCAGATTTCTCATCCTTCACATCTGCATAGGCATAGACTAAATTTGTCGGAAGATCGATGAGAGGTTTGTCATCATCTTAAACTCAATCCATACATTCCTTTCAGACTAAGCCCTCGTTCGGTTCACTCATTTTTAGGTAAGGAAAGGAAAACAATTAAGAGATTCCATTACTTGTTGTTTGGTTTGAGTAATATGTTATCCATTACCCTTACTTGAGAGTAACCCAATCCACCATATTGTTACCTCTCAAGGAGGAGGAGAAACCAAAGTAAGAGAATCCCCACAAGGGATTCATTTCCATCAATGAACCAAACACTCAATAAAAGTAACCCTTATTATTTCCATTCCCTTATTTGACTTGATTTCATTCCCTTTCCGTTTCCCAACTTGAACCAAACGAGCACTAAAGTTTGGATTCTCTTTTGCAGCCGAACTTGCCTTGGTATATATGATGATATTGATCTATTGAGAGTTTCATTTGACGGGCATAAATAATTGTGCGTACGTGTTATGTAGATTAAAGAATGTGTGTTTAATGTTGTGCAGATTTTATCAAGTTCGATACTTCGATATAGATTTTTTTTAACTTTTTGCTTTGTTGTTGTTGCTGCTGCAAGAAGATGATGATTTTGAGTTGGTAAGTGGAGTGGAAGAAATTTTTAAATGACATGGTTTCTCTATTTTGCTTGACAAAAGATCTTCATCCTCCCAAAAGCCATGGTCACACTACCGTCTAAGCAACAAGATTAAGGACCAGTATACCAGAAAGAATATTTAGTTGTGAATGGGTGAGTTTTTTATTTTTTATTTTATCTAACTACTTATATATCAATTTACATATACAAGTGAACACAAATTATTAATGTACAGATAATTTAATTTCTCTCCGCTGTACGAACTCCTTATTTGTTAAAAAAAATATATTTAGTATTTTATATTTCTCATGTTTTAACTTTTCATGTCTATTACTAGATCCAAGAAAAATCATCTTTAACCGAGCAAATTTGGATTACTAGCATATATATGCATGTTCATCTTCCATATTTAATTTCGAAATAGTATCAGTGTGCAAGGTGTTGAAAGCATATCTCAATGGTGAAGAAAGTGGTATCATGTAGGCATGATAATATGAGATAACACAGCTTATCATGGTTTATACCTGTGTTTGGTATCATTGAAAGCCTCATCATGCAAGCCCGCTTTTCAGTCAAGGCCCGCTCATAAAATACTGTTCCTCTTTGATATTTCACCCATTTTTATCGCGCCCTCACCCCTCCGATAAATCACTGTTGAAGCACAAAATGACTTTCCCCATTTTTACCACTCTCTTCTTCTCCCGTCATCTTTTCCCCATCTTTCTCCTTAGCCACAGCAGATTTCAAGCTCTTGTCGGTGCAGCCACCGCCCCTCGTCACCATAACCATCCAGTAGGTGGTGGCGCCGCATTCGACGACGAGCCACCGCCTCCATCCTCAACCCCATTCTTCAATTTTCTAGTGCAACTCTGCCCCTTCCTCCAGCATCGGCTGCCGAACGAGATCGGCGGCGTACGGCGGCAATTTTGGTGAGTTTCAGGTGCGAATCGAGCCTGATTTTGATGCTGAGGACACCGGTCTTCGCCAGTAATTTCGACGATTGCGTAAAGTATTTTCTTTTCTCAACTCCTTTGCCCTTTTGCCTTTTCTAGATTGAATTGCTAAATACGATGGTTCTAGCCGGCCCCTCCTCTGCTCTTTCTATACGCCTTGTACCTTTTCTCAATTTTGATTGTTTGATTTGGGTGAATTTGTAATTTTTAGAATTCTTGTTGCTGAACTTTTGCTTTTGGAAAATTATGCATTTGGACTTTTTGTTGCTGAACTGAACTTTCTGGATTGTTGAATTTCTTTGTTGTTTAAATATTGCTGCTGTTTGTTTGGCCATTAAAATCCTCAGGAAAAGTATTTTTTTTAATTGTGGTTTTATACAAATTTGTTTGTTTGCGTGAATTTTTCATACTTGTTATGTTGAATTTTGTATGAAGAATTATTTTAGTTTGGGTGTGAATCGTTTTGATAAGCCATGTACACTCAAGAATTTTGGAAGGTTAAATTTTAATGGCTAAATTTGTAAATTTAATTTTTAATCATTGTACTACGGTAATTGTTAGTATTCATACCAAACATGCAATACATTTCTTTATCATGGTTTTAATCTCAAGAGTTACTATTCATCTCTAAATTTTTTGTTTATCTCAACACTCCTACCAAACAAGCACTAAGCATCATATATGGGTATAGCCAGTCTAATATAACAAATGATAATCTTATTGTAATCTTTGTTATATTATGAACTATTCTTAAATTAATTTATAATATTAAAAGATGAGTGTAATATCAAAATATGAGTTTTTTAATACTTTGTATAATTTTAAATCTATATTTGTTTGAAAAAATTGTTGTACATTAAGTCAAAAAATTAGTTATCTGTGCATTGCACGGGTATGAGTACTAGTAGTTTATAATACAATTAATAAAGAGTGAACAATTAAAGTGCCCTTTTAGCATATAAAAAATCAAAATATACCCAATACATAAAAAAATACAAAAAATGCCCAATTTTTGGGCAATGGCCCTAAAATACCCTCAACTCCCCAAAAATAAATTCCCCCATTTCTCTCCCACTCTCACACGATCCCAACCCCAAAAACAATTAATTGACAGAAACCTGTTACTCTCTCCATAACCCTCAACTCTCTTCTCTCTGCAAATTCACACCGGCAATCTTCCCAACCAGACGCAGTGGCCTTTCCCCGCCGTCGACGGCGTTCGTCGCTTCACAGAGTACTTTTGTTGTTCTCGCTCCTCACTCCCATAGCGCTGCGAAGTTCAAAGAGAAAGAGGAAGGAAGATAGAGCCGACGCGCAAGACGACCTGCCGCACTCCGATGCTCCGACGGAGGAGCCGGTCCAAGCGCCTCCCAGTGGCCATCCCTTCATACAAGCAGAGGTAAGAAAAATAGGGTTTTTGCATGTGGTTTTGGTTGCATTGTTGGACTGTTGATGGATGAAAAAAGCTTTACTTTTTAAATTGTAGAGAAGAGAAAACCGAAATTTAGGGTTTTGGGAAAAAGGGATTGACACCTTCAATCTGTTGAGTGTATTTTTTTTGAGAAATTTAAGTTGCATGTGGCAAGAATGTTGAATATTGGATGTTGAGTTTAGTTTGGGTGTTTTGACCTGTTGGTTAAAGAGAAAGATTGACTACTTGAATCGATTATACACTGGAAAAATGAGGATTCTGTGCTGCAAAAGAATTAGGGATTCTGGAAAAATTGAAAAGTTGATAAGAATTTTATATTTTTTGGTTAGAATGTTTCATGAGAAGGTTAGAAAGAAGAAGTATTTCTGATGAAGTCAAGAACGTTCCTTTGAATTATATATGTATTTGGTTTCTCGTGGTCAGAAATCTGAATTTGCAAGATATTGGGTTGCATCTTGGTTAGAAAAATATTGTGTTTAGGTTAGTTTTTTCACATTGAAGTTAGAAATGGTACAATTCTTAGAATTGAATTACAAATTTGCGGTTTGGTTATAATTCTTAGATTTTGGTTAGAATTTTCCCAATTTGTATGTTTCTGATCAGTTGGTTAGAAAGGATATACATTTCTGTATTTCTTACTAGTTGGTTAGAAAACATATAAAATTATTACTAGTTGGTTAGCAAGTAAGAAAATCAACATGATGGTTAGAAAGATATACAATTCTGATATTGTGTGAAAAAGATGTTGTATTTTGTTGGGTGAGATTTGGTTTGGGTGTTTTCACGTATTGGTTGAAGGGAGAAGTTGACAACTTGAATCGATTATGAAATGCAGAAAAAATGAAAGATTTACTGCTGTAAAAGTATTAGGGTTTCTGAACAAACCTGAGTTCGATTAGTTGGTTAGAAATTTTTGCTGTTTTGGTTAGAATTTGTCACATGAAGGTTAGAAAATGTATATATTTCTGATTAAGTGAAACAGATTCATTATAATTATATTGTGTTTAGGTTAGATTTTTGAAATTGAAGTTAGAAATTGAAAAAAAACTTGGGATTGAATTACAAATTTGCTGTTTGGTTTGAAATTGCAGATCTTGATAATAATTTTTCCAATTTGTATGATTCTGATAAGTTGGTTAGAAAGGCATATACATTATGATCAGTTTGTTAGTAGTTGGTTAGAAGACCAATGAATTTATGTAGATCTTGATCAGAATATTTCCAATTTGAATGATTGTAATCAGTTGGTTTGAAGGTATATACATTACTGCATTTGTTACTAGTTGATTAGAAAAGTAATAAATTTCTGACTAATTGGTTAGAAATGAAAATAAGATTCAACATGAAGGTTAGAAAGATATGCTATTCTGATATTGTGTCATGATAAATTCTGACAATGAGCATCTATTAGTTGTATGTTGGTTAGAAATGGTTGTTTTCTTATTGTTATATGTTATAATTAGATGTGAATTCTGACATCTTGTGATGTGGTTTGTTACCATCTCTTGCATTCAATGATGATTTCTGCTTATGCCTGCAAGGTTGAATGAGATTATCAAAGGCTGAATTTGCTGGATAAAAAGCACAAAGTTATACCGGGTGGGTATGAAACCATGGTAGGAGACGTGAACGCACATAGGATTATCAATTCTGAAGTACATAGGGAATGAGCTGGGCGACTTAGTCAGGAAATCTTCAGTTTGATTTTAAGTTTGGGTCTTTGAAAGGTAAGAAAATGCTCATGGTTCCTTAATTTCTTATTTAGAAAATGATTAGAAAATCTTAATTTCGTATCATTCTAATAATATCTCATATAGGACATGAGATTTGATGAAAGATTAGAAAAATGCTAATTTTTAACCATCCTAGACTTGTTTACATGAAGCTGAGAAAGGTTAGAAAAATGATAATTTCTAACCTTACTAGGATTTTTTTGGTTTGTGGTTAGAATTTATATATTGCTAATAGGATTCAATGTAAGAAAACATGAAATTTCTAACCTTTACGACGTTGTTTGTAAGAAAATGTTAGTTTCTTATAAAGTACTATATAAAAATCTGATGCTTAGTGAAGTAGATTCTAACGTTCTCTAATCAATTGTCGCATTCGAACTAAGTAGATTCTTACAATGCTAACTTGCAACAGGTAGGGAGGCCTTTAGAGAAACCAAAGCCGCAGACGCTACGCTATACTGCATGAGGCAAGTGGAATGGATCATCTCAAAAGTACAGCTGCCGAGGGGTTTGGAGAACCCAAAAAAGGTGATGAAATACTGTCGACATGTGGCGACGACCATATATGCTCACAGCACGGATTGCAATGTTGGCCATGACACTTCAATACCGTTCAATGTAGGGGGTAGCATGTAATAGTCTTAAAAAACAAATATGCTTTTTGTAAGTAATTGTTTCTTGGGGGGGGGGTGGTGAACACGCACGTACAAAAATCAACTCTTTTTTTGTTTATGTGGGTGCTATGGACATGGAATAAGACATCTCTTTTTTGGGTGAAATTCTAGGCATAATCGACTTTCTTTGGCACATATGTTATGATTTTCTTACAATGGTAATTCAAGCCGTCGTAATTTCTTTAGTGCAAATTTATACATTTATTATAAGAATTTATTGAAAAGTTGTTAGAAAATAAGTATAAAGTTATAAGAAATTTTAACTTTTGGACAACCTGTATAAGAAAATACAAAAATTCTGACAATAAGAAACTTCTGCGACAAGGATGTAAGATAATGCGTTATTTCTTACAACACAGAAGTAAGAAAATCACAAATTTCTTACTACCGTAAACTGTTTGGATCATATTGTAGTAGTCAGAAATTGGAAAAACTTCTTACAATCAACAACAAAAAATCATAATTTTGCCCGAAAACCATCAAAAAAAGGGATTGACTATGTAGGGGCTGAGTACAAACATAATTAGAAGTGTGCTAAGAACTGACATTGGTCATAAAAACTTGGAAAAACCTGCTGGGATCTTGACATTTCTTCCGAGTGTGGCCAACAAAACTACAAATACCGCATTTTTTCGGGTTGCGAGGGCGCTTCACGCCTCGTGTGTTGGTGCCATCAACAACTTCTTCTGCAGCATCCACAGGTAGAACCTCGATAAATTCGGTGCAAGTGGTAGAATAATGATCAGATTTATGGCAACAAGAACATGCACGAATGTAACTTATTTCTTACTCTCTACTCAATTAGAATTGCATAATTTATTACCTTCATTAACAAAATTCTGACTTGGCAAGAATTTGTTAATGTGGTAAGAATTTAACTTATTTCTTACTTTCTACTCAGTTAGAATTATATAATTTCTTACATTCGTTAACAATATTCTGACTTACAGAAGGGAAGAAGTTTACAAAATCTTATCAACTAGTTTACCTGTGCGAAAATTAAGCTCATCAAACAAGAAATGAAGAAATCGTTGAATTCTGGAGCTGGATGAGTCCGAGAAACATCAAACGAAACCAAAACAACAAACAAAAATAAAACAAGAAACATCAAACACATACGAATAAGCAAAAGACACATTCATTTACTTTCTCAGCAAGTTCAATCAAAGAGAGAAAAAAAATGCAAATAAATACAGAATAAATTGCTTCGAGTATGAGCAGATCCAAAATTGCTTGAAAAAAATACAGATTGGTGCTGCATCAAAACCCTAGCCATGGACAAAATAATAAAAAAAAAACCTTAGCCATGGACAAGTAAAAGAAAATGAGGAAAATGAGGATAACTTTACATATTTATGACAGATTCTTGAGTTACTGTTCGAGCCAAAAAACAAAACAAAGACGAAAATGATCAACTACTTTGCCGCCGTCAACGTCCACGATGCCACCACCATCTCTTGTGCGTGATTCAAATTCAACAAAAACTAGGGTTTATATCTTCAAAACCAACTAGGAAGAAGAAAACTGAAGGAAGACAAAAAGATAAGACATAACCAACCTACATGGCCGACGTGTTGAAGGCTATCTTCTGTAAGTTGTGGTCGTCGACGCCGTGAACGACAGAGAGCTGCGATGCAAGCCCTACGTCGACGACAGCGCCGTCGTCTGCGTCTTTCTTCTCCGGAATCGGCGTCTTCTGCGTCTTCTCACCGTCTTCGCCGTCTTCTTGCCGTCGTCTCACCACCGATAACCCTAGCACTGTGAAGATCTTCCCCCCAACATTGGCCTGTGTAGAAACAAAGATGAAGAAATGAAGAATAAAAAAGAAAAGAATGAAGAAGGTGGGCAATTTAAAAAAATAAATAGCTAGGGGCAACTTAGTCCCATTTTACAAAAATTGGGCAAAAATTGAGTAATTTTATGTGGTGGGTATATATTGTTTTCTTATACTCTAAGTGGGCAAATATATGCATTTCCTCATTAATAAACTTTTAAAAATTACTCCTACATTTTGTAAATTTTAAAAGCGTTGTCATTTCTACTGTACAAAAGCTTGAAACTAAAAGCGCTTCTCACTCTCTCTCATCAAGGGTTCTGCTTTAGTTCTCTCAAAATTTGATCGGAAGCTTCGCGAATTTGGATTTCGCTCAGCTCTAATCCCGCGATGCCGAGGTCTGATTTTTCTACTCCTTTCTTCAATCTAGATCATCGTTTTTCTGCATCTGGATTGCGTTTGATTTTTCTTTTCTTTTCTTCTTCTTCTTCAGGTACTACTGCGATTATTGTGACACTTATCTAACGCATGATTCGGTAAATTTTTTTAACTTATTTTTTTCCATCTGATTGTTCGTGAATTTTATTTAATTTTTTTTGTTAATTAGTTGAAGTTTAGTAAGCTGCATTTCGTGGGTCAATAATTCAGTTCCGGGTTTTGATTTTTGAATTTATGAGCTGAAATGTGACATGCTTGAAAATTTGCAGAGTGTGTATGGTTAATATTGCGTGAGCAATATGAAAATATTCGTCATTCTTTTTCCTTACTATCCTAAGGAAGGAATTTGGTTTTTGAATGAAACAGTAGCTCTCTTGGATTTGATCTATTTTATCGTCTGGATTATCTGTTATTAATCTAATTATTCTCTTGATGTACCATTATTTTACATTTTTACATGACTTTTACAATTTTATTGCAGCCTTCTGTCAGAAAACAGCATAATGCAGGATACAAGCACAAGGTATTCCTTCGTTATTATTATCGTCCCTTCAGGAATTTTGTGTTTATACGAAAGAAATGTGATTCTATATCCTGACTTGGTGCAGGCAAATGTACGAAGTTATTATCAACAATACGAAGCAGAATTAAATCAAAGTTTGATAGACCAAAAAGTTAAGGAGCATCTCGGGGCTTTCAGGCCTCCCGTTGCTTCGTATGTAAGGCCTGGTCTTCCAGTTCTGCCTACTCCACTTCCAGGACAGTTTCCCTCTTTCAGACCTCCAGTTATGCCTAGACCAATGCCTGGACATCCGGGTATGCTTTGTTTCTTTCCCATAGCAGAACTTGCTTGCATCTTGATTATCAATGTGTGAGTTTAAACTTCAATTCTTGAAACAGCCTTAGATCATTTATTACCGTTGCTGTGAGGACAGATGTTTCATATGCCTTTCAAGTATGTAGGTGTAACAATTTCTATGAATCGGAAGTAGATTTAGTCTTTTAGAAGTATATTAAGAATGTAAAATGGAGAGAAAGATATCGAGAGGGAGAAATTGCAACTATAAGTATACTAAATTACTAATAGTAATTGCATGCTCTATACTGATGATCTTAACTAATACCGACAAGAAAATGGAAATAAACTATTAGTTTTATTAAGAATAAGCATACTCAAATCATTTTCTCAGAGCCCCCTGAGAAAGAAAAATATATATATTTTCGTTCGTTCTGTTAGATGGCAACGCGTAGAAGGTTGGATTTCCTCCACTTAAAGAAATCATTTGACTATAGAACTGAGCTTCAATCCCCTTCTTTTCCGAACTCCCAAACTTTGCACGAACTCCAATTGAATCTGCTCCTTCCAAAGACTCCACCTTTGGCTTTATCTCAGTCTGAAGTTTCATCACTTCACTTTACATGATGAATTTCCCTTCTTCCTGGTTCGTAACAGTAGGTTCTCCAGCCTATGTCAATATGCATGTCTAGACAGTCCTAAAATCACTAACGCCACACAGAAATCCCGGTTCTCATTTGCACTTTTGTGATATAATAATTTTGAATGATGTTCTCCGTTCAACTGCAAAACAGGATATGCACCGATGCCACCACACATGGTGGCACCACCAGGTGCGCCTCTCCCCGGCCAAATGAATGGATTCCAAAGACCCGTGACAACTCTTCGTCCTCCTCCTCCTATGGTTCCAGGAAGTGGTGGGATGCCCACGAGTGGGAGTGGTGCCCCACAGATGTTTCCTCCTCCACCACCGTATCAAGTTAACATGTCTTTACCTACAAGTGGAGGTAGTGAAGGCTCAGTGCCTCCTAGTGCTCCACCTCCGGAGGCTAATCAGTAGTGGTGTGTTTGTTATTCTTCATTGGTCATTTTTTGATGTCAAGGAAGATGATGATGAGAATCTGTACAAAGAATTTTTGATTAGTAGAAGAGAGGTTGTTTTTGTGTCTGAGGCGCTTAAGCTTCAAATGTATTAGGAGCTTTGTTGAAAGTGATCAGAAACCTTGTCTGCTTGTAATGTCTTTGTAGAAAATTGAAGGGACCCTACTATTGCTAATTAGTAGTAACATTTTTTTAAATTTTTTTTTGAAATATGAGAAGTAAAATCTGGTTTTTCAAGGTTGCACTTTGAATTCTAATTTGATTGACATTTACAAGAAGTATTTGGAGGAGAGAAAAGAAAATGTTTGTTGCACAATTTCAGTTAAATAAATCATTTTAGGACTTGGGATCCTCTATCTCCAAATGGTGTCTCAAAATTCAAATTCTGTTAGTTTTATGCAATATATATATATATATATATATATAATGATTTAGTTTGATTTTACAATTATTTTTAAGGATTCACCCATTCCATTAAAATTTATAATTAATTTTTAGCATTTAATTTCAATTTAATTAGCATATTAGAGTTGGATTTGATCCTCATTCTTGCCTTTACAATTCAAAAAATATAAACAAACGAATAAATAAATAATCGCACATGCCAACTTGAATTCTAAAGATGGAAAATAAACGGCATTTCTTGCGAAAATAGAAAATAAAGATTAAAGTCTATTAAAAACTTTTACAGCCATTGTCATTAGTGGTAAGATTTTTTTTGTTTACTGTTCTTATTTTTCTCATCTTAGTTTATAAACCAAATAAATGTCCAGTCAATTATTTTAATAATTAAATAAAAACAAGACAACTTAAACGAATTGGGCATTTGGTCTAGTGGTATGATTCTCGCTTAGGGTGCGAGAGGTCCCGAGTTCAATTCTCGGAATGCCCCCTCTTTTCATATTTTTTCTGTTTTTATTTTTCTTTCTGGGTTTTTATTGTACTAGTATGTGCCCGTGCGATGCACGGTAAGAACTTTGCCAATTATCTTCAAGAAATAATAATTTAAAAGTAGCATGGCATAAATTTTTATTACGTGTAGGCATATATATTTTGGATTCTTCTCACATACAACAATAATATGAGATAATTATTTTTAAAAGGTAACATTTTGTTGATAATATATATATATATATATATATATATATATTATAGGAGTCGGTTATTTAAGATAAATACAAGTTTACTAAAGTGTTCTCAACGCACTTTAAAACCGGTACTTATCAAATATTAATCTTCATTTTGGTCAATCATCTTTGACCGTAGATGATGAAAGATATATGGTTGAGATATTTTCCTATTTTTCATTTGAGGATTTATTCCTACATGATCCATCCTCTATATATATACTTCGTATAATGCATCCCTATATAAAATTTATCTTAGCAATTATTGTTTATTACAAACACTTGTTAACAATATTTATACATAAGTTTGTCATAATATTATTCAATGAACACTATACTATATTATTCAATGTATATATATTTGCGTTAAATAAAAATGAAGATGTTCATATGGCTAGATTTACATTTTCAATACACATACAATCTACATGTGTAATGGGCAAATTTCGTAAGCCCAAATCAACGTGGCCCACGAGTCCAACAAATCGGACTAGACGGTTGAAACGGCCCAATAACAAAGGCAACGAGCCCAACATTACAATTTGGGCCACAAAATACCTACCCGGATCAAGGTGTCAGCCACATCGGCCGCTGCAATTGATACGGTCGAAACAAATGACTGACAGCGTCAGCGGGAGACCGAGCCAAAGGAAGATATCTCTTCCTTGAAAATTGGAACTGACTGAGGAGGTGGACGTGACCGATATGGTCGTGCGAGAGGGAAACCCTAAGGGGCAGGCCGGCGTATAAATATCGAACGCTAGGTCAAATCACATTCAATTCAACTCTACGCTCACACTCTCCACTACGCTCTCAACTGCTCTCTCTCCTACTCACCGCACTCACCGCACCCTCTGCACTCACTCTACGTCCGCCGCCATCGGAGTTAGCCCAACAAGCTTCCTTTGTTGTCGATCCCTACCATCTTGAACCCTCTAACATCACCTCCGCCCTCCGAACGCTCTGAATTGCCAGCGATCTCCATTACTTATGAATTATTGTTTATTTATTGTTTTTACGTTCGATTTACTTTTGACTCACAGTACTAACTTGAGCGTCGGAGGCCCTACGGCTGACACCCCCCACCGGTGTTCCCTTAGAGCTCTAACGTCTCTGTGTTGTGTTGGTTACAGGTTGGTTGTTAGTGCCTGAATCGACCGGACAACCGCAATAGTAGATTATACCTCTACAATTTGGCGCCCACCGTAGGGCCCTAGCAATCAAGCAAATCAACGCGACCACTAAGCTCTTAAGCACTTACCATGGGTGACGAACACAACATGACCAATGCGATCGTTGAGACTGATTTGGCTGTGCAGATCGCGACCTTGACGGAACAGATGAACCAAGAGCGGGAGAATCGGGAACGGTTGGAGAAGCAAAATGCCGATCTGCTCGCCCGTCTTGAAGCGGCAGCATCCAGATCTAGACGGCCCCACCGTCTCGATAAAGGGCTGTGGTCAACCCGATGCAGCCGCTTGACGACTACATCCGCGTTGAGGACTGTGATGGATCTGACAATCCCGACTCTACGGATCTGTCCGGCTTGGTAAGGAACCAGAATTCACGCCATGCCAATACTGACCGAACTCGCATTTCCTTTCTTACAGGTAACCGCGTGTCTTTAGACCTTGACCTTCCACGAACAACGATACGTGCAACTAGATCAGTTGGAACCCCAACGACTGGACAGACTAGTATGGGAACTGAGTCCAACCTCCTGCCTCTAGGCGTGCGCACCGAGACCCTTGAGCCAACTCAAACAACACCTGGAGTCGGCGTTAGTCATGCAACCATCGGAGGGACGACCAGACACCCAATGCAGGCGTGAACCAACTGATTCCCACTGGAGGCGACGCAATGGCGCTGACAGGCAGAACTGGCCATACTGAACGCGGTCTTGCCTATACTGCAAATCACTTGGAGCAACCGATCACTCATGTTCAGCCAACGGCCGCTGGTTACTCCCCAAACCTAGACGTGGAGTTAGCCCTTAAGCTAGCTGAGATGGAGGCAATGATCCAACGGATTCCAGGAGTACTGGCACCCATCAAGAAGAGTGCTGCGAGCTGCTATGCCGACTCACCCTTTGTGGATGACATCGCGTTAGTCGAGATGCCCCCCAAATTTAGGTTTCCCAACATGAAGCCATTCGACGGAACAACTAATCCAGACGATCATATTGCCCAATACCGACAGAGAATGTTTACTGTGGCCATCCCTCGCGAGTCGAGGGAAGCCTGTATGTGTAAGGGGTTCGGTTCTAGTCTGATAGGACCAGCCCTCCGGTGGTATACCAACTTACCTAATAATTCCATATCTTCTTTTGCTCAACTAACCGACATGTTTGTGCAGCAATATGCTAGTAGCAGGAAACTGGATAAGATTTTGGAAGACTTGTACGTGATAGTCCAACGAAGAGGAGAGCCCCTCCGAGACTACGTTGGACGTTTCAACAAAGAGAAAGTGTCAATAACCAATTGCAATCAGCAGACCGCCATCACTGCCTTCCGTAAAGGCCTCCTCCATGACTCCGATCTCTACAAGGAGCTTACTAAGTACCCATGCAAGACAATGGAAGATGTGTTGGCAAAGGCGTGGGCACAAATCAAGTGGGAAGAAGATCAGTACAACAACCACCAACGATCTCCTCTTCATAGGAGTTCAAGGAGAGATACCAGATCAGACAGGAGGTCGAGTGACCGACGTTCTGAACCGTACCCACCACCTCAGAGGTATGATAACAGAAGGAGACGTTACGGCCAGACCTCGGAGATGCGACCAAGAGAGAGAGAAAAAGTGCCGGAGTATAACCTATCCATTTTGCCCGCTGAAACAGTGATGACTCTCAAGCAATTGGGCAACAGAGTCAAGTGGCAAGAAAAGATGAGAGCACCGCCGGAACAGAGGGATAGATCAAAATGGTGCGACTTCCACACTGATCACGGACACCGAACAGACGACTGCATCGCTCTAAAGTTGGAAGTGGCCCAGCTGTTGAAGGAGGGTCACTTGACTGACCTTCTGACCACTAAGGGGAAACAAACCCTCCAACAAGCAAGAGACAGACAAGCAACCAACGAGAGGTCACTCCTCCTCATCCTCCATTACATGAGCGAACAGTGACTGCATATCGGGTGGTTCCGAAGTAAGCGGTATCACTCATTCAGCAGCTAAAAGACACACGAGGCGAGCAAGCAAAATCGGTACAAAGCAGAGTCAGAGAGAGGACATGATCGACCATCCTGATCAAATGATTTTATAAATTGGAGTATAAATTATTGTTACAAACTTACAATAATTGTTGTTTTTTTTGTTACAATTTTTTTTTCAAACTAATAATCTGCAATAAAAAAAATTGCATAGATTTACTGATAGTTTCAACTATGGAAATAGAACAAAATTTCAATAAACTCATAATCAATTTAACTAATGTAAAATAATTAGCATTGACAATTGGACTATTGTGATGCAATAGCCCCCATTACCTATATAGTCATGGTCATGGATTTGAGGAAAAAATAACAATAAAAGAAAAAATAAAATACGATGTCATAAAAAATAAATAAAATGACCAATCCTAACTTTAAATGACCGCCCCTTCGTCTTCTTCTTTCTCTTCTTCTCAGCAGTACTTCTTTTCGCATATATCAACAAACAAATAACAACATAGAAAAAGATATAAATAAAAGTAGCCATATATATGAGAGGATTTCAACATTTCACATCGCGGTAAGGATATCTTCTTCGATAGGATTAAATTAAAGATAATAAATATATTCTCTGTGACTGGAATCAATTGTGATTGTGGTTGTGATAACCTGTTGTGATTGTGATTCTCAGTGTAATTCTCTGTGATTTTTTTATCTATTACTACCTCACGTGAATTTGTTCTGATTTCGTAGTTTCTGTATTATATCATAGTACTTTAATTTGTAACCACATTGTCTAAAATCATTAGATTCATTCAAGTAAAATATAGTTTTATGCTTATGTTTTACTTACATTTGTAGTCTCCACTCAAACCAAATTAAAGAATACTGCATAGTGTCTGGGTGTGTGTGTGTAGAGAGAGAGAGAGAGACATGAATTCCGCATAGTGTCTGTGTGTGTGTGTAGAGAGAGAGAGAGGGAGACGTGTGTGTGTGTGTGTGTGTGTAGAGATAGAGAGAGAGAGGTATGTATTTTTTGATGCATATTCCAATCATTTCGATGCAGTTTCGAGTGATTATGATGCATAATTTTTTTTTATTCTCTTCATGGAGATAGTAATAGTGAATCCGAGGTTGAATATGTGCCCGAATGCGGTGACAACATACGATATTAAAGATTCTTGGCTTAACAAGGTATTCAAGGTTGAAGTTAATATTTCAGAAGAGGCTTATGATTGTGAGTGCAAATACTTTTTCAAGTATGGTCTTTTATGCCATCATGTTTTAGTGGTCTTCAAGAATAGTCTCGTTCAAAGGATCTCAGAAAAATATATAGTTTCTCGATGGACACGGTATGCTTGTTTGGAAGATTTGTTACCTGATGTGGAAGGAACTAATGAGGGACAGATTCAGATGTTGTACTTCTTGAATATGTTGCACCAATTGTCAAAGAAGTGTATTGGAATGGTTGGAAGGGATGTTGGCAAAATGAAAGAATTGCTACAAGATTTTAATGAATTGGCTGCTAAATATAATAATAATGGAAGTAAGGATACTGCTACAAGTTCAAAGCACATAGGATTTGAGAGCTTTTATGATTCTTCCATTCCAGAAAATATTCATGTGCTGCCTCCCGATCCTGTTAAAACAAAAGGAAATGGAAGTGATATGAAGTTTATGAGAGATAAGGCCATACGAGATGAAAACAAATCAAAAAGAAAATGCAGCAAGTGCAAGCAAATGGCCAACCATGATGCCAAAAATTGCCCCGTTGATGCTTGAGGATTCATTGTTTTTTCTTAGTTGAAACAATGTCTTTGTTACTTATCATTAATTTGTTGCATTTTGCAGCATTTTCATTGCATAATTGTCCTATTTTGTTGCATGTTTGAGCATTTTCATTGCAGACTTGGAAAGTAAATCAATTTAAATTGAGAAAACCCCTATAATTGATTAAATAATTATAAACTACAAATGCAAATAAAGAACTAACACCACCATCTGAATTGATTTTTGAGGAAGATTTCTAGTATATCTATGAAAAATATTAACCTATACTTGTAATTAATGTTTTTGTTTTTTGCATATTTGTAATTATTTTTGTTGCATTTTCATCAATTTTCGTTGCATAATTGTTATATTTTGTTGCACTTTTCAGCACTTTCATTGCATGCATTTATCAAAAATACTCCAATTTATTGAAAATAACCAATTAAATGCTAAACTATCAATTTGTTATCAAATCTACCTCCCTCTGTAATTTTTCTCATTGGGACATTTTATCGAACATATGATGTGCACAGAGAAAAACTCTCTTTCTTAAACAAATTCAGAGTAAGCGCTGGGTATATTTCACGAGTTCATAAGACACCATATGTTCGATAAAATGTCCAAATGAGAAAGAGAGAGCGCCGTAGAAGAATTGAACAAGAAGTAGAAGAACGGAGAAGAAGAGAGAAGCTGACCATGTAGTGTTCGATGAATGCCTGAACCATGCATAGAATTGTCAAAATACTTAAAAAATTTAAATATGTTCGAAAAAATGTCTGAATGAGAAAAAATTACATAGAGTAGATTTGATAACAAATTGATAGGATTTAGTATTCTAGGGGGTTAGAATTTAGTGTTGTAGTGCAAGAGGAGATCAATAATGGCTCCACATTCCCACCATGATGATTTGCAATTCTTGCAATTTTATTACATACTTGTCATTATTTGTTGCAATTTATATCACATTCATTGCATAATTGTAATTTTTTATTGCATTCAAATAAACCACTAACATTAACTAACTAGAATCAAAATATCGACTCTCAAATAAAAATACAGGATTTTTATGGATTGACTGATAAGTATAAGAATGATAGAGATAAGGATACTCATACGAGTTTGAAGCACAAGGGACTCTCTATTTCGCCGCCGTTGGGCTCACCACCGCCGGACCACCGCGCCGCCAGCTGTGGCTGTCGCCATTGCACAGCATCACAGACGCGCCGCCGCACCGCTGGGCTTCCTCTGGTCTGGTTCAGTGCGATATTTGTGGAATTATCGAATTGAGTGTTGATTCAAGTGGGACGTGACGTGTTTATCATTCAATTGAAGCGGATTGCTACTGGGTATGGGTGGTTGATTACTGGATTTGTGTTGGTCCCGAAAGTGACTAATACACGCAGAGGGGTGGTGAATACGTGTATTGAGAAGTGTTTAACTTCTCTTTCATTTTTTGTCCTTTTATCTGAGTAGGCGCTTCGAATGCTAGTGAGACTTTCGAAGCTTCTCGCTCGTGTAAAAGATGTGCGGAATGTGGTGAGTCTTTAAAGCTTTTCTTGGAAATTAAAACCTTGTTAATATTAAAAAGGTGAGTGTGTGTATGCGAATAATCAAAACAATAAATAACTTAAAAATAAAGAGAAATAATTTATAGTGGTTCGGAGCACCTCTCCTACGTCCACTCTATCCACGACGGGATGAATACCTTCACTCGATATCCCTTGTTTTATACTTCCAAGGGGAAGTGATTCAAGGCTAGTAACTGTAATATCCCGAATTTTCTTATTAATTTAGTTAATTAAAATAAATCTTCTAGGGAAATTTAGAATTTTTTAGATATACTTATTGAAATATATTTTTCAAGTGATATATATATATATATATATATATATGATAGTTTATTAGTATATGTTATGGATAAATTAGTTTGTCTAATATATATATACAGTATACACGTGTTCATTATATTTTTCATGTAATATATTAATTTAATGTACATTAGTATAAGTAAATATATTGATATATAGTACGCATGCATGACATGCAAGGTATACAAATTATATTATATATATGCTATACACATTACGTAATATATATATATATATGCTTGCTAATTAATTCCTATAACTATAGTAGTGCTTCTAATCAATATAGATAATCACAAATACATAAATATATATATATGTTACGTATATGTATGTACAAACCTAATTACAAATGCATGCATATAATTTAAGTTAAAGGATAGCTGTCAACTTTTGCTGCCACCTTGCATTCTATGATTTATCAACTAAATGACTAATATAGGCTAGAAGTGATGACTAACGTAAGCTATGGTATGACTGAGCAGCTTAATATTCCCTATAAATACTGAACACGAGCCTTGACTTTTTTTTAATCTCTAAGCTTGAACTACTGTCACCCCTTATCTATTATTCTCTATTAGTTCCCAGAAAAATAGTGTCTATCCTATTTTAGAAAATAAGTTTCGAAGGAGTAATCTTTTGTTAAGGATCTACCGAGGGAAGATTATAGCTCATCAACTACTCTCTAGATTTACTTCAGGTAATTAGGTGGGGCTTTATTCTTGAAAAGTATTATTTGAGTTAGTAAGCTCCGATAAAATGAGATTATCCATGAAAATATTTTAATGTGTTATTACATGTTTAATGCTCTTATAATATATGCGATCGGGTCTTTAGGTTGGTCTCACACACTAACCGGGAGGCTGTGCGCACACTTAGAAATCGTTGGGTTGATCACCAATTGATTCTAACTTCAAGGGGAGAATCTCTGGATAAAATATTTCATTGCCTCCAAACTATGGCTCCATCATGAAAAGGGATCCGGCTGTGGCAATGTCCCGGCATTAGTATAAGAGTAACAGGGTAATACACATGTGCACACAATCATGAAAATTGAGGTTTGGTATGCATGGACGTAAATTTAATTTCAAAACCCTTCTATGTATACTTTATTATCATGGATATTCTTTTTATGATAAAATGTTTTGGGCACAAGTCCACTGGGTACATTAGTACTTAGCCCTGCAATTCCTTTCCAAATGTTTTACAGATTAGGGAGCTGGTGGAGCAGACGAAGCTGGAGATGACTGTTGTTGTTGCTGTATAAAAGAATAAAAGCTTCCGCTACGCCTATAAATAAAGTTCATCTCCCTATATATAATATCCTAAGTTAATTTCGTATTTTGATATAAAATCTCTACGTTCCTCTTACACCATTGATTATATATATATATATATATATATATATATATATATATATTACGGGTATTCAGACAAGTCGGCCAGCATGGGTTGTTTAGCTTAGCCAACCCCATAGTTTGAGCTGTATGTCCCGATCCCGTATTTTATTATTTATGTCTACGGGTATTCAGATATAGGCGGCCAGTACGAGTGGTATGGTTTTCTTATTACCTCCCTCGTAGTTCGTGTTGTGCGTCCCGATCCTGTATTTAATTTCTTAATAAATAATATTATATTATCTCAAGCCATGATCCCATTTCTATCCCCGCTTCTTAATTCTAACCCCTTGCCACGTCCCGGCACACGTGCCTTCCCTCGGGAACTGGGGCGTGACAGTAACAAACTTGCACTTGAATCCTCAGAGATTTCACGGGCTCTCGAGAAGCCTTACAACAACAAACTTTGCTACAAAGACTTTACAGCCTTACAACTCAATCTAACACAATAGACTTGGTTTTGGGGTTTTTGGGTTTTCGTAGATGAGAATCCTTTACAATGAAGATCACTAGTAAAGGGATAAGGATTCTCGAAGCTAGGCTTTGGATATAAGCAGTTGAACCTAGAAAGAAAGTAGTTGCAATACTCAAGAAAGCAAGTTTCTTGAGGACACACTAATGTGAAGCGTTTCGAAAGAACTAAAGGAATGTAAGATATTTTGATAGAGTTCTTGCGAGTAGTATGCTTGAATTGTTTGTACATGCGTTCCTTTAGTGTGTGTGCAACTCCTTCTATTTATAGTAAGGAACCCTACTTCCCGTTGAGAGAGAAGAGGTTGCGTGTTCCTTAATTTTCGGATAATTCGGCGTGTTAGCCTGCAAGAATCAGGAAGGGATGTCCGCCTTCACCTAACTTTGACTTCTTGGACTGTAGCCGTTTCCGTTGTGCAATAGTGTGGCGACACGTAAGCTTTATTCGGTGAGGTGTCAGACATCCGAAAGTTTGAAAATTCAAACTTGGATTCTGCGAGTCAAACTTCACACTTGCACTGATTGACGCTTTGATTACAGCTATATATCAGAGACGCTTTGGGTGAGCTGACTTGATAGCGCTTCGCTTCCACTGATCGGAAGCTCGCTCTTAGCATCTTTATCTGAAGCGTTTCCATGACGCTTTGTCAAAACTTCACTGCTGACGCTTTCACTGCTGGAGCCGCTTCGCTTCCTGACGCTTCGCGAACTCTGACTGCTTCATCTTTGGCGCTTCTAGACTAAAAGAAAAGCTTCCTAACATGTAAGTTTTTCTAAGAGTAACTTGTCCAGTTCATCAAAAATAATAAGGGAAATATTCTAAAGAGGGTTTTGGAATCGAATCAAAACAAATTGTTTATTTAACTTGATTCAAGTTCCCCCTTAACATTATATCCCAACAATTTGGATTTGGGTATTGGAAATTGGGTATTATTGATATTATTGATTTTGGTTATAAATAAACTGAATGGGTTAAAGTTAATGGAAATGGGTTTCTATTTGTTCGGTGTGCTCTTAATTTTTACTATTATTGTATTGAGTCATTAAGAGAATGTTTTACTCCGTATTTGCTATTTGGTTAAGTTTATTATGAATTATTTAGTAACATTTATTATGAATTATTTAGTGAGTATTTGATTATATTTCTTTATAAATTATGAATATTTAATATATATATATATATATTAAATAAAAAATACAAAACGTATTTTTGACATATCGTATTCTTCATTTTTGGGAAATTGACGTATTTACGTCCCCGTATCGTACCATCCTAGTATTTCATTTTCGTCCCTGTGCTTCATAGCACACGATTATTTAAATTAATAAGCACACCATTATTCATAATTATTAGTATATTATTTCCATGCATATCATATCTATTGAATTCTATCAAAAAAAAGAATCTACTTCTATATTACTTGGATTCCAAAATCTAATTCTATTTGGTATCTAATTATAATAATTTTCAATATATACATCTATACCAAATAATTCTACTTATATTTCATCAACATCGATCGTCTGCCAAGTTCATCTACTCTCCGATTGACACGATTGTCTACTAAGGTTAGTACTCAAATCTTATTCATGATCCTCGAATCTCGATCCTCTGCTAAGGTTACTCGAATCTCCTAAGATCTCTAATCTTATTCACGATCCTCGAATCTCGATCCTTTGCTAAGGTTACTCGAATCTCCTAAGATGAGTGATAGGATACGGCCCAGCTCCTATGCCCAAGCATCAGACCCAATATAATTGGGCCCCGACAGTTAAGCTCGGCCTACGCAGCTCGGCCCAATTAAGAATAAGAGACTTCTTCACCAAGGCAATCAAGACTCCTACGTCGACTACAACTCAAGCTCCAAGAGAGATATAGAAGCTCGGTGTCTATCCCTAAGAAGGGGATGAAGCCAAATAGTCCAAATAGGATAAGACTTTGTATTAGAATCAAGCTCCATATGAGTAGCTATAAATAGGGGTTTAGAATAGAATGAGAGGGAGGAGAACAATCTGGTAAGCAGCACACATACTAGCAATAATATCCATACTCTATTTTTGCCCCGTGGATGTAGATCTATTCCGGTAGATCGAACCACGTAAATCCCTCGTGTTCCATTATATTCATGTTCATTTATTCCTTGTCAACGTTTATTAATTGCCTACGAAAACAAGATCGATCACTGGCGTCGTCTGTGGGAACCGTAAATTTGTGATTTCCGATCAAAAATTTCTGGGTAATCTACCGTCATGACAAGGCCAACTCGATCAACTGCTGCTGCTACAGCCGCCACTAAGGAAAAGGGGACTAAACAAACCGGACAAGAACAGGCAGCAAATCCACCAGTTTAGGAAACCAAAATCCCCGAAGTCGAGGCAAGCCAGGCGCAAGATCCAAACCCTGCAACACGCCGATGACACGGGAAGGAACACGCAAGAGGCCAAACTCCCGACGGACACGTTCAGCACGTGCCGTTGGATAAGCATGGTAATCCGATGTGTGGAAGGAGAGGGTCACAACAGCAGCCAGAAGGAGGACGACGTCCATCTCCAACCGGACGAATTCGATAAGGCTGTAAGGGGATATCTTGTGCATACATAATAAGCAAGATTTTCTCCAATTTGCTAAGCAACGAAAAGTCCAAAGTCAAGGTGTAGAGCACGAAGCTACCTCCGGATCGCGGCATCGGCAAAAGTCCCCTAGCATCAGGATCGTAGGCGCACGGGACGCCGGGATTCCCCCTAGGAGATTTGTTGATGATCGCCAACGGGACCACCATCACATCTCCCAGAATTGTTGGTAGACAATGCACGCATGTGGTTCAACAGTCTACCACCTCGCAGTATCAGGTCGTACGACGAGTTGATAGATGCCTTCGAGCGAAGATTTTTCCAGAAAACCGAGGTAAAAACCACCTCGACACATCTCCTCACTATCAAGCAAAGGCGAGTCGGGAGCTCTGTACAAGGAAATTATGAGGGACGAGCCTCGCACTGCGAAGCAATTATGGATCATAGCAGATCGGTTCGCAAGAGCCGATGAAGCTGACAGGCTCAAGCGCAAAGCCGACAAGGCCGAACCGTCGGATCGGAAGAAGGATGATAGAAACGACCAAGGCCAAAGTCAGCAAAGTGCCTTCGATAGGCTCCAGCGTGCACCCCTGGAATCCCGGCTCGGACCTCAGCAAAACCAGGAACGAAGCCGATTGACTCCATTGATGAAGCCGAGGACAGAGATCTACGAACTGCACACCGAGATGTTCGAGAAGCCTCGGCCCATGTCAAGTGGAGGGGCGAAGCGCCGATCCAAGGAGAAGTATTGTCGTTTCCATGAGGATTACGGGCACGACACGGAGGAATGCATAAATCTTTCTGCGGACATAGAGCAATTAGTGCGCGATAGCACCATCAAGAGGTACCAAAGTCACGGCTAATATGAAGCCCGACCTCAAGGCAAAGGAAAGTACCAGCAGAATAAGGGAGGAAACAACTGCGACCCCTATGTTGATAAAAAAAATGAAGCGGAATAATGATGACGAGGACGAGGACCAACCTCAGTTCGATGGAATCATCATAGCCATCACGGGGCTCCCTCAAGGTGCAACGAAGTCCTCTCTCAAGGCCGAGGCCCGAAATCCTCACACGGATGAGCCTTCCCATAAGAGGTTCAAAAAGGACGAGGCCATCACCTTTTCTGAGAAGGACCCGATGCCAGAAAGAGTACCTCATCAAGATACAATCATAATCGAAGCAGTCATTGCCAATAAGCTAGTTCAACGGGTATTCATCGACAACGGAGCTTCGGTGAGCGTCCTCTTCAAAGATTGCTTTGAGAAACTAGGAATCAAAGAGGCACGCCTCACGCCGGCACCAATCCCCTTAAAGAGCTTCGTACAACAAGAGACGCACACGGAGGGGATCATCCAACTCCCTGTTAAGGTAGGGAAACATCTGATGTCCTCCACCAAAGTAGTACACTTCTTCGTCGTAAAAGCCCATTCTCCGTACAACATTATCTTGGGCAGAGATTGGCTAGTTGTGGTAAAAGCTATATGCTCGGCGTACCATTTAACAATTAAGATCCCTTCAAAGGGAGGAGTTATCATGATGCGTGGGGATCAAAACGAACCAAGGAACGCATACAAATTGCTCTACGAGGTGTTGGAACACCTCAGCACCCACAAGCATAGCAATTACATAAACAGTTGCTGGAAAAGACGTCGTCTACATCTGACGAGCCAGTAGAAGATGTCACACTGTACGAAGACGACCCGTCTAAGGTCGTCAAAGTAGGCTTCGCTGGTGGAGCCGAATTCAGAAAGCAGATCGTCCAACTCCTAAGGGAATACAGAGACGTCTTCGCTTGGTCACCCCCCGACATGAGCGGGGTCTCACCAAGTATCATCACACACCGGCTGAACATTGACCCGGGAGTGAAACCAGTTTGGCAAAAGCAGCGGGTATTTGCAGCAGAACGAAGCCGTCATATATGACGAAGTGCATCAGCTTCTGAAGGCACAGATACTCTTCGAGGTCAAATATCTGACGTGGATTGCTAACCCGGTGATGGTTAAGAAGCAAGGAGGAGGGTGGCAGATGTGTATCGACTATACCGATCTCAACAAACACTGCCCTAAAGATTGTTATCCCTTCCCCAACATTGACAAGAAAGTCGAAGCTCTGGTCGGTGACGAGCTATTTAAAGCCAAACTTTCTTTGACAAGGACGAGCTGAAAAATACGCCGGAGTTCGATTGGAAAGATGAGCATAGGTCGGCATTTGAAGACCTCAAGAAATACCTTGCCAATCTTCCAACCCTATCCGTTCCAAAGGAAGGAGAAGCTTTTTCTCTGTACCTCGCGGCTTCGGACGAAGCCATAAGTGCAGTATTAGTGCGGGAGGAAGGACATCGTCAGCTACCTGTTTATTTTATAGCCGAGCGCTGAAAGGGCCAGAGACGAGGTACCAACCACTCGAAAAAGTCACGTTGGCATTAGTGAATGCTGCAAGGAGGTTGCGACCCTACTTTCATGCACATCCCATACAAGTCCTGACCGATGCTGAAGCTCCCAAGCAAAACCGATGCCGAAGCTCTGAAGGAACCGCCTAAAGATTGCTGGAAAGTCGATGTGGACGGGGCTTCGGGAAGCGGAGTAGGTGTCATACTCCTCAGCCCAGATGGACAGGAGACAACTTATGCACTTCGGTTCGACTTCCCAACAACAAACAATGAAGTGGAGTATAAAGCTTTAATCGCCGGACTTCGTCTAGCTCAGGCTCTCTAGATACGAGCTGTACAAGTTTACAGCGACTCTCAAGTCATAGTGAGCCATATGCTAGGAAGGTACGAGGCTAAAGGCGACAGAATGAAAAAGTACCTCCACAAAGCCAAGACCTTACAATAGTACTTTTCGTATTTTGAGTTGATTCGCTTCCCTAGGGGGGAAAACAACCGAGCAGATGCCATAAGCAAATTGGCGTCGTCATCTACAAGCTCCCCCGTGGAAGAAGTCAAACTTCGAAGTATAGACGAAGCCGAGGTCAACCTAGTAACTGACGACGAGCCGAACTGGATGACTCCTCTTCGAAATTATATGGAGAAGGGAGAACTGCCCAGTGATAAGCTCGAAGCTAGGAAAATCTTAAGCAAGTCTCCAAAGTACATTCTCGAACAGGGAATGCTTTACAGAAGGTCATACCTCCAGCCCCTCCTAAGGTGCATAGGCCCGAACCAGGCAGATTACGCATTGCGAGAAATACATGAAGGATCGTGTGGAAGCCACATCGGAGCCAGAGCACTCTCAAAGAAAGTCATGCGATGGGGATACTATTGGCCTACGATGTTTTAGGATGCAATAGACCTCGTAAAAAAGTGTCCGAAATGTCAGATACATGCGACCGTGCCGAGGTTACCACAAACCGATCTCACCAGCATGCAAAGCCCATGGCCGTTCATGCAATGGGGGATAGACATCGTCGGCCCGCTAGATAAAGCTCCCAGCCAATTCCAGTTCCTCATCGTCGCCATCGACTACACCAAATGGGTAGAAGCTGAACCCTTGGCAAAAATCACGAGCAAGAATACCCTTAACTTCATCTGGAAGAACGTAGTGTACCGCTTCGGCGTACCCCATATCCTCGTCTCGGACAATGGGACGCAGTTCATAGACAGAACTTTCAGGGAATGGTGTGAAGAGCTTCATATTCAGCAAAAGTTCACTTCGGTAGCTCATCCTCAAGCAAACGGCCAAACCGAAGTCACTAACCGGACGATCATCAAAGGACTTAAAGCTCGCCTTGATAAAGCCAAAGGAGATTGGGTAGCAAACTTACCCCAAGTTTTGTGGTCATACTGCATAACTCCCCAGACCTCGAACGGAGAAACACCCTACAGTTTGGTGTATGGAACCGGAGCAGTGATCCAGTAGAGATCGGCCTGCCGAGCCCTCGCACTATCAACTTTTCAGCCGAAGACAATGAAGAGAATCTTCGAACCGACCTAGATCTGGTAGAAGAAAAGCGAGAGCTCGCCTACATAAGGGAAGCCAAGTACAAACAGCAAGTGGCTCGGTATTATAACCAAGTACCAACAATTCCAAGTAGGCGACCTCGTTCTTCAAAATAATAAAGTCAGTAAGGCTGCAAGGCTCGGCAAACTCGAAGCCACATGGGAAGGACCTTACCGAGTTGAAGAAGTCATCGGCAAAGGGTCGTACAAGCTCGCCCACTTGTCCGGTGAGCCAATACCCCGTGCATGGCACATTACTCATTTAAAGAGATACTTTGCATAAGTGACTGAGAGTAATGTTCAAGTCCATATAGATTATTTAGGTCGTATTTGTCAAGAGTCAGGTCGTCCTTTTTATTTTTCCTTTAATTGTTTGGTCTTTGCATATCGCATCTTGCACATCTCTCTTTTCTACTTATGCATATTATCTCATATATATATATATATATATATATATATATATATATAATTGAAAATCCTAATGAGGATGAATGAAATCTTAAAATAGGGAAACTATAAACGCGCGTAAGGGGACCACCCATATCGATACTTCTCGACAAATAAGGAACCTAAAGCCAATCCTCGTCTTATGACGAGGAAGAGCTATTTAAAGCCAATCTTCGTCTTATGACGAGGAAGAGCTATTTAAAGCAAACCTCGTCTTATGACGAGGAAGAGCTATTTAAAGCCTAACCTCATCTTATGACGAGGACGAGCTACCCAAAGCTTAACCTCGTCTCATGATGAGGACGAGCTACCTAAAGCCTAACCTCGTCTTTTGACGGGATGAGCCGAACTCGACCTCGTCGAATTTATTTTTCGACGGGGCAAGGCAATTATTCTTTACCTCATCATTGACGAGACGAGCCGAACTCGACTTCATCGAATTTATTTTTGGACGGGGCAAGGCAATTCTTTTTTATCTCGTCTTTTGACGGGACGAGCCGAACTCGACTTCGTCGAATTTATTTTTCGACGGGGCAAGGCATTTCTTTTTTATCTCATCTTTTGACGGGACGAGCTGAACTCGACCTCGTCTAATTTATTTTTCGACAGGGCAACGTACTTTATACCATACTCCTACCTCAACTATTTCCCCTAAGTCACACCCTTGCTTCTACATCTTTTTTTTTTTGGGGGGATGTGATAGGATACGGCCCACCTCCTAGGCCCAAGCATCAGACCCAATATAATTGGGCTCCGACAGTTAAGCTCGGCCTACGCAGCTCAGTCCAATTAAGAATAAGAGACTTCTTCACCAAGACAATCAAGACTCCTACGTCGACTACAACTCAAGCTCCAAGAGAGATATAGAAGTTCGGTGTCTATCCCTAAGAAGGGGATGAAGCCAAAGAGTCCAAATAGAAGAAGACTTTGTATTAGAATCAAGCTCCATATGAGTAGCTTTACAATAGAATGAGAGGGAGGAGAAAAATCTGGTAAGCAACACACATACTAGCAATAATATTCATACTCTCTTTTTGCCCCGTGGACGCAGATCTATTCCGGTAGATCGAACCACGTAAATCCCTCGTGTTCCATTATATTCGTGTTCACTTATTCCTTATCAACGTTCATTAATTGCCTACGAAAACAAGATCGATCAATGAGGTTCTCTTATTAGTAGGTCTTTGCTTATCTTCGTATATTTTCAATTTTTGTTGTAATTTTTTGTTTTTATTGTTTCTTTATTCTTCTTGAAACGTTGGTTATTAAATTATCATTAGATATGTTGATGTACTTGAAGGCGTATGATTATATTATTCTCGCTACATCAACATCTCTGGAAGTATTTCTCAAATTTCGGGATTCCGATTGCCTTCTTCACCCCACATTGACTTACCGCTGCCGAAATACTCCAACAGCTCCTCGAACATCCCCGATTCACCATCTCGCTATTAGTATTTTCTGTACGAGGTGACATTTTCTTTGCTTGGCTTTGGTTTTTTGAAGTTGATTTGTCTGTATTGGATGGATTGTTCGAGTTGTGCTCACTTGCGAGATTGTTCTTATATGTGTTTGTAACCTTTTATGGATTTGGTCGTGTTTTGCTTCTTTGCTTGGCTTACGTATGTCTAGGTTTATGTTAATTTTCTTCTTAATTCATCTAAAGATTTGCGAGGATTAATCGGAAGTAGGTAAGGAACCTGGAAATAATTTGCGGGAAGTATATATTTTGACAATTGAAAAGTGTAAGTTGATGTAGTAGTAGAAATTGGGAGAGTGGTTTGTGTAAATTTGATTTAAATATTTGATATTAATTTTGAGGTTAAGTTTTGGAGGAAAACAGAGAGGACCAATTACAACTGACTTATTATATGTGTTGTTTACTCATAAAGTAGTTAGATTTGTTTATCGGGTGCTACGGCTAGATGGATATTTGGAGTTTGGTACGGGGAATCTTCAATAATAGAGAAGACATACATGATAGCAAATAGCAACTGAATAAACTTCGACCCATTTGAGGAACAAAAAAAACCTAGAACTCTAAACAACAACTTTAAATAAAAAATTATGTATCAAGGTCGTTCAATAACCAATCTCCAAAAACCATATTTAAAAAGCAATCTCCAAACACCAAAACCTCAAAAATCATATTATACGAGAACCAAAAAAATAAGTAGAAAAATTAAAAAAGTAGAACCAAAAATTCAAAAACCAATCTCCAACTCATTCCAAAAGGAACAAAAATCATACAGAAACATGTGTGGAAACGGGGGAGCAAGGGCGCCAATCTGAGCGGCGTCGCTTCCTAATCTCGATTTAAAAGATTCTCACACATCGGAAGTGAGCTTCTCGAGGACCATCTAAAGTTACTCGAGAACCACGATTCAATGCAAAAAGTTTTGATTCGTTACCGCAGGGAGAAGAATCAGCTTGCAATTACTCTTGAACAAAAAGAGTTGGAGTTATTTGCAATGACCAAGAAGTTCGATGACCTTCACGGGTGATTTCAAAATTTATTGGCCAATGGGCCACCTTAAAATGGATTTTATATCCTCAAAATTGAAATAGTATTAGGGCTAATTCAAAATTATAGTATTCTACTAATAATCTTTATAGCAATATAATATTATAATATTAGTTATGTGTTATAGGAAAAATTGCCCCATTGTTGTTACTGGGAAATATATATGTACTTGATTAGAGTCAGATATATGGGACTTTGGAGAAGAAATGGCATTCTAAGTCTAAGTTCTTTAAATGAAATGCCACATCGAAACAGACAAGATAAGTACCATGATGATCACATAAATGAGAAAGATATCCATCAATTCTATGGAAGCACTATAATGATATATATTTGTAAAGCACAAGTAATAAAATGGCGGTGAAATGTGCTGATACAAATATCAGACTATTATATTGGGAATCTCAAGAAAACTTCACAAATAAGGATGAAGGAGAATTAGATTATAAGATTAGCAGATTAGAAACCAAACATAATTAGAATAGTATGGTTAGAATTCAAGTATATATATGCATAATATAGATAGATTATTATTGATATTAATATATAAAAATAATAATTGATATTAATATAAATATATAGATTTTAGATAATTAAGAATGGTGGATGTAGGAGACGCCACGTAGGCGTGTGGATCGTTGTGGTGCTCCGAACTTTTCTTATGAAGTCATCTTATACTATTATATATTTTTTTAATAGAAAATGGTGTTGACAAACAATACAATCGGTTTGAAAGACATCAACAGAAAAACAATGAATAAGACTGTGGTTGTGAGAATTATATGATTCTGGATTCAGAAATATCACAATAATGAGGAACGATTTGAAATGATTTTAATGGACGAATCGGTAACTTTATATTAAATTTTTATTACTGCTTATATAGTTCATTAACATATTCTTATTATTAATGTATATAGATAACAATATTTTTTTATATAGGGTGACAAAATTCAAGCATCTGTCTACCAATTATTGAAGGATAAGTTCATGAAAGTTTTGAAAGAGGGAAAAATAGTTGTTATCAAAAACTTCAGCGTTGTTGATAACACTTATGATTTTCAACTTGCCAAAATCAATCATACATTTAAGATCAACTTCGGACTACCAGTGATGTGAAATTCTTCAAAATTGATGAATATTGATTTGATTTTATCCCTTTTGTAGATATCTCCACGCACAATGAGAAATTTATTTTGGGTTAGTATAATTTCATATAAACTTCATTATATATATCGTTATTTTAAATTTATTGAAATTTTAATTAATTCATGTTTTAATATTTTAGATGTTCTTGGCGAAGTAAAAACCTATTCTATAAATATATTATACGTGGAAGTTGCCAGTGTGACATAATATATCAGAATTTAATGATTTTTTTATTTAATATATCACCTGTTTATCATAATATGTGGTGATAATTATCTTGAAGGTCTCTCTCCCTCAATTCCTCTCTATTTGATTGCATCTTCATTTCGTTGAATTTTCTACGCGCAGTGTTGATTCTCTCTTAGATTTGTGTGGAGTTCAAATAAATCACAAAAAGAAGTCAGATATAAGGGATTAAGCAATATGTTTATGGAGATATAAGATATAAAAAGTAGGTCAATACAGATGATATCTCGGATAGTTATACTTATTTTGAATGTTAAATCGTGAATTATTTGTTGTAACAGAAAATTAGGTCTTTTTTTTTTTTTTTTTGATTGGGCAAAGAAAATGATATTATTAATGAGAGAAAATTCAAGGTACGTATTCGCGGATCACCTAACAATTGAACAGTTGTACAAAATAAGAATTATAAATTACAAGGTATGATGAAGTAAGTTGGAAATTTTAAGTTTGTTTTCGGTTCAAATGATCTGTAGTCAATCTTTTGCTTATATCATATCCATAACAAAATAATTTGGTTTCTCGCTTTTCATGCACAAAAAATCTAAATGTTTAGTTCGTATTCGGCGATCATGGAGTATATAACTTTTTTAATGTTTTTTTTTTTGCTGTTTTTTTTTTTTTTTTCTTTGTACAGTTAAGTTTATTTGAGGAACAATTAGATTTAATTTGAGGTCGATTAGGGAGAACCTCGCTTTTCTTGCACAAAAGGTTTAAATTTTAGTTTAATTAGTTAATATGATATACGTACTTGTACTTATATCAAAAAGATAAGATTTGCTGTTTAATTTTAACACTATTTTATATATCGAAAACTAAAAAAATTGGTATATTTATAAAGCAAAAATACTAAAATATTTAAATAATAAAAAATAATCCCGTCGAATTTCGACGGGACATACACTAGTTTGTTAATAAATAAAAGAAAAAAAGAAGAAAATGTGAATCTACAAATTCATAATAACAGAGATAAATCTTCAGAAACAATAGCTAATACTCCCTCTATTCCACCATAGTCTTCATTGATCCTTCGCAAAAAGAGAACAGTAATTACAATTATTTGCACGTGATTAGCATGGTAGATATATCTCTCACCATCAAAAGTATCAGTTTCAGAAAAAAATCGGGGAAACCTCGAGACCTGCAGTGGTTCATAACAGAAAATAGAATACCTCAGGTTAGTCAAATTAAGAGAGACATAGTGATTTCGTTCGAGCGAATGCCAGTAAAATGAACTTCAAAACTGGAATGAAATCAAATACAAACGTAGTTGAGTTAGAGAGCAAATATGGCTGAACAAGTCACAATGACAATATTGGTCATATTAACCCATGACAACACCAAATGCAATGACATAAAACTGGGTATTAATAGAGTAATATTAATGTAAGCTTAATTTCACCTGGAAAACTAAGATAAGTAACATACTATACTAAGAAAAAATAACAACAGAGAGAGAGAGATGCTGACCTAGATAGACGAATACCTACCCTCTGCTTTTACGAAGACTTGTAGGAAATACCCGAAGCAAACAGCATTTCCAGGTAATTGCAGGGTTCTCTATAAGCCATGCTGGCATGAGAGAGAACATTTCCAAAGTCTTCAGAGCAGTAGAATCTCACATAATTAGGGAACTTCAGAAGGTCAAACATTTAGAAGACAATTCTTTTAGAGAGAGAGAGAGAGAGAATATATAAATTCAGAAAATGTCTAGTTAATGAATATACAAACAATTATGCTACGAGCCATATATATTAAATTAAATAAATAAATAAATTCAATGTGCAATGGGAAACTGTTTTACAAACTACAATTACAATTTACAAATTCAATGAAGAAATTACAAGTTTCTCGGACTTAGCCCCAACGAGGACGAAGATTGGGCACATCTGTTGTATCCACCCATTTCTCAATCACCGCATTTTCCACATTTGAGAACATGAATCATGTCAATGTTCATGCTTTATGATATAGCTAGCTGTCTTCATCGCTTACCTCAAAGTTCAGGTTTGTTTGCTTATTCTCCCTTTTCAGTTGAACCTTCAATTTCTTGCCACCTAACTGGAAACCATTCATCGCGTTAATTGCATTTTGTGCTGCTGCTGGTGAATCATAGCTGACAAATCCTGCAGATAACTTATTTTAGAAGATAAAACACGAAATATTACTTGCAGCAGGTAGAAAAACTTTGAGAAATTTTATACCAAAACATTTGCTGACACTAGTTGCTTTGTCAACGAAAACCTTCGCACTCAACACCCTACCAAAAGGCTTAAAGAGATCTGCAAGCTCGGCATCACCATATTGTTGGGGAATGTGGAAGATAAACAGATTAGCTCCTCGAGGACCTGCTCTCCAAGAGATTAGTAGCCAACACATAAGTATTCACAAAGGCATATATGAACATGCATAGACATACACAAGAAGGTAGATTGTCTATGTAAATATTTATAGAAGGCTAAATAATCAAGTAAACCTCAAACTGGTTCCCTTTTTCCAATTTTGTCCTGAACTATCGAATTTCACCAATTATATACAAAACTAAGAGGAAAAATCATGCAAATCTATTCTCGGACAAATTTTTCAGTACCTGAAAGCTGAGTAGGACTGTTGGAAATTTGAAACTGGCTTGATGTGGAAATATGCGTAAAATGATGTCGTTTTGATCTTATGTGACATAAAAAAGTTTTCATCTTTATATATGTATTTACACGTTGGATAGCCGATGATCCTACTCAGGTTTCAAAAACCGTTTCTTTTAAGGATAGATTTGGGTATAATTGCTGAGATTCGATAGCTAGAATTGAAAAAGGGTGATAGTTCGAATTCTTTTAACTATTTATCCAGAACACAAGAACTGGAAAACGATAGCATAGCCAGAGTGAAGATGCAACAACCTTCAATGTGAACCTCAGAGCTTGTTCTAACACTTGAAGTAGCTACCATTTGGTTGCTTGAATTAGACGGTGATAAAGTGGGAGAAGCTCTGAATTGCTGATTACTCAAGATTCCTCCATGATATGAACGAGGATAATGAACCCCAGGTGTGGCTGGATAAGGAGAACCTATGTAGTTTGGTGCATAATTACTTGGTGCAGTTCCAGGTGAAAGATCAGGTACAACCCCACGTAAAGCACGTACATGGTTTGTTGTTGGAATCATATTAGGGAAGGTAGGTCGATTCTGCAGTTGAGGTAGGCGATAGCGCACAAATCCAAAAGGACCTGGGGTCTACAAAATGAGAAATTGATATAAATGTATGTGCCTTCAGCATCAAGAACAGTACCAAAGGAGAACAATACTCCTTTAAATATACAGAACTGCAATTTACAATGAGAGACTTCTGAAGTGAAGAAGCTTTCCTAGTGAGAATTCAACAAACCTGGTAGCCATAGCCATTATATGCAGGAACATAACTCATCGGGAGAGCACCATACACAGATTGATGCTGTCCAGAAGCTATTTGAAAAGTAGATGCTTGCAGGAGAGCTTTTCGAACCTTCCGAGTCTGTCTTTCTTTCTCAGTATCAGCCCACTTGACCACCAGGGGAATAGAAGAACCCTATCATGGTAAGAATATAATTTCAGCTAGGAGATTGCTTTTACTAGAACAGGCAGGAGATATATTCTTCTACTTGAACAATAGGAGACACTTTACTTGGCTCAAAATTTCAAAATGATGCAGAGGAATCATTTGAAGCCTATAAATGAAAATAAAATAATGTACAAGCTAGTTTATTAGCAGAGATCATTTTGCAACTATAGGATTCTTAGTTTCCTGCATATGCTGTAGGGGCAACCAGATGAAACTTGCTCTGAAATAGAAGTCCAAAACATAAGTGTATAAACTCAGATATCGGATAACGCATAATAAAAATAGAAAGTTTTGCAGAAAAAGGCATATTAAGGCAGCCTTATATGCTAAATATAAGAAAAAACATGTGTATAATCTTAGATATTGGATATTGCAAGTTTGAAAAAAAGCCACTTTTAAGACATCAATTCAACCTTATATTAGATTAGATGCGCAGATTTATGTCACGTGAAAGGTTGTGGGATTTCTACTCTTGAGAAAGTTCATAGATGCATTAAAGCTTGCCATATGAATAGTGAAGAGTTCATATTCCAAGATTATTTTCAACAGTTTTTTCAAATTATTGACACTTATACATAAAACTGATGAATTGACATGCAGTCACACACCTCCATCTTATGCTTTCCGTTGAGTCCCTCTATTGCTGCAAGTGCTTGTTCTTTTGTCTCGAATTTCATAAAAGCACAGCCTATAAGAATGGAGGTGTATGTTAGCTTAGAAATACAAGTGGATAAAATAAGACTCCATTGCTTCAATACATATCACAAAATAAAGCTCAAAAACCAAGACAATAGGGATAGAACCTTTGCTAGTTTGACTTGACCCCCTGAGAATTTGCAAATCTTTTATTGTTCCATATCCCGAAAATAGAGCTGACACCTCAGCATCAGAAACAGTTTTTGGAAGCATCCCAACGAATAATTTATGCTCTGAACATATTAGACAAAAGTACATTTAGATGAAAGGAACATTCATTGATAGATAAGACAGAAACACAATAGAAAAGTTATAATAGGTCAAAGTAACTAGTACTCCCTCCGTCCACGAGAAGTTTTCCCTTTTTGCCGTTTTGGGACATCCACAAAAATTCTACACCTTTCTATCTTAGTACATGACCCCACATACTTTTATATTTAAAACACCCATCTTACACTCACAAAGTGGGTCTCATTCTCCACTCACACCAACCCCACCGACTTTTTATTAAAACCTGTGCCCAAACAAAAGTGAACACTTATCATGGACGGAGGGAGTATTATACTACATGAACAATAAGTAAAAAACATATTTCAAAACTGAAAGTTACATATACCCAGTCTTTCCAATTCACCATCAGCATACCTCACTTGCAACAGTCTAGATGCCTGGATTGAATAATTGAACGTGTCATCATTAAGTCCAGTACGAGAATGAACACCAATCAAGCTAAAACAAATTAATTAAAGAAATCCAAAGAGTTTGAGTCTTTCACAATCTCTTTAAGATACTACACTGCTGTATCCGCCAATCATGCACCCTGCATTAATACTTCCCTCACATTCTGATCTAGAGCAAAGAAAAACAAAATAGCCCAGCTTTATGTCTAATAGCTTATCAGAGCCTAGTTGTAGAGTACTTCAGCAACAACAAATAATAGTTCACTCTTAGTCATTAAACTAAAATAAATCTTCAAAAGATATAACCTAAACTTTGAGAGAAAGAGAGGACCACCCACACCCACACAGGCATCTACCCACATGAGTAGAACTTGAAAAGAAGGCATACAAATGAGAAGTCTCCAATTCTTCCTACTTCTAAAAAGAGAAAACTTCATCACTTAACACTGGCTGAAAAAAATTGTTTGTCACCCCCCCACCCCCACAACTTATGGATACAGACAGACATCACATAAGAACACCATTATTCTAAAAATCAGAAAAAACACTCTTGCCCAGATTAACACGTATGCTCTTGCTTTAATAAAGCATTCATAGGAAACAAAAATAGAACAGAGAAAGCAGAGGAAGCATCTCATAAGCCTTGTAATCACCTCTCTATGTGCTCAGAACACTTCATGGGCCCCTGCTGTTTTGACACAACAACAAGAATAAATCTCAACTCCAAATATAGACTACTCCAGCCAATGTTGCTCAATTTTTAGAAACTTAAATACATGTCAGATATACAAAGAACTCTTCCTCCAGGAGGGGGGATTTTCAAATGCAGCTACAACTTTGACTTATTTCCTTGAACAAGGATAGGATTAAACAATAGACTGATCCTGGAAACCTAAGTCAAATAAATCATCACATCTGGAGCTAGTGCACTGATCAGCATATTACCAAATCTCATACTGCCACAGCTGCAGATATATGGATTTTGAGAGTAAGCCTTATAAGGATTAATTGTTGAGGTTAGTTTTGATATTTGAATTTATCAATACATTCAAGATTTGTTTATTCCTGCACACTTGTGTTGACAATGGTTCATGTTACTGTGTGGCTAGGCACAGATTTAGAAATACACAAGAAGTATAATAAATTCACTAATACACGTCTTTATAAATATCTAATTACTAACACTGGGGAATTTAGATATTCAATGGTATAAAGCACCAATTACATAAAACAAAATCGAAATTGAAATTAGGGGCAGTTGTACTTCATTTTCTAAGTCGCATTGCAACATCTCGATAATCGTATAGCTAAGTAAGCAACTTAATCAAGGCGAACATACTTAAATCCCCTAAACTTATGCAAACTTGTAGTGGCAGTGCTTACTGGTATTCCTACAGTAACAACCATTAAATAGCATCATAACCTACAATGTGTTTTCTTCCAATAACCTACCTGATTATAGCACAAATTACGGTCTTCAAAGCTAGACCTGTTGCAATTCCAGCATTTATATTAACTCTAAAACCACAAACACCACAAATATTGAACTGATTAGACAATAAACCATCACTAAAATTCCGGTCAACTAGAGCAGACTGCTCATCCAAAGGCTCATTATCTTCAATCAGACATGTCTTTCGCATTTTATTTCTTCTCCCAACATCAAATCAAGCTTTGCAGCACTTTCAACTCCAAAAGATCGACCTCATTGCCAGATTTTTGAAGAACACAAATTTTGTAAAACACGATTGCACTTACCCCAGGCAGCGTAATCTTCTCATGACACGCGTTTACAGCCTTGTCTGCTTCCTCTCTCGACGGGCATATGACGAAACAACATCCTGAAACATCGAAAATAGGGATTCAACTCCAAAATCTCAGACTTGTATACAAAAAACAAAAAACAAAATTCTTCAAAAATAGCACATTTCGATCACTCAAGAGAAACATGCAAAATGAGTTCCGAATCAGACCTCTTGAAGCGCGCGTCTCCTTATCTCTGATAATTTTGACCTCGTCGACGAGCGCAAACTCACTGAACACTGCGAGCAGCTGCACCTCCGTCATCTGCTTCGGCACTTGGCCTACGAACAGCTTCACACTCTCCCCTTCCGCCATTACCACGCGACAGGAACTTTCTCTCTCTAGAAGTCGTTCTCTCGATTGGAGGAAATGCTTAACGGTGATCTGTGATAAATTTTCGAAGTGTTTTCCTTTTTCGTTCTGAGTTGTCTTCAAGGAAATCTTCTCTGAATTTACGTTACTAAATTGCCCCCGTAGTTAGTGTTATTTACGAGTCTGCCATTCAACGGTTCAACCTATGTTCTACTGTTGGCACTGTTGCCAGACATTCAATGCGCCGGATGGCGGAAATCCGCAGTTTCTATGAAAATAAATACTACCTTCATCCCATATATTTAGTCCATTTTGCTTTATGCATGTATTTCCACCGAACCTAATACGAGTTTTAAAATATAATTTTGTAATATCATTTTTTTACGGGATACTATACAAAATTATATTTTAAAACTCGTACTAAGTTTCGGTAGAAGTACGTGTCAAATAATAAAGTGGACTAAATATATGAGATGGAGATAGTATTAAAATAAATAAAAAATATATATAAATATATATATATGTGTGGAGGCAAAAAATAAAATGTGTGTAGTAATTTATACTCATAGTATCCTGTAAAATATATGTCAAATAGTAAAGTGAACTAAATATATAGGATGGAGGTAGTATTAAAATAAAATAAAAAATATATATAATATATATGTGTGGAGGCAAAAAATAAAATGTGTGTGTAGTAATTTATATATCAATAGTTCAATATTTATGTACTCCGTTTTTATTCACTGCAAGAAATTGGTACATAAGAATTTATTCACTTAATGGCAAATTTGAAATATATTTCATAAGTAAGGGCTAAACGTAAACATGACAGACTGTCCCGCCAAGCCACGTAGGCGAAAAATTACAACAACAAAAAAAATGCATTCAGTTCCCCTGCTAAATGTGACATTATGTTATAATATTAAAAAAAAATTATATAACTATAAAGTCCTATTCCGATTTTGCCTTTTCCTTTTTTAGCGAAGTTAACCGTAAAAATAATTATTTTACGACATTTGTAGCACAGCCAGATGCAATCCTTCATTATTTTAGGGTAACGAAGGGAAAACGTATGATATTGTTCCAAAATTTTTGATTTTTTTTTTCTTTTATAAATAACTTTAAACTATACCGTTTTAGTGAGTACCATGTCTTTAATAATATCTCGAGTTTTTTAATCTAGAAAAAACGATGTGTCGCTCGGACATATTGGGTACATCCTAATCCTATACATGTATCATAAATCTACTGAATATAACATTAGATCTATTCATTTCGAACGTCATACATTTCCAATCTTGTAACTAACTTATGAATGAATCATATAGTTAGATATTGGACAAATCAATGAGTGATCATAATCAATTTACTTCTGAATTTGTTTATGAAAAAGGACCAAAATACTTTGATTTCCTGTATTTTAGCAACCACGGCCATACCTTACCTGTCTCAAACCTATTAATTTGAACTTATTTATAATGATACTATTTATTCAACAAGTTTGATTGGTTAATGCGAGTTGATTTTCTGTTATGATAAATTGATGAAACAATAGAATGTCCAATAAATGCTTCAATGGCTGCAATAGTTATAACAAAAATTAAAAAAAATCTCCTCTTAATTGACGATTATCAAAAATATGAGAAAATGTTACAAAATTCATATTATCGGAATTTAAGAGAAGTTCAAGGCGCATAATAAGGGCTCTAACCATATTTCGACTTGTGATCCATAGATACCAACAGAAAATAAATTGGTACTCAAAAGAAGCATATGTCCAAGCATCATTAATTAGCCCCTTAGCAAGATCAATTTTGATTCATTTTAATCTAACAAAAATTCAATAAATTCAATTTTAACAAATACTCTATCTGTCTCAATAATAGTGTCTTATTTCTTTTAACAGTAATTTTATGCTCCCTTCATCCCATACCCAAATTTGTGGGATGAAGGGAGCATAAAATTATCGTCAAAAGAAACTGGATGGTACCTTTGGGACGTAGAGAGTATGAAACAAGAAAATAGATTGGTAATAGATCAATATAAAACTAAAGCCTTTCTATTCTATTTTTTAAATAGTAATTCAAATTAACGAATAATATATTTTGCGTTAATTAATTCTATTTGAATTAAATTACTTGTTTAAAAGATGTTTACTAGTTACTAACTTTAGTCTTGCCTAAATTTGATTTTCCCGATCGTATTATCAATCATATCAATGCAAAGGAAATGAATGCATTTCCATACTATTAAATTTTAAGTATTTAAGTAATTATGAAGTGGCAAATTAATTATACTAGATCTTACTGGAGCTTACTCGTGTACAACATGATTTGAATATGATCATAAAAAGATTCTTCAAGCGAACCAACCTATCTTCTGTATAGAGGTTACATAGTGGTTGGAACAAAGACACATTTGGTTGTGACTTTTGATGTGGCAGATGTATATCCACACAGATCAATTAATAATTCAAGTCACACACTCCCATAATCTATTTTCTCTTCGGAGAATTCCCTTCAACTACACAATATTATTTATTTGACACAAGTAGTTGAAGGGAAATATCCAAATCCATGTCTTATTATTTCAATAATCCATACTTGTAGCAATAAAATACTATAATTTCCTAGGTGGAACACGATTGATTCTTCGTATGGATGACACATTGATTTTCTAAGATTTAATATTACGACATTTATGTGACATCATATCTAAATTTGGGTGTCAAAATATGACGATTTATGTTCCAAATTGTTGAGATGAAGATTAACACACACATTCATGAAGAAGAGAAGAAGATCGAGAGAGAAAATGTGTAATTTGAATCTCTATTCAATCAATGATAACCGCCTCTATTATGAGATTTATAGAGTATTTATATGCTAAGCTAATAACATAACTAACAACTAAAACAACTAATCTCCTAACTAATTTTGCCACGTCAACTACTACAATAATTAATCCAATACACCCCTGCATAAACCTAACCATTTCCTTGTTTGACAATTTGCAACTTCAAACGACCTCTTAGTAGAATAAACTGAGCTTCACCCAATGGCTTAGTAAAGATATCTACAACTTGATCTTGTGAAGGAACATGACCAACTTCAACTATATTTTCCATCACTTTCTCTCTAACATAGTGAACAACCACTTCTATATTGTTTCGTTCTCGCATGAAACACAAGATTTGCAGCTAGTGCAATGGCACTAGAATTGTCACACCACAATTTTTATGAGGTTGTTTCATCTCAATTCCAAGTTTAGCACATATAGCTCAAAGCCAAACCACATCAGTTGTTAGATCTTCTGTCATCAGGACAACTTGCCCAATCAGCATCTGCATATCCTTCTATAACCATTGCAAAACCAGGTGCAAATTTAACCTCAAAGAAATAGTTCCTTTAAGATACCTAAGTAACCTCTTACAGGCTGCCCAATGTAGAGTTGTAGGTGATTGTAGAAACTTACTCAATTTGTTCACACTATAAGCAATATCTAGTCTTGCTAAGGTCAGACATTAAAGTTGAGGCAAATTTTGAAATAGTCATATAATTTTTTTTATTTTTATTCATTTATTTATTTGTTTTTTTTATCCGAAGTCATATAAGTTAATAAAACTCAAATTATGTCGAGGAACTTAAAAAAAACACAAATTACAGTCGATTTTTGTATTTGTGAACCAATATACCCTTAATGAGAACTTTGACTAATTTTTTGTTTTTTAGTTTATTTTACGTTCTCTTTTCAATTTTTCTAACGGTTTTTTTCACTTATTCCAACGTTTTTTTTTTAATTTTCTAATTTTTCGTCATTTTTTTTTACATTTTTTTTGAATTTCTCATGAATTTTACTAGTATTTTAGTTTTTTTTTTGATATTTATTTTCCGATCCTGCACTATTAATGCCAAAAATAGTGTCAATAGTACAATTATGTATTTGGCACTGGAGGTGTTTCACTAAAATTAGTGCTAGCAATAAGCTAGATCTATTGTAGAACTAACCAAGTAAAACCCGAATATCGAATCTCGAGGAAAACTTAACAGGGTATTTAATTCTGTGATTACACACGCACTAAACACTCTAAGAAAGCAAGTAAAAGATTTATGAGTTTTGAATTAATACCTAGGCAAATAACTTAAATGAAAGCAATTAAAACTAAGCAAGTAAATGAAAACAATTAAATGAATAAACAAGTAAACAAGTAAAGCAATTAAATCTTAAATCTAAACTTAAAACTAAGATGAAAGCTATAAATCTAACTAGGCAAGTATTTAAAAATAAGCAAGAAAGAAAGCAAGTAAAACTAATCGAATGCAAACAAATTTAAACATGCTCTTGAAAATAAATCTAAGTAAATTAAAGCAATGAATTAAGACTTGGAAAAGAAACAAAGAACATGCAAATAACTTATGAAACGAATCTAAGAAAACAACTCAAGTAAAACGAATCTAAAAGTAAAGGCAAAAGAACTAAATTAAATGAACAAACGAAGAACAAGGAATTAAAAGAAGAAATTGAAAGCTTGAATTGATGAAGACTAGAATCCGGATCCTTAAACTTAAAAAGCAATAATCAAAACTGAAACTAGAGTATTGTAAAGCTAAAAGATAATGTATGCAAAAATATTTTCATTCCCAAGAAGATTACATATATATATAGGTTTGGAAAAACCTATTTTAACAAGGAAAGAAATCTTAAAATCGACCAGAGTGAGCGGTCGCCAGCTACAGTGAGCGGCCACTCACTGCCTCCTGCGGAACTCCTCCAAAATCCCGACTGAGCGGCCGCCAGGTCCATGTGAGCGGCCGCCAGCTTCTTGTTGCGGGTTTCCTTCTTTATTCCACCTCCCTTTCGAGCTTTTCGTCCTCTTCTGGACTTTTTCATCCTCTCGAACCTTGAATCCACCTTTCCTACACTTGAGCACAATAGACACATAAAAGCAACAAAAACCAAAACAAAACACACTCAATTTAACTAACAAAACACACACAAAAACACATGAAACAAATCCCCCACACTTAATCATTTGCTTGTCCTCAAGCAAGACTCATCTAAATCATTTACAAGACATGAACTTAAAGAGTGACAATGATGATGGCTTCAGAAATTTTTCAATAACAAGAATATAATGTAAAACATTTCATTCACTAAGCAATCATGGCAAATATCAACTTTTAACCTCTTGAACACGAATCCTCACGGCATAGAAAATATTTGTGTACGAGAAACTCTCAAGTGTATAATTAGGGACAAAAGAGAATACACTCAATTCAAAATATACAAATAGTCTACCATAAGCTTGCCTATTGTCTTGCCTCTCCATTGCTTCGTGTGTGCTTTCAACGATGATCAAATAGGACTTTATTAAGGGTTGTAATGTAGGCTCTTTGGTGGGTAGGATAATTTTGGCTTAGTGAGGTAATTCCCAAGATATGAAATCACTC